>JAJTUV010001503.1:0-426378 GCA_021653895.1 Mastomys natalensis | reverse complement strand
ACTGAGGCATCTGCACTTTGGTTTTCCTTCTTCTTGAGCCTACTTTGGGATCTTGTATGCTTTCTGCCATTTATTTTGAGATGTTCCATGAGTCTTAAGGGAAAGATGAATAATATATGTTAGGACCAATTACTCCACAATCTCTTGTTCTCTGTTCATGGACTAGTTGTGAGTCTATGTATTAATCACCATCTACTTTGATGAGGGTTGAGAGATGCATTAATCTATTGGTATAAAGATAAGTAATTAGGAGAAAATTTAATACTTTCTATTTAGCAGAATAATATTAGGTTCTCCTTTAGAGTCTATGAACTATTTAGCCACTGTTTTTTGCCTATTTACCAGTACTAGAAATGCGTTCTGTTTTGTGGGGAATGTCTTAAATCTAATTAGAAAGTGATTGTGTCTCTACTGCTCCAGTAGATC
The DNA here is from genome assembly GCA_021653895.1 of Mastomys natalensis. Lineage (NCBI taxonomy): Eukaryota > Metazoa > Chordata > Mammalia > Rodentia > Muridae > Mastomys > Mastomys natalensis. Next base: position 425,952 of record JAJTUV010001503.1, on the reverse strand, counting down.
TATCTTGCCAGGTCAGCTGTTACTGAGGCCTGCAGTGTTCAGATCTGAGTCAGGTTAAAATCCAAGCAGAAAATGGTTGGTTACTCCTATAACATTTGTGTCACTATTGGACTAGTGGATCTATCTCACCAGGTTAGTTGTTATTGCAGCTTTCAGTGTTCACATCTAAGTCAGGTTTCTAATTACTGTTCTCCAAGAATAGCATGCACACCACCTTCCAGAGTCGTGAAAACTAGCTACTAGGGAGAAAGCTTCTGGGTCAGTACCAGCCTGATTACTTGGTGTCCTATAATTTAAGTTTGTGATACTTCACCAATAGAGTCTTACTATCAAGCTCTGGAGGGGAACAAGAACAGTGGCAATACTTTGTAGTTTTCTAATATCTCTGGGTCCCCAACAACTGAAAAAGAGATAAGCACAATGTTTTTATTTTGATAGCCTATGGTGTCTGGGAGGGGCATTACTCAGTCAACTTATTATACAGTAATACCATTTAAACTATTTTTATATATGCATTAGTATGTATTTTCTGAAGTTTCTAAGGTGGTAGATTTCTTTATGGCCTTTCAAAGGCTGCTAATGTCGATTATCCCTTCTTAGCCGCTTCCTCATCTTGCCTTCCCATCAGTCACCCCCTTAACATACCCTGTTCAACAGGAAGCTGGTCTGCTGCAATCTCCAGGTCATGATCACCCTGGAAAGGAGGATCCAAGTTCTCTGCCAAGAGGCTGTTCTGTTTTGGAAGGTACTGCCAATACCAAAGGCTCCCCCTCAGAGTGTGAGAGATTGGAAGAGATGGGAGAGCAAACAGGAATACAAAATTTCTTGTGTTTAAGGCAGAAAGAAGTGAAAAGTCCAACTTTGGAAAAATGAGGAGACTGTATTTTAAGACAAAGAGGAGCTGAGAAAAGACTATGCAATGTAGGCTGAGCATCAATGTGTTTGGGTGGTGAGAGAGGCATTGGGGCAGGCACACAGAATTATCATTGGCAGCAAAGCTACATTCAGATGAGATGCCCAGTTCACATTTGCCTTCAATGGATTCAAAAACTAAAGAACTAAGGAGGCAGCTACTGATACTAAAAGGAGTCACAAGGTGGCAGCAGATCTTGCATAGAGGCTACTGTTGATCTTCAAAGAAAAATGACATAATAGGTTGAGTGAGATAAAAATAAAAATAATTAAAAAACAAAACCAAAAAACCAAAAACCAAAACAAAAGAAGACCAAATATTCATTCTTTGAAAAGGCTTGTAACATGTGCAACTTTCTACGAGCGATGATAGGTAGGAAAAGGTTTAGAAGATCATAGGAAAGTATGATGATGTGAGTTGTCTGGGCTGCAGAGAGGAAGAGTGGGCAGGGCATAAGCAGACCATGCCCTTGGCAGAAAGTGGATTTCTATCAAGCAGCCAGGAGAGGATGGTCTCAGGTCAGAGATAAATGGGGCAGTGGGAACTGTGGATCTCTGTGGTTCTCCTCATATCTATAGGTAGTGATGCTGAACCATGAATCTGTGGCACTCAAGGCAGACCCAGCAGTGTAGAATGTTTTGAGTCATTTTCACTGTTCAGTCACCATTGTTTTGATTGCTTTCATCTATTCTCACCTGATCTTTTACTGAGGTTGTCTCACCTTTGTGGCTACACACACAGCAAAGTAGGAACTTCATGTGGATTCTTCATGTGGAGCTTATCACATCCTTGGTCTGTGTCTATACAGGAATCTCTTTTCCTAGATTCATCTTTGCATTTTCATGCATAAACCTAAGGAGCTAAGCTGTGTTTATTTACCTTCCCCAAATTTTGTATGAACTGGCTCCCATAAATAGTTAGCAATTGCCAGGAACTCCTCAGCTAAGCATGGAACTTTGTGTCCACCTCCCATCTCCATGGTGAGATTTTATCTGGCCTAAGCCTGCTGAGACCTTGTGCACACTGCCTCGGTTGCTGTCAGTCCACATGCAACTACCTGGCTGTGTCTGGGAAGCATTGTTTTCTTATAGTCACCCAAGGCCTCTGTGATTAACTCAGATACCCACAACTTGTCAAGGAGTAGAGAGTCAGAGACTCCATATGCTCAGCCTTAGCTGGGACATCTACATCACATCCTCTCTTCTCATAGACCAGGGGTCCCTGCAGAAGAGATGATAGAAATGTTGTAAGAGCTGGAGTCAGCTGTTGGGAGACAGAGCCCATTTTTTTAAGGCTTTGGTAGGTCAAGTACATTCTAGTGAATGGCTGCACACTCACAAGTATGAGAATCACAAATTGGACTCTATTTTGTTTTTAATGAGAACTCAAAGTTGAGAAAGTAAGAATCTGGTATAAGCTAATGTCATATATCCCTTGGACCCCATATATTTGAAGTAGTAACTTTGCTTAGCTGTCTGCCAACAGCTTCTCCAAACCAAGATAATATGCCTAATTTAATTATCCTTCCCCACAAGTTCTAGGAATCCCAAGAGACCTCCCCTAGCTTTGAGAGAAGATCTGAGAGTCATCTAATTCCCCATCACTTTACCATAAACACAATTTCATAACACAGTTAAACTTAAGTAGAATGTTGACATATGCTTTAGAAGTATTTATAAAAATGACATTTAAACCTTGCCAAGTATAGGAGGCTTGAATTGATATTTCTTTTTTATGGAGGAAGAAAATTGCTATAACCCCTAATTGGGGAGGAGTTGTGTGAAGGAGAGACTCGATCTCTCATTGTTTTTTTATAGTCTCCTGAAAGGCTCTCATGAGTGTGCATGTGTGCATGCCTCTGTGTGTGTGTGTTTGCAAGTGTTTGTGTGTGTGTATGTGTGCAGGTATGTGCACGCATTCGCGCTCGAGTGCATACATGCATATGTAGGCCAGAGAATAATGTTGGCTGTCATTCCTCTAAGCACTTTATTAATAAACTATTTTCCTGTCCCACAGGCTCTTGTTTTAAAGGTTTGTAGAATTTTTATGCAAGGCCCTGTTTATATTGTCCCTCCTATATTTCTTCATGTCTTCTGTAGGCATTTGTAAAGCAATTATAATTTACTGTTGCTCTTGTTTAGAGGTAGATTTTTACATTGAGAAAAATGTTATCCTTTTCAGCTTATTCTACATTTTATTGATGCATACAGACTCAACATGTTAATGACTGGATACAAACTTTCCCGAGTAAAGATTTTTCTTGTCGTTAGGTACCTGAATGCCTTAAATTAAGATGCTAAGCTGTGTTCTAAGCCTGTATGAGGGAAAAGTTCACACTTAATGGTACTTTTCAAGACTGACAGACCAAGAATGAGGTCTAGAATTTTCATGCTAGAGATGCCAGAGTATCAAGACAATGGAATGGCTGATTCAAAAAGTCACCTGGGTCAAATTTTCTGATTGTGAAAGTCTGGTGCTTCAAAGTTGGTGGTGAGACATTTGTTTTCATGAGCCTAAAACTGTCAGATCTTCTACTGTTTTGTACTTTCCAGTCTTGTAAGAAACAGTATCTTTTCTTTATGACAAAAGAGAATAGTTTCCCATTTGTACTTTAAGTTTACAAATATCTGGGACATATCACATGCCAACTAGATGCATTGCCAGAGGTATTTACTATTCTCCTCAAGATCTCATTTATTCCTCCACCTTGTGTCTAGACTGCTAGGTCTGTTTTTACCTTAAGAAGGCAGGAGAGTGAGCTAAGATGAAGAGATGAAAAGAAACAAAAGTAGAGGTTTTCAGTAAAAGACAAAAATGAACAGAAAGAAAAAAATCAAGAAATCTATATTTGATTTTAAAAATAGTGACCATATTGTATTTCTTCAAAACATGATAGAAAAGAATGAGGCGCATGCATCTGTATCAGAAATAAAAGATTTAACAAGTCATACAAAATTGTAAGGACAAAAGTATGCTATGAACAATTTATGCCTATATTGACAGATTAGTTTAGAGAAAATTTGGGTTCAACTGAAATATAATGAAAATAGAAAATATGATTAAAAATAGGATTATTAAAATCTAGATATATAGAAAAATCAGAGAATCTACTAGGGACTAAGAAGGAGACTTGAGGGAAAGAGCATGGACAATGTTATGGCTGTTGGGAGCAGATATGATCTAATCACATTATATATATTATGAAAGTTTCTCAATATAAAGATGACTGAATGTTCAGATTCACTATGACATCCAATAACTTATTTCACACAAATATTATACAATAATTAGAAACCCCTAATGCTACACAAATGTAGAAAGCAGATTTTGACATACCACATATTAAAGTAGACTATTAATAGGAAAAATGAGAAAAGTCACACAGGAACTATTTTTGAAACATTTTGTTAACATTGAATGTTTGTAGATAAAAAGTTTAAAGAACAGGGTAGATGAGATGGCTCAGTTCATTTATAATCAAACCTGATGACCTGGATTTGATCTGAAGAGTCCCCATGGTGGAAGGAGAGAACTGACTCCAGTAATATGTCCTCTGACCTCCTTACTTGTTATTTAACTAACATGATAAAGTTCGGTGTGACTCAGTTTTACAAAGGAAGAATTTCTAAGGAAATTTGCAGGAGCAGTGGATATTCACAGGTGAAAACCAAACCTCGAGTTCTACTTTATGCTATAATAGCTGTTATTGTGTTGGGCATATGCTTTAAATTAAAAAGTAAGTCTATGAAATGATTAACAAGCCATGAACAAAATGATTTGTAGTTCACCATAACTTGCATTTTAAGTAAAAGATATTAAGAAAACAAAAAGCATCATAAAACTAGACAAACATTTTCAGTGTGCATACTTGATGGATAACTTGGATCCAGAGCAAAATGACAGTACAGAAATTGGATTGGATGGGAGCCACAAGATGTCAAGATTATTATTGAGGAGAAGCAAATGGAGGATAAGATCATCGTGCCCCAAACAACCAAACGCATAATAACTTATACATAAGGATATGTCTTGACCAGGAATATCAAAACATAGGTAAAGGGTTGAGTCTCTTTTAGACTTCAATGGATAGAAGACTTCCTGGCTCATGTTTGGTAAGATCCTGACCTTGGTTCATGTGTGTTATACAGACAGCTGTTGGCAGAATCAGGTGAGATGATGCAGGATTGGTAGTGTTAGGTATCAGGCTGATTTAGCCATAATAGATATTTTGATGAGGTCACTGAGAGATAATCATTTGCAAATATATCCTCTAATAAAAAGTAAAAGTATTTGAAAGGATGGGAAATGAGCTTTTAATCTTCAACAACACAGAATACCCAAAGCAACAGAAGTAAATTTGGTCCAAAGATAATGATTAGCTTGAGAATGTAAGGAAGTGGGGAGATCAAGTGAAAGACATGGGAAGAGGACAGTGGGGAGAGATGGTGATGAAAAAGAAGCAAAGATCAGAATCAAAACAAGCAGTCACATGGGGAGAAGTGCTCATGATGTGATGGAGTACAACTGTGTTCTGTTGCTAACTGAAAAAGAGAGTGGAACCAGGAAGATCATCTGGAGGTACCACAGTTGCGTCTTCAACTTAAAGGAGAGAGGTAGATCAAAGGACACACAAGTTGAAGTTAATCAAGAGATAGGTTTGAGGAGAATTATTGTATAGATCAAAGGACACACAAATTGAAGTTAATCAAGAGATAGGTTTGAAGAGAATTATTGTATAATGCTCTCATCTTAGAAAACAAAATTAAAAATTTTTTCTTAATGCTAGTCATCCAATTTAGTTCTTGCATGTTTTAGGCAAGTAATCTTCTCCTCTAATATGGGTTATACACATGTTAAGGTAACTTTATGCATGCATGCCACAAAGTACAGATATTTTGGGACAATATGCCATACAAGATAAATGCACACAATTTTATTTAAAAATATAAATGAAAGGTGGTTTGGGTAAAACTGGATTCTAAGGTAGATAAAGTTAGGAAGTGCAACTGGGGAACCATGAGGAGTTGGTTAAGTGGGGGATCTTGATGATGTGAGTGAGGAAGGCATGCAGGTCCTCGAGGTGTACTGTTGTAGACAAAAGGAGCAGTAGATATGGAGGCCTCTGGGATTCATTGCCAAATTTGAAAGTCACCCTGAGGCAAGTTGCTAAAGTGGAGTGACAGAGAAGATGGAAATTATGAATTTTGAGATATGTGTGCCTGTGATAAGCGCATTAGCATGGTGAAGGAGTGGCACTATTATTGGGAGGTATGGCCTTGTTGGAGAAAGTGAGTTACTGGGAGTAAGGCTTTGGGGTTTCAGAAGCCCTAGCCAGGCACAGTGGCTCTGTGTCTTTCTGATTCCTGCCAATTAAGATGTAGAACTCTCAGCTACCTCTTCAGTACCATGTCTACCTGGGTGCCACTATGTTTCCCACCATGATGATAATGGACTAAACCTGTGACCTGTATGCCAGCCTCAGTGAAGTGTTTTCCTTTATAATATTTGCCATGGTCATGACATCTCTCTTCACAGCAATAAAACTCTAAGATAGAAGTTTATACCAGGAGTGGGGTGTGGCTGTGATAGGCCTGAACATACATTTGTTTTGAAGAATATGTAACATTTGGGAAATTTGGACTAGAAAAGCGATGGGGCACCTTAAGCTGGACTTAATGGGCCATACTAGCAGGAACATGGAAGACAGTGGTGCTGAGGGTGAATTGAACTGTGGGAGCTCAAGAGGTTTCAGAGAAGAAGCATATTAGCAAGTGGTCTAGAGATTGTGCTTGTCCTATTTTGGTGAAAAATGTGACAACTTTCTGTCCTTGTCCAAAAAATCTGCCCAAGGCTAAACTGAAGAATTATATATTAACAGCTTTGTCAGGGGAGATTTCAAAACAACCTTATGTTGTGGCCATTAGTGGCTAGTCTTATGAAGATCTATAATGAAAAGGAGTAAGCTGAGCAAGGGAAAAGAGAAAGTGTATAGTTTGTGGAGAAAAGGGACACCAGGAAGTATAAACAGAGCAAGGAATAGTCTAATGCTAATTGTAATACAAAGAGTGGTGGCCCCAAAGTAAGACCCCACCCAACTAAGCTCCCAAGTTATGAAAAGGAGTTAAAGAAAAATGTAGGGCAGGGCATGGTGGCAGATGCCTTTAAACCTAGCATTTTGGTGGTGGAGTCAGGTGGATCTCAGTTCAAGACCAGCGTGGTTTACAGATTGAGATCCAGGACAGCCAAGCATAGACAGTGAAGGAATCCATCAAATCCACAAAGCTGGTGAAAGTGTATTTGAAGAAAGGGCCATGTTCCAGCCCCAGAAAGCAGGAGAACTTGGCAGCTTTGGCCACGTGGTTCTGGCTTTAGAGTCAAGAATACAAGACAAGGTTATGGAATCTTCCTCATCAACTAAGGAAAGCCACTGGTGCAGGTGGCATGGAGGTGGTGCATGGAGGTCCAGAGAGGCCACTGTGTGAAACTGTGAAAGTGAAGCCTGGATTACCTTGGAGACCCCAGGATTTGGAGATGCCAAAGTAATGGGATACCTGTTGAAGAAACTACTGACATGGAGTTGAACTAGCCCAAAAGAGAGAAGGAGGTTACAGAAAGAAGTTGGAGGTCTGAAAAGCACATGGACATCAGAGATGGTGACGTTTGGAATTTGCCCAGCTGATTTGTAGTCATGTTTTTGTTCAGTATTTGTTCACTGTGCCATCTTTCATTTCTTTTAGAAATAATTATCTATATCCATCCATTCATCCATCCATCCATCCATCCATCCATCCATTTATCCATTCCATCTATCTATCTATCCATCTATCTGTCTGTCTATCTCTCCTTTGCCATTATATGTTGGAAGTGTATGATCTCCTGCTTAATTTTGATTTTATAGGGGATTATAGTTAAGAGATTGCCATTAGTCCCAGAAGAGACTTTAGACTTTTAAACAAGTTGAAACTAATAGATTATGGAGACTATTGAATGTGAGTTAAATGCTTTTGCATTATGATATGGCTTCAAGCCTATGGGGCCAGGGAGTGAAATATTGTGGTTTGAATAAAAATGATGCCCCACAGGTTCATAGAAGTGAAACTATTGGCAGTTATGGCCTTGTCAAGGAAGTATCCTACTGGGGCTTCAGAAGCCCAAGCCAGACAAAGTGGCTCTCCCTCCTTCTGCTGCTTGCTGATCCAGTTATAGAACTCTCAGCTGTCTCTTCAGGAGATGAAAACTCCATAACTTTAGATTTGGTAATGATTTCTTAAATGTTGGCAACAAAGTAACAATATGTATATCATACTGTGAATTATTCTGCCTCTCCCAGAATGGCAAACAAAGGCAAAGATTTTGAATAGGCATGTGTTGCTAGAGGATACATAACAGCTAATAACCACTTGAAAAGATGCCCAACATCACTAACCATCAAGACTTCACCCCACACCCATTAGACTGGTTGCATCAAGACTCAGAAAACAATGATGATGAAGATGTGAAAAGTCATAACTCTGTGTGTGCTGGTGGAAGTGATGGACCCAGGCTGGCTAACTTCTACCTTCACTTCTTCTAATATTTGCTTGTAAAACTCAAGTTGTAAACTCAGGCTTTCCATAGTCTGCCTACTGAGCCTTACTCAGACCTTAACAATGTGATCCTTGTGCAGAAGTCCTGCCTCAGATCAAAGTGGCCTGGAGACAACAGGCTCAAGAGAGGTTATTCTTATTCCTGAGGGTGGAAGTTAGGGCACCTGCAGGCGGAGTGCTAGTCAGTAGGACACAGTCTCAATAGAAGTGGCTGCAATGCCTCAGGGAGGAAAGTAGATGTTTTGATGTTAGGGGGTACAGAGGCTCATTTGAACCCCAACTTCACTCCTTAGGACTATGGCACAGTAGCAGACACTAAGACCAGTCCTTGATGTGTTTCTGTGTTAATACTTTGATAATATCAAAGATTAGTGATTATTGAATATTAATAGCATAGTTTGCTAGTCCATAAAGATGTCATTGGATCCTCCCTTGAGTTCTGTAAGGTGGAAAGGACTGAGCACTGAGATCACAAGAATAAAACAATCTAAGGAATGAAGAGATTAAATACCTTGCTGCACTTACAAACTAGGACTCGAACCCAGGTCTCCCACTGATACCTCAAATTACAGGTCAGTGGAGAACACAACCATGCCACAAACCAACAAAGAAACAAACAAACCCTCAAACTAGGAATCAAATGAAACAGCCAAAGATAATCTTTCTCTTATGAGCAAACAACCCTCCCTTCCTCAGCCACAAGGCGCAAGCACTGGTGCCAGCCTTTTGTGTATTTTGAAGAGGTTGTAGATCTTGGCAGGCACCAAGGGAGGGTGGAAAGAGGCACACTCATTACCTCACTGCAATCAGGCCAGCCACTGCCTCCAGGAGAAGAGTCTGTCTCCAGCAAGACAGAGTTGACAGCCACAAAGTGGTCAGAATGTGGGGTTGGTAGGAAGCCAAAGGCAAAGCCTAGAAAACTCCCCCAGAGAGGAGTCAGTGCCTATCATGAGGTCTATTTAGTATGCTCCTCAGAGACAGGGCCCATTGTTCCCTTTTTCTTTAGGGAAAGGGAAGCTGACTGAGGATATATCCAGGCTTTTCTGTGCATCTCCTCTCATGGAGAGAGGACATGACATTGCTTTCCTGTGAGCTCCAGGAAGTGAGTGGAGCTTCATGCTGAGGATGAGAGCCTGCTGGGCTGAGGCAGTAGGGCAGGCTGATTGGGAGGGGTTACTTGTCTGGACCAGTTACCTCTAGGAGTGGGGTTAGGACTTGGCAGATTATCTAGGGTCCAGAACAGAGGAAGGAAAGAGGCAGGTCATGTGAACCGAGAGTGAATCAATCAGAACAATGGAGAAATAGCACCCAAAGTTGAGAGACAGTGCCACAGAGTGACAGAGCCTAGCCTCACTCTTCTTTGCTTTTCAGATCCAAACAGATGACTTCTTCCTGCCTCAGGCACTACCTCATCTCCCTGTTTTCATTCATCCCAGCAGTCTTCTAGCTACTAGGACATTTTTATCTTCTTATGCTATGTTCTGTAGGCTTTAGATCCTCTATCATGCCTTTATTAGAAGACTACCCTGCCTGCCTCCCAGGTATGTGCCCATTTCTGCTTTTTAGAGTCTACCACCAGAAACGTCTGACTTAGTAACTCATCCCATGCCTATAAATCCCCCCCTCTTGTTACTGTTGTTTTCCTTATTCTCCACATTCAGGCCCTGTCTCACTCACAGCTGTTGCAAAGTGGCTGAGATAAGACACTGGGAAGGACAGGTGGGACATCTGGTTCATTAAAAGGGTCAGTCAGAAGCAGCCGCGTCTCCATTGTGTGGTCCTATGGCCACAGTCCTGGAATACTGTAGGAAAAGTCTAAAGATGTGGAGAGGAAGCTTAGATCTGAAGCTTGCATCCTTCATGATGGTATAATTCTCCAAATCTATCATTGTAGGGTTTTCTGTATGGAAAGCCATAATGAACAAGGCAGACAACTGTGCTGACTTAAGGCTCTCATTATGGTTCTGAGGGAGACAAGGAAAGCACTTGCTGATGTCCTTGGTGAGGAGGCAGGTAATGAACAGAGCCTGTGACATTGAAAGACTGGAAAAATAAAACACCCAGGCCAACTTGTGTTAAGTGTTTAAAACAGGAGGAGACTGGCAAAGACTGAATGGAACTGGAGGTAACTGGAGGTAAGTTTTCTTCAAAGCTAAAAAGAGTGAAGGTTGATACTTCTGGGTATTTTAGACACCACAGACAAGATCTGAGACTGAGCTCTGAGAAACAGGAGGGCCAGCGGCAGTCATCAGGAGTATATAGGAAGGCATCAGGAGTATATAGGGGAGACAAGTCACCCAGGAAGAGCGCAGGCCTGCCTGGAACAGAAGAAGTACATTCATTTAGGATGGGGTGACACAGGATGTAAGAAGATATGCTCTCATCTAGTCAGCAACTATCTGACATGTGCCTAAGGGGACCTCATGATGTCCATAGATACAAAAGATAATCCTGCTATCATGGGGCTTTCATGCAGTCCACCCTTAACTTGTGTTTTGGGGAAAATTCACAGAGCTATGTAGCCTTGGAGTAAGGAACTGCTTTTAATAAAATTGAAAATAGAATTTCTTCATGTACTATAATCTGATTACAGTTTTCTCTCCTCCAACTCCTCCCAGATCCTCCCTCCTCCTCTTTCATACAAATCCAAACCCTTTCTTTCTGTCTCTTACTAAAAACAAACAGGCATCTAAAATAATGATAATGATAATAATAACAATAATTAAACAAGATCAAGTAAAACAAATGAACCAGAAATGGCCAAACAAACAAATAAACATTAGAAAAAGAAGCTAAGAAAAGTTACAGGAAACATATATAGGCACTCGAGCACAAACGTGATTGAGCACAACACACACATAAACACACAGTTACACACACACACAAGTTCAAGGCCAGGATGGGCAATTTAATGACATCTAATCTCAAGTAAAATGTAAAAAGAGCATTTGAGATTCACCTCAATGGTAGAGTATATGCTGAATATGGGCAGGTCCTAGGTTTAATCCTTGGCACAGCAAATAAAATCAAGCAAGCAAGCATGCCAGCCAGCCAGCCTGCAAGCCTGCAAGCCAGGCAAAACTTGCAGATAAGCAAATTAAGAAAGAACTGATAAGCTTGCTTATTTTCCATATAGTTAAGTTTGTTATTTCAGAAAGGAACCTTTTGGAGTTTGTGTAGTTTGAATTGGGAATGCAGAAAGAAGTAGAGGAAACATAGTAAATTTTTGTAAGATGAAAGCAGAAATCCACATCTTTAATAGAGTTGCTTCTGAACTCCCTCTGTACTCCAGGTGGCCTTAAATTAATGTTCACAAGAAGGCTGCTTTTGGTACCACCTGCAGTAGTATTAGATATCCTTACAGTACGTAACTTTATTATCATCTTGAAAGTCTGAGCCTCTTGTGTAATTTTTTTGATGTGTTTTTTTAATGTTTATTTGAAGACTCACACAAGTGAAGAAGGGCTAATTTTCTTTCATTAGTGATTGGGATTTGAATTTGAACACTGATTCTGCTGATGGTGGATCCTCTCTAGAAGGGCTCTGTGGAAGTAGATTGGAAGAAGAAAAAAATTCTCAGCAGCCATGTTGGTTAGCAATATCACCTCAACCCATCCAGTGGTCTTCTTGTTGATGGGTATCCCGGGCCTAGAGCACTTACATATTTGGATCTCCATCCCCTTCTGCTCAGCCTATACCTTGGCTGTGCTTGGCAACTGCACCCTTCTTTTCACAATTTGGGTTGATGCAGCCCTTCATGAGCCTATGTACCTCTTTCTGGCCATGCTGGCAACTATAGATCTGGTCCTTTCCTCCTCAACACTGCCCAAAATGCTCGTCTGTTCTGGTTCAGGGATCGGGAAATCAATTTTCTTGCCTGCCTTATCCAGATGTTTTTCTCCATTCCTTTGCTATTATGGAGTCAGCAGTGCTGTTGGCCATGGCCTTTGATCGTTATGTAGCCATCTGCAAACCCCTGCACTACACCAGCGATCCTGACCAAGCCCCTCATCATCAAGATTGGCCTGGCTGCTGTGACTCGGGCTGTGACATTAATGACTCCACTCCCCTTTCTGCTCAGACGCTTCCACTATTGTCGAGGTGTGATGATTGCCCACTGCTACTGTGAACACATGGCTGTGGTGAGGCTGGCATGTGGGGACACACGCTTCAACAATATTTATGGTATTGCTGTGGCCTTGCTTATTGTGGTGCTGGACCTGCTCTTTGTTATCTTGTCTTATATCTTCATCCTTCGTGCTGTTCTCCAGCTTGCCTCTAAGGAGGCTCGCTATAAGGCCTTTGGGACATGCGTGTCTCATATAGGTGCCATCTTAGCCTTCTACACACCTGTAGTCGTCTCCTCAGTCATGCATCGTGTGGCTCGTCGGGCTGCTCCTCATGTCCACATACTGCTTGCTAATTTCTATCTGCTCTTTCCACCCATGGTCAATCCTATCATCTATGGTGTCAAGACCAAGCAGATTCGAGAGCGAGTCTTAGGACTATTCCTCAGAAAGGATTTAAAAGGCGAGTGAGGACAGTTGAAGAAAGGAGAGTGGAATGTTTGTTGGAATTGGAAACTAGGTCTGATAGGAAGTAGACAATGCCAGGATCTTCATGCTTACTTTTATCTTTTTTTTTTTTTGGTTTTTCGAGACGGGGTTTCTCTGTATAGCCTTGGCTGTCCTGGAACTCACTCTGTAGACCAGGCTGGCCTGGAACTCAGAAATCTGCCTGCCTCTGCCTCCCAAGTGCTGGGATTAAAGGCGTGCGCCACCACCGCCCGTTACATTTATCTTGATGTGATTAAAAAATGACTAGCCATTGACAAATGACACCTGCCTGGATTTAAATTTGTCAGCATTTTGGAATTCTCACTCCTGCCCTTCAGCAATGTGACAGAGTCATGAGCTATGATCTCCTTCAGACTTCAAATGGTGACAGTGATGTTCTTAAGTTCACTTTCTAATGAAAAGCTAAGGGTTTGATTTTTAGCTTTGTCCATGGCATGTGAAGGTTTATGTAATCCACCAACTTAGGACCTGGATGAACATCAACAGAACACTAATGAAGAACTCCTCATCACTCACTCACAGCTGGGGTCAAGATTCAGACAGATGTCTCCCACTGTTGGGGTTTCTAACATTCCAGGACTATAGGTTCCACCACAGTCAGCCTTGCTTCCTAGATTGCATTTTTTTTATTATTATTTTTACCGTAGCCAGTCTGTGTATTCTTCGACTTCTGTTCATTTTAGCTAGCTTTTCTCATTAAACACTGTGACTAGTATGTAACATATCCTCTAAATTTTCTTATGTCATATGACTCTTTCTTTGTGTATATACAAAAAAATCCTTATATTTTTATTAGAAAGTTATTTATTTATGTATTTATTTATTTATTTATTTATTATACAAGAGTGTCTAGGGCATTGGTTCTCAAACTGTGGGTTGTGATACTTTAGGGTTGCATACCAGATATCCTGCAGATCAGATATTTACAGTACAATTCATAATAGTAGAAAAATCACAGTTATGAAGTTGCAATGAATCCATTTTATGGCTGAGGGTCACCACAGCATGAGGAACTATATTAAGGCATCACAGCATTAGGAAGGTTGAGAACTACTGGTCTAGGGGCCTGGAACACATGCATCTTAAAGTTGAGATCCTAGATTTACATAGAAGTCTAGGAAGAAAAAGAAATGATAATTACAATAGATTCTGGTCTTTGTGCTCCCCTGCCCTGCTTTGATACCATGATTTAGTACATGGGAGAAAAACAAGAATTCCAAAACACAGAAGAGAAAAAAATATATCAAGCTGTGTATTCCTTTGTCTCATGCAGACTTATGTGCTGGCTAATCTTATTTTTAATCCTGACAGCACACACACAGACTTTCTTATACAAGCCCTAATACATGTCTCCACAAATGTATCTGTTTTATTTTACAACTCTTCGTTTCCTCAGACCGTTACTTAGGAATTATATATCTTCTTCTCTGTAGGGAATTAGTTATATTTATTGCAAAAGTAATAAAAACTTTTTAATTGTTTTTCTGAGTATGATGGTGTGTAAGAGAAGTTTCAGAACAGTATTAAATACTGACACATAAATAGAGTAGCATGAAGTAAAAGAAATGACTCTTAAAAAGAATGTTTTTTGTGTGTACATGTCTCTGTGTGGATCTTTTCATGTGTGAGTGCAGGTGTCTTCTGAGACTAGAAGAGGGCATCAGATTACTCAAACTGGGTTCATGGGTGGTTGTGAGCTGTCTGACAGGGCTGCCCAGAACTAGATTGAGGTCCTCTGCAAGGGCAGAATGTGCTCTTAACTACAGGATTAACTTTCCAGCCCCAAGAAATTACTTCTAACAAGATCTGTGATTATTCTTCTGTTGGTTTATACAAGGGACACCATCATCCTATAGGCTAAATATACCCTCAACAAAGAGAGAAGAATTTTGTTTATAGCACATTAATGTAAGCCTCCCTATCCTGGAAACACATCTACCATCATCATGACAAGGGCTATTCACAAAAGAGTAAAAGAAAATTCTGTAATAGCTTGTTGGAGTTTGAACCATAAAGCATAAACAAGAAACACTATCAGATTAAGGCACATGAATTTTCACCCTCAAAAAATATAAGGCAAGATTAGTGAAAAGAAAATGATGAAGACTTGGCTTGGTTACATATTTCCAATTATTGGATAACTGGGACATTGCCCAGGCCCATGGGCATTTGATGAGACCTTAGGAAAATGGGCAAAAGAATGATAGGACAAGAGACACAAAGAAGAAGTACCTGTCTGAATGTCTGATCAAGTGCTTAAACTTTATTTTTCGGGCTGCTGTTATAAAGGAAAGCAGGCAGGAGGTCATCTAACAGTCAGGGTCCAGGGTCATCCTGCAATTGCAAAGTTCTCTGAGCCCACAAGAATTCCTAGCCCAAATTACTTATCTAAATATTTTCTCACAAGCAAGAGGGCAAGTAAAACATTTCTCTGTTCAAGTTGCTTATCTGATTAATATTTTCTTTCTGTCAGGAGGGCAATAAAGTATTCCTTAACTCAGGCTATTTACTTAATTGACATTTGCTCTCAGGCAGGAGGGAGTCTTGGCTCCTGGCATCTCCTCCCTACTAACAATTTTTAATGAGACTGGTCTGAGAAAGTGGACATTTGGAAATCTCATTGATAAATGAGCGGGCATTAACTGGGGAGGGGGGGAAGACTGACTTGACTCTCCTGTTATCATTAGAAACGGTGCCTTTTGGGGGAGGAAAGGGTTAAATCCATGGGTTAAACCCATGTCTCATGGGCTTCATAGGATATCAAGGGTCTTAGTTGGCCACTTATAGACATAAGAAATCAACTTAACATAAGCTATCAACTTGTTCTGCTTAAGGTGTAACAGTGAGAATGGGACTTAATCCACTCAGCTGGGATAGCAGAGTTCTATTATCATGAATTTCATAGAAAATATATACCAAAGGTGAAAGGCCACTTGAAAACCAACAAGGAGAATTTCCAGGGGTCTTGCCATCCATCAATGTTACTGAAACCCATCCAGTGTCTTTTATGTTGGTAGGAATACCTGGTTTGGAGCACCTGCACATCTGGATCTCCATTCCTTTCTGCTTTGCCTATATCTTGGCTCTGTTGGGCAACTGTACCCTTCTCTTTGTTATCCAGGCAGACTCAACCCTCCATGAGCCTATGTACCTCTTTCTGGCTATGTTGGCAACCATAGATCTGGTCCTTTCCTCTACAACACTGCCCAAAATGCTTGCTATTTTTTGGTTCAGAAACCAAGAGATCAGTTTCCATGCCTGCCTTATCCAGATGTTCTTTCTCCATTCTTTCTCCATCATGGAGTCAGCAGTGCTGTTGGCCATGGCCTTTGATCGTTATGTAGCCATCTGCAAACCCCTGCACTACACCACGATCCTGACCAAGCCCCTCATCATCAAGATTGACTTGGCTGCTGTGACTCGGGCTGTGACATTAATGACTCCACTCCCCTTTCTGCTCAGACGCTTCCACTATTGTCGAGGTGTGATGATTGCCCACTGCTACTGTGAACACATGGCTGTGGTGAGGCTGGCATGTGGGGACACATGCTTCAACAACATCTATGGCATCTCACCCATTGAGATGCTCATAGCACATGTAAAGATCTAGAACAGAACAAGTAGCTTCATCAGATCAGTTGTACATATTAAATCAAGAATAATTAACAAAAGATACAGATCATTCATTAGAACTAAAACGACAAAACAAACAATTCCAACACATATGTATCAAAGTCTAGAGAGCATAAGACACAAAGGAATCAACAGAATAGAATTGGCAAAGAAGTCAAGGTATCACTATTTGCAGGTGATATGATTGCATACATAAGCAACCCCAAAAATTCTACCAGAGAACTTCTACAGTTGATCAACAACTTCAGAAAAGTAGCTGGATATAAAATTAACTCAAATAATCAGTAGCCTTACTTTATACAAATGATAAACAGAGTGAGAAAGAAATTAGGGAAACAATTCCTTTCACAATAGTCACAAATAATATAAAATATCTTGGAGTAACTCTAACCAAACAAGTGAAAGATCTGTTTGACAATAACGTCAAGTCTCCTAAGAAAGAAATCAAAGACCTCAGAAAATGGAGAGATCTCATGGATTGGCATAATTAACATAGTAAAAATGGTCATCCTACTAAAAGCAATCTATAGATTCAACTCAATCCTCATCAAAATTCCAACTCAATTCTTCACAGAGATAGAAAGAGCAATTCTCAAATCCATCTGGAAAAACAAAAAATCCAGAATAGTGAAAACAATTCTTAACAATAAAAGAACTTCTGGGTGAATCACTATCCCTGACCTCAAGCTGTACTACAGAGCAATAGTGATACAAACTGCATGGTATTGGTACGGAGACAGACAGGTTGATCAATGGAATAGAATTGAAGACCCAGAAATAAAACCACACACTTATGAACATTTTATCTTTGACAAAGAAGCCAAAAATATACAGTGGAGAAAAGAAAGCATCTTCAATAAATGGTACTGGTCTAACATGCAGTCTGTATGCAGAAAAATTAAAATAGATCCCTATTTGTCTCCTTGTTTAAAGCTCAAGTCCAAGTGGATAAGGACCTCAACATAAAACCAGATACACTGAATCTGACAGAAGAGAAAGTGGGAAAGAGCCTCAAACTCATTGGCATGGGAGGGAGTGGGGTTCCTAAACAGGACTCCAATGGCTCAGGCTCTAAAATAAAGAACTGATAAATAGGACCTCATGAACATGATCAGGTATTGGGCTGAGGAACAAGACTGAAGTCCTGAGGGCCAGCAGAAAGAATGGGAACAGGCAACCTGGGGAGGTAGCAATTGGGGGGGGGGTTTGTAGAATGTACCGGAGACCTGGGAAGTGAGAGACTCAGGACTTAAAGGGAGGACCCTTATATGAAATGCTCTACAGTGGGGAGAAGGAATTTGTAGAGTCCAATAGAAAGACAGGACATCAAGTGGATGCATGGGGTTGCTATCCCACAGTCAAAAACTGTGACTTAGCATTGTTCCTGTCTAAAAGAACTTCAGGGACAGAAATGGAGAAGAGTCTGAGGGAAAGGTCCAGTGACAGGCCCAGATTGGCACCTATCTCAAGACGAGGTGCCAAAGCCTGACACTATTACTGATGCTATGGTGTGGTTACAAACAGGAGGCTAGCATGACTGCCCCATGAGAGGCTCAACAAGCTGCTGAAAGAGTCAGATGCAGATACTTACACCCATCCATTGCACAGAGGCTGGTGACTCCTGTGGTTGAATTAGGGAAAAGCTAGAAGAAGCTAAGGAGGAGAGCAACCCCATAGGAAGACCAACAGTCTGAACTAATCTGGACTTCTGGGATCACCCAGATACTGAGCCACCAACCAGGCAGCATATACCAGTTGATATGAGCCTCCTGACACATATACAGCAGAGAACTGCCTGGTCTGGTCTCAGTGAGAGAAGATGAACCTAATGCTTGAGAGACTTGAGGCCCCAGGGAGTAGGGTGGTCTAGTGGGGTGGAGACATCCTCTTTGAAATGGTGGAGGATGTTTGGGGGGGGGAGTTATGGGATGAGGAACAGTCAGAGGGCAGACCTGGAGGGTGATAAGGACTAGAGTGTAAAAATGATTTTAAAAAAAGTCGTCATACATAGATGATGAGTAAAAACAGTTATGACATCAAACTTGCTTTTTAAAAATGTGCACAGACATCATTTAATCATTAAGTGAATTTTTGTATCTTCTCATTTTTATGTGTTTGAAATTTTTATGTAATGTATTTTGACTGTATTCACTCTTTCCTCCATTCTTCCTGCCTCTTTGACCTTTCAACTTTGTGTCCTATTTTAAAACAAACAAACAAACATACAGACAATAAATAAACAGACAATCAAGTAAAGTTTGTTCTGCCCCATTTTACCTAGATTTGTGGCCTTCACTGGAGGGTGGGTCATTGCACCAAGAGCTGTACCTTTAAGGACACAGACTTTCCCTCTCACCAGTTATCAACTGCTAACTGCTTTTGAGCTAGGGCAGGGGTTTTGTGTTTCCTTCCTTCTCCACCCTGTGATGTTATGTGGCTCAAGCTTGCACGGGTCTTGTGCATGCTCTCTCAACTGCTGTGAACTCCTTGAGTGTAACTGGCTTGCTGTGTGCAGGAAACCCCCCTTAGAACACACAGTTGTTCCTGCTATCATTGTGTTTTCAGGTTGGGTGCCCTCTCCTGGAAAGGGTTAGAATGATGGTATTTGCTTCTGATTCCTAGGCTGAATGTAGGCATCTTTTGAAAAAAATTTTTTATATTTATAAATAAATATATATATATATATATATATATATTTAAGACCATTTTGTGGAGGAAATGTCATACTTTTAATATAGTTCTTCATGTATGATATATACTTTTCCTGTTAATTGGGAAGATGAAAAGGTTTCAAGATGGTATATGTCAATTTTTACAGTCTTAAAACTGTATGTCTTGAATACAATGCAAAATTATTCAGTTATAAATGGCTCATCTGGTGAACTAACTTTACCAGTGGTAGAGTTCACGTGTCTGAAGTCAGAATGATGAACTAAGACTCAGAAGCTACATAAAAACTTGTGTGGAATAATGTTCACATTTCTTTACTTGGCTGAGAGTAGAACATATCCATGCATGTAGACCCAAGAAAGAATGCATATACTTGGGCAATTTTATGCAGAGTGTAAAGATTGAGGTTAGAGTGAAGCAGGTTGCAAGCTCCTCACCTTCTTCTGAGGTTCTGTAGTTACAGGATGCCATGGTGAGTGGAGGAGCCTGAGTCCTCTCTGTAATGACCTCACTGCATCATAGTTTTGTAACTTACTGGATTCTGATCTGAAGGAGGAAGCCAGTGTCTGCTGGGATCTCGAGAGCTAACATCCCCTAACGATGCAGAAAGAATCTTACTGATGGGCTACTGCTGTTTAAGTATGTTTGTTTCACCAACTTTTATATACAAGAACCTGTTACAAAACTACACAGGATGTAAATATTCCAACTTTCTCCTTGAAGACACAGAGTTGGAACAGCCTGAGGTCACACAGGTCGAAAGCTTTGGAGCTTTGGGGACTTTTTTGCCCCATACTTTACAACATGATGCCTCATAGCCCATAAGCACCCCATTAGGGTGCTCTCAGAGACACTGCTTCCTCGGGCTGGCTATCCTTGTTTGTGAGCAACGGCAGGTTTTGTAGAGTTAGTGCACACAAGTGAGCATGGAGTGGAGCATTTCCTTTATGATTATACGTGATTCTTCCTATATAATGTAAACCAGACACGGGGAAAAGTCTCTCTCTATTTTTGTGGTATTTCCTTTGATATACCTTAGTGTTAATTCAGGATTACACCACCCTCTCCCAAATATGATAAAGGGACAGAACTTAGGGTTTACAACTTTCATAAATATGGACCTTCAATCTCTTCTGAGTCCAAGAAGACTCATTTGTACTTTGAGAAGACTTTTTGCTTTCTGTATATACACATATACACAGAATATATGTGCCAGCTTCAGGGAGGCCAGGACACGGGGTGCAAGGGTATGTATTCTATCTAAGAAATTATGACCTAGAAGGTCTGTTCTTCCCTTCCTCACTTTGGAGCGGTCATGGCACACTGGGGTGAGGTGTGATTACAGCCAGATTCTCTGTTCATCCTCTTGGGCAGATGTGGGTATTATCTTTCTGCACTGGAGCCTGAACCACTCCACCACTGCTGATGGAATTCCCGATAGTATTGAACAGAGTGTTTATAAGTGCTTCAGTGTCTCTGAAGCAGTTATAGAGTTCTGGGCTTTTCTGACATGATCCAGTCTTGGAAAAGCATCTTCTGATGAGGAACTAAGAAAAAGAGCAGGAACCAGCAGGAAGACATCAAACTGGTGAGGATGAGGATAGCTGGGATTCCTGAGCAGCCAACTCTAGATCATGCCCATACTTAAGTCTTCAAGGTAAGATCCAAAGGGAAGGAATGATCTTGAAAGTAGACTAAAAGGGTAGGAGCCTCATAGACTGCACATAAGGTGCTGGAAAATCTTTTAACCACACCAACGCAAACATAACACTTAAACATCTTTCCAGTGTTTTAAATAAACATACCACATTATTCTCATGCAATCTGCCTGTCAAGAGACAATACTGGGTAAAGATTTTATACAGATAGGATCTTATCTGATACCCACAAGAGAATATTCGGCACGCTCATGGAGACAATCGAGGGACACCTTGCAGAGGTGTATGATGGGATCGAGAAGTATCAGGACAAAGTGTGAGCATGGCTACTTAACCCAGGAGTAGTTAAGAGAACACAGGAGGGCCCACTTATAGCTCCTGCTGGTTCTTCATGTTGGCAGGGCCCAAACAGAAACAGGGTGATTCCTTCACACACCCACTCCTTGGAGAAAACTCACTGGAGCTGAGATATGAAGTCAGACTCTCTGGACTACGTGGTAAGCTGAGGCTTAATCTGAGAGCAATCATCAACTATTTAACTTTTCTTGTTGAAATACAACTAGAATCAATTCACAACAATGTTTAAAAGCTGTAGCCTAGAGGCCGTGTTGTGACGATGACAAGCTGTGATTTATGCAGTAGTGATAAGCATCATCTCTTTCATCTGATACCAGTGTTCAAAAGAAAGAATATGTTCAAAAGCCTTCAAAGAAGTTAGAGCTGTCTATGGCAGGGAGCGGTGCTGACAGGAAAACAGTTGCCTTGTAAGCTCATTGTGGTTTAATACTCCTCTCCTTAAAATGGTCTCACCCACAAGGGTCATAGGGATTGCTAACACTGATTGCTAACAGACCTAATGCTAGCAATAGCTGTAAAAATAAATAAGTCTACCATTGGCCTAGAAAGGAAGGGTACTTCACAGCTTGTCTCTGAAGTCACTGTGCAGAGTCAGGGAGGGACATAGCTAGGGTGAGTCTGTCTCAGCTCTTTTACCCTGTGGGCTTGGTATCCTCTATTTGCCCTACCAAGTGTCAGCATGGTGCATTTAGAAAGTGAACACTTGTGGAGATTCTTCTGTTTCTGAATGGACCCTGCCAACATGAGGAACCAGCAGGACATATAGGGGTAATAAGGGAAATGAGAGACTTGCTCTCAAATTCTCTTCCTAGCAGGCATGTTTGATGATTTCCATTTCTTCTATTCAAAGCCCCAGATCTTGAAAAGTGGCTCCTCCTGTGTTCTCCTAACTACACCTGGGTTAAGTAACCATGCTTATGGTTCATCCTGATACTTCACGATCCCATCATGCACCTCTGCAGAGCGTCCCTCCCTTGTCTCCATGAGCATGCAGGTATTCTCTTTTGGGTATCAGATAAGATCCTATCTGTACACAATCTTTACCCAGTATTGTCTCTTGACATGTAGACTGCCTTCCTTAGTGAGAAATTCTTAGTGGGATATTAGAAGATCATTCTAATACGACCTCAAAAGTCACACCATATTATATCTGTAGAGATAAATTAACAAATGAATTCATATTTGCCTCAGGGTGATTCATTTATTGATGCAAAAATATCACTCATTGAGTATCATACCATCAAAGTTATCCATTCATTCAAACATATAGTTTTGGTTATGCTTGTTAAGTTTATGTTGATACTTTAGTGTAACATGAAATTCCATGTAGTATATATTTTATGATTCTCCTAAAAGTTGTGTATCACTGTATATAGTCAATGATGTTTATTTTTTGCTTTCCAGGGAAAGTATCTTGCTACATTTGGGGACACAAATGAGATTTATTTATATATAGCAATGCCCACTTTTCATAATGAATGTTCAGTACCCAGCTCTTTGTGGCTCACTGGCATCCCAGGACTGGAGTCCCTGCACATGTGGCTCTCCATCCCCTTTGGCTCTATGTACCTGGTGGCTGTCGTGGGAACATAACCATCCTAGCCGTGGTAAGGGTGGAGCGCAGCCTGCACCAGCCCATGTACTTCTTTCTGTGCATGCTGGCTGTCATCGACCTGGTTTTGTCTACTTCTACTATGCCCAAACTTCTGGCGATTTTCTGGTTTGGGGCTGGCAACATTGGCCTGGATGCCTGCTTGTGTCAAATGTTTCTTATCCATTGCTTCGCTACTGTTGAGTCGGGCATCTTCCTTGCCATGGCTTTTGACCGCTATGTAGCCATCTGCAATCCATTGCGTCATAGCATGGTACTCACCCAGGCAGTGGTGGGTCGTTTGGGTCTGGCTGCCTTCCTCCGAGGAGTTCTTTACATTGGACCCCTACCACTTATGATTCGCCTGCGGTTGCCTCTTTACAAAACCCAAGTTATCTCCCACTCCTATTGTGAGCACATGGCTGTGGTTGCCTTGACCTGTGGTGACAGCAGAGTTAACAATGTCTATGGGTTGAGCATTGGCTTTCTGGTGTTGATCCTGGATTCAGTGGCCATTGCTGCCTCCTACGTGATGATTTTCAGGGCTGTGATGGGGCTGGCCACTCCAGAAGCTAGGCTTAAAACTCTGGGGACATGCGGGTCTCATATCTGTGCCATCCTGATTTTCTATGTTCCTATTGCTGTTTCTTCTCTCATTCATCGGTTTGGTCACCAGGTGCCTCCTCCAATCCACACTCTGCTGGCCAACTTCTATCTCCTCATTCCCCCAATCCTCAATCCCATTGTGTACGCTGTTCGTACCAAGCAGATCCGGGACAGGCTTTTTCAGATCCTAAAGACAAGAACCAAGATCAGATGACTTCTGCTTCCTCTTCTCTCTCATATGAATTCACAGAGAAGAAGGCATTTAAATATAGACAACTGTTTCCTAAATCGAACCCCAGTCAGAGCTCCTGGGTCCAGCATTTATGGTTCCAAAGGAGTATTGAGGAGGAGTGCACAATCCTGAACCTTCTAAAGCTGGAAAATATGTATCTTTTTATGTCTAGAGGATGTTTGGATTGTGATGATGAGTCAACAACATCAATAAGATGAACAACATATAAACAGCACTTTAAAAATCCCACATTTTCATACAAGTTATATCCTCTAAGATGTTATGAGGGTTTAGTGCTCATATTTTATGTATAAGGAAATAGTAAAAATTGCTTTATAATCCATGTGTAAAATGACTTAAGCACTCTAGCTCAGTGTTTTGGCTGAAATTTATAACAGACTTTGGGGCATTACTAATCCTTTATATTCAGTTTGTTTTTGAGACATCTTTTCATAAGTACATTTGAAAAGCTTTGTTCATTTCAAAGTCATTGTATCTTCATAAAAGAAAAAATCCTGAGTTATCTATTGGCCACTGAAGTGCTGCTAAATCAGATTTTAATAATACAACATGGTGTTTTAGAAGACTGACTTGTATAGCCAATAGGGTGTAGGCATGGGTTGACAAAAGGTATTGTTTTATAAGAAAGTGACTGTGTTTGCCAATTGCTCTTTTGGTCTTTGCTTGTTTTGAATCACATGAGGCTCCAAGAAAGAGAAACTGCTCCTTCCCACTCCATGAACCCTGATCCGTTGTTAGGGTTCCTGTGCAAAGGGGATCAGTTTAATATGAAATGGCAATTTATAACACACTGGTTATACACATATATGTTTTACTGAATCAGTACTTAGAAAATAGTTGTGCTGGCTAGTGATTTTTTTCAACGTGACACAACTAGATTCATTTAAGGAGAGAAAACCTTACTTGAGAAAATATCTCCACTGTATTGACCTGTAAGTTATTTATTTATTGATTGATTGATTAGCGATTGATGTGGGAGGACCAGCCCTATTGTGGATGGTTGCCATCCCTGGGAAGATGGTTCTGAGTTATATAAGAAAGCCAGGTAACAAGCAGTATCTCTCATGGCCCCTGTTTAGGCTTGTCTCTAGGTTCCTGCCCTAAAAATAAAGTAAAATATTCTTTAAGTCAACCAAAGATCTCCAATGCAGTGTCAGTAGCAATGTCAACAATGCTCCAGGGAGGGTGCTATGCCCAGGAATAGTTGACCAATACAAAATGTACTATATGATTCTTTTGTGTGTATGTTTTGTTTTATTGTGGTATCTGTTTTTTTGTTTGCTCTAACTTCATTTGATTTTATTTTATGATTTAGAGGAGAATGAGAATGGAGTTTGTGGAGGGGAAATAACTGTATATACATATTTTTTAAAATAAAAAGGATATTTAAAATGATTCATTTAGATTGAAATGGAAATCATAGGTCAGTTATTACAGGTATAATGAAAGACGAAATAAACGGGAGGTTGAAGTTTATCAGGGTTACAATATTACATTCAAGGCATACCATCAGCATTGGGACAGAGTGACTTCAAAGTCTACAGTGCACTTAGATGCTTAAAGTGGATGTGAACATAGCCAATACACACACACACACACGTGTGTGTGTGTGTGATATGTGTGTGTGTATTACATATATATTATATATATATAATGTGCTAAATTAGATCTAAGAAAACACAAGCATTTATTTAAAAATAGTATTAAATTAATTAAGCAGTAAGCAGTCAGAATCCTATATTAAATCTAGGAAAGAAAAACATCAAAGTGCACATTTGCATAGATAGTAGAGTAGAAATCTTCTCGTGTTGATATTTGTTTTTGCTGTTTTATGCATCAGTAGAATAAGTTACTCACTGAAGGACTTCTTGGGTGAGACACTAATTACTGACATTGCAAAGGACACAATCCTGGTGGCTTGTTTTTAAAATGACACAGAATACTCCTAGAAAGGTTTGGTCCTGGTTCACTGTAAGCAGGCCACTATAGTCAGAGGATAAGCCATTTGCATGGTTTATGTGTATGTGTGTGTTTGTGTATGTGTGTGTTTGTGTATATGTGTGTGTTTGTGTATGGGTGTGTTTGTGTATATGTGTGTGTTTGTGTGTGTGTGTGTGTGTTTGTGTGTGTGTGTTTGTGTGTGTGTGTTGGAGGGTGAGGGTATGGGCACAGGTATAAATGATAATAAGCCTTTAAGAAGTTAACCCTGCATGCAATGTCTTTTTGATACTCCATCTTAAAGAACAATGCTAAAGACTGTGACTAGGAATCATGCTCATGTGCTTAGACAACATCTTAATCTGGGCAAACAAACAGCTCTCTCCTTGTCCACATATGTTCATGTTGGCACCAGGACTCCCTGTCCCAATGGTTTTCATTCTCTGGATGATGAGGGAGCCTTCCCATTCCATTGCCTTCAAATAGAATTGTGGCAGGTGTATACTCGTGGTCCATAAAGAAGGGAAATTACTAAAGTGAAAACAAGCCCAACAGACTGGATTCTTGTCCAATATAGACTCAACACCAAAATAAACCATCAGCAAGACAAAAGTACTTGTGGCCAATTGATCTTCCCTCACCTCGTAGCTCACACACCTTGCAGTTTTCTAGGACTGAGGTTTTTTTTTTTTTTTTTGTTTTTTGTTTTGTTTTTGTTTTGTTTTGTTTTTTTAAAACAATGGCTGTAGCTCCTGTATTTTGTTTTGCTCCTTGAGCTTCCATTTTCTTTATTACAATTTTAGTACTATTTTTATTTTATTGTGTTAAGATTTTTACCTTTCATACATTAATTTTGTTTACACATTTTATTTCATTATTGGGCAATCTTCCTGTCATTGCTTCCTATTTTCCCTTGGTGCCTCCTCCTTTCCTTTCCATTGTAATCTTAGTAATATTTTATTTTTTGTCATACTATTATTATTATTATTGTTGTTACTAAAGAGGTCCTTTGCTTTCATTTTATTACCTTCTTACATTTATCTAATTTTATTTTTGAAATGAAAAATCTGGGGAAGATTTTTCTTTTGTTTTTCTTTTTATTGTTGCTTGTTCTTTTTCTTTCCTCTCTTAAAAGTAGCCTGCCCATATGAACCTCAGATAAAACTTAGAAGAGGTATTGAAGCCAACAGATGTGCCAACAACAAAAGAATACATCCAAGAAATATGAAAAATCATGACAACATGACTCCACCGAAGGAGCAAAGCTTATCAGCTACAGATCTCCAAACAATGGGATTAAGGAAATGTCCACTGAAGGTTTTATGTAAACAAGACAGAGACCATCATATCCACAATAGAAAACCAGCAAATGCTCAATTCTGATAGATGATAAAACAAACAAACAAACAAACAAAGCCAAAAAGTTAAAATTTCAGGAATCAGTAAACATCTCTCAATAACCTTAAATGCAAACAACTTTAAGTCACTAGTAAAAAGGGATAGACTAGCTGATTTGATTAAAAAACACATTTCTTTCTTTTTTTTTTTTTAATTGGAAATTTTGTTTACATTTCAGATGTTTCCCCTTACCCCATTTCCACCCTCCCTCCCAGGAATCCTTCCCCTCTCCTCTTGCCTCTATGATGGTGTATCCCCTCCCACCCTCCCTGTACCTCACCTCCCCACCCTCGAATACCCCCCCACACAACGTCCAGCCTTCATGGGACCAAGGATCTCTTCTCCCACTTATATATAGCTCCCTTGAATATATAGCTGGAGCCATGGGTCCCTCCCTAAGCACTCCCAGGCTGGTGGTTTAGACCCTGGGGGCTCTGGTTGGTTGGTATTGTTGCTTTCCTCACGGTGTCTTGAATCCTCTGAACTCCTTCCATCTTCCCTCTATCTTCTCTATTGGGAACCCATGATCAGTTTAATGGTTAGCTATGAGCATCTGCCTCTGAATATGTCACACTCTTGCAGACTTCTAAGGAGACTGCTATATCAGCTATATCAGGCTCCTGTCAGCATGTACTTCCTGACATCCACATCAACGTCTACCTTTGGTGACTGCACATGGGATGGATACCCAGGTGCAATGGTCTGCAGACGGCCCCTCCTTCAGTTTATGTCCTGTACTTTGTCTCCATATTTGCTCCCTTGAGTATTTTGTTACTCTTTCTAAGAAGGTAATAAAAAAAAATACATTTCTATTATCTATTTTCTTCAAGAAACACACCTTACTGGCCAAGGTACCCACAGATTAAAGTCAACTTTTCAAATAAATGGAAGCTGAAAACAAACTGGTGTAGTTGCTTTTATATCTCATAAAGTAGACCAAATCAAAATTATGAGTTCAAAAGGCCACTATATATTAATAAGGGAAATATCTATTAAGAACCATAATTGTAAATATATATGTTGAATGTTAGGGCTCTTAATTTCATAAAAACTAATCATCACAACATGTCATATAGGTCCTTATACAATAATACTGGATGCTTTCAAGATTTCATTCTCACTGAAACCAACAAAGAAACTTCAATGTTAAGCTACATGATACATCAAATGTAATTAACAGTTATCTGTAGAATATTCCAGCTAACTGAATAATGTGCAATTGTGAGTTAAATGATCCTTTGTCAGGCTATATAATTATAGCAACATGAAATGAACTAAGACAGGTGTCTGTGTGGTTCCACATGGTCTGCCAGGGGGAAAGTGCATGACTGATTTTCTGAGGGGACTTGAGGACTGAGTGACAAACACTCAAAGATTTCCTGACTATAGTATGGGCACTTCCATTGTTATTATTAATAGCATTGCAGTTCCTGTTTGTTGAAAAACCATAAACTAGGTATTATAAAATTGAATGATGTTTTGTAATATAATTATGGAGTTTGGGGCTACCTTAGTCTACGTAGTGAATTCTAGACTAGATGGAGCTAATGGTAAAGCCCTATTTTTTTTTTTTTTTAAAAACCAACACAACACAAAACAAAATATGACAGATAAAAATCAATGAGATGCAATAGAAGCAGATACAAAAATACATTCCCCTCAATTTTGATTCAGATATGAAGTAACAGAGAAAACTGATTAGAGGAGTAAAAAGTGAAAAATTGGAAAATAAAACAGTATGTATTTAAAATTTGCTCGTGTTTATTGGTTAACTTTTAACCAATGGGAATCTTAAGAAAGGATGATGTGGGGATCTGGAAATCAGAGCGTTTGTGGAGGCCAGTGA
This sequence comes from Mastomys natalensis, assembly GCA_021653895.1. Classification (NCBI taxonomy): domain Eukaryota; kingdom Metazoa; phylum Chordata; class Mammalia; order Rodentia; family Muridae; genus Mastomys; species Mastomys natalensis. The sequence goes on along the minus strand of JAJTUV010001503.1, from coordinate 396,926 downwards.
CCTTGAATGATGTGTCTCTATCAGAGCACTGACCTCAGGAGACTGTCTAAAATGATCCAACTCCAAGGAGGATTATTCTCTACTTTGGAAACTTCTCCATTTTTTTTTCCTTTCCTTCTATAGATATATTAGTCATACAAAATCAAAGGCTTGATTATCAAGTTTTCATACACCCTCTGCCCTACTTTCTACAGTAAAGAGATTAATGATGAATTCTGTTGGCTTTTTCAATAGGTGGTATTGATGGCACAAAATAAAATTCTTTTCTTGGAAAATATTACAAGGTTCTAATGAAAATAAGCTCCAGGAACAGGGCTGCTGTTTAGATCTGAGTTTGTGATCAATACTTATTTGTATGCTTATATGAATACACATGGGGCACACCCATATATACCAGCCTGACTCTTCCTTTATGCCCTGGTGGCATTCTCAAAACACTCCTTGGCTTAGTGAATCTGTACATTTGTTCACTAGGTTTTACCAACAGGAATTTTGAGGCTTCAATCTCTGCAAACATTTGTAGATTCCCAGTGCTGCCTAAAGTTCATGCACTTGTTGACTAAATCATCTCTTGATTTCTTGTTACACTTTCTTGAGCTGTCTAACATATGCCATAAGCCACTTTAGGTATAAAATATATGCAAACATATTATTCTTAATAGAATTATATAATAGAGACATATATGCCACTTCATTATCTAGTGTATATCCTGTGGTTAATGTCATATCCCTGATGCTTGCAGCAGTGATTTTTAAAAAAGAGAGAGTTACAACAGTGCTTCTCAAATGTTGATGTGTATGCAAATCACTTGGGAGGTATTGTTAAAGTGTGTTGATTAGCATAGCTTGGAGGGGAAAGAATGTTTCTTTTTTTTTCTTTCTTTGTTTCCTTTTAACAAGCTCCCAGGTGATATAATACTTGTTTGAGGGCCATGCTTTATGTAGCAATGAGTTACAACATCTTGGTAATTTCCTACAATAAGTTGAAGTCTAATCTTTAACACTCACACAAAGATTCTATTTTTGATAAATATTATCTCCATTAGTGAATATAATGATATGTATTTGTGAAGGATTTCACTTAATCTAGACAATATGATAAACCCTGCACATGTAGCTAATTATTTTTTTAAAATAGTGTAGTAAATAACATGTTATATATGAATTCCAATTTATCAATGTAGAAATTCAGGTAGAGAGATACTAAATCACCTGGTTTTAGGATAATAAATCCCTTTGCTTAAATAACATGTTGGTAGGTTTTATTTTCTAGACATTTACTAGAAATACATCAAACTACTGTGTTTGGCAAATGAAGGATACTCTGTAAATCAATCTTTTTAAAATTATTTGTTTTGTAATTTTTAAGAAAATATCTCATGTATCTCATGCCAATTTTCAATTCTTCCTATAGCTAAGGAAACCTTGACCTTCTGGTCCTCATCTTCATGGGTATTTATGTGGTGCTGGGAACTGAGACCATAATAAAAACACTAGAAGAAAACAGAAAGAAAATCTCTCAGGACTTTGTAATGTACAAGGTATTTCAGAAAAGATTCCAAGGGAAACAGAAAACAAAACCTAAAGTTTTACAAGGAAAAGGAATAAAAAACCTGAAGCGACAAGACAACACATTGAGTTGAAGAAGGTATTAACAAACTAAAAAAATAAGAAAAATGTTTCTGTGATCTATTGAACAGTAGGATAGCTACAAATAAAAAGAATATTATGCATTTCAAATGTTTATAAGTATTTTAGAAAATAGAATAAATGTTTTAAGATATATGTTTAAGTTGATTTAACATTATGTAGTGAAAGTATACATGTAATATTACACATTACTGTAATACATAATTTTAAAGGTTTTTATATATTAGCTAAAATAAGCTTAATAAAAATAGTATAAAAAATAAAGTTCTTCTATATATTCTCAATTATGGCTAAGAAAAAAGTATCACTACATAAATTATTTCTATCTGACATGTGATTATTTGCTGTGAAGATATGAATGCACTTATATAGAAAAACAAAGGTGCTCCAAAGGAGCAATAAAGGCAGACTTACACAGACTGTAGAAACTGCCTACTGTTGTAGTAAGAATGATCTAAAATCGAAAAAACTCCTGACACAAACCATCCAGGAGACCTGGGACACCATAACAGATCAAACCTTAAAATATTAAGAATAGAATAAAGAAAAGAATCTCAGTTCAAAGATCCAGAAAATATTTTCAACAAAATCATAGCAGAAAAGTTTTCCTTAACTAGAGAAGGAGATGTCTATAAAGTTACAAGAAATATACAGAATACCAAATAGAGTGGAACAGAAAAAGGTCTCATTGCAACACAGTAATCAAAATAATAAGCATACAGAACAAAGAAAGACTATTAAAAGCTACAAGGGAAAAATAGCAAGTAACAAGACAGACCTATTAGAATTACACCCAACTTCTCAATGGAGACTCCAAAGGCCAGAAAAACCTAGAGAGATGTCCTTCAGACTCTAAAAGACCATAGATGCCAGTGTAATCTACTATACCCAGTAAAACTTTTAATCATCATAGGTAGAGCACACAAAATAGCCCATGAAATAGTCAAATTTAAACTATTTCTTCACAAATCTAGCCCTATAGAAGAAGAAAAACTCCAACCCCAAAAGGTTATTTATACCTTTGAAAACACAAATAATCTCACACCAGCAAAACCAAAAGAAGACACAACCCCCCCGCCCCCACACCACTTCCAACAACAGGAAAAATCAGGAATTAATTATTATTATTCATTGATATCTCTCAAAGCAATGAACTTAATTTCGCAATAAAAAGACACAGACTAACAGAATGCATGTGAAAACAGGATCTATCATTCTGCTGCATACAAAAAACACACCTCAAAATCAAAGATAGACATTACCTCAGAGTAAAGGGTTGAATAAAAGATTTTCAAACCAAGTGGACCAAAATCAAACCAACCAACCAACCAACCAACAACAAAAACAACAACAACAGCTGGTGAAGATATTCTAATATCAGAAAAAACTAAAACCAAAACCAAAACAAAAAAAACAACCTAAACTCAAAAAACTTCAAACCAAAATTAATTATAAGAGATAAGGAAGAACACTTCATACTCATGAAAGGAAAACTCCACCAAAACAATCTTTCAATTTTTAAAATCTATGCCTCAAATACAATGGCACCTACATTTGTAAAAGAAACATTACTAAAGCTTAAATCACATATTTATTCATACACATTAATAGTGAGAAACTTCAATACTAGACTCTCATCAACATGTCATCCAGACAAAAACTAAACAGAAAAACACTCTAACAGATGTTATAAACCAAATGGACTCAACAGATATCTATAGGGCATTTCACCAATGTGAATAGACCTTCTTCTTAGTAGCTCCTGAAACTTTCTCCAAAACTGACCAGATACTGGGACAAAGCGAGGCTCAACAGATATGAGAATTTTGAAATAACATCCTGTGTTTTTTCAGACCACTGTAGATTGAAGTTGAATTTTAACAACAGAAAACCTACAATATCATAGAAATAGAACAACTCTCTATTGAATGACTTAAGAGTCAAGGCAGAAATAAAGAATGAAGCTAAAGACTTCCTAAAATTCAATGAAAATGAAGGCATAATATACTCATACTTATGGTACAGAATGAAAGTGATACTAAGATGAAAGTTCATAGCATTAAGTGCGTTCATAAAGAAATTAATGAGGTCTCATACTAGCAACTTATCAGCATACCTAAAAGCTGTAAAACAACAGCAACAAAAAAACCCAAACACGCCGAAGAGGAGTAGACTTCAAGAAATAATCAAATTAAGGGCTGAAATCAACAAAACAGCAACAAAGAGAACAATACAAAGAACAAAACAAAGAGTTGGTTCTTTGAGAAAATCAACAAGATAGATAAACACTTGTCCAAACTATCTGAAAGGCAGAGAGAAGGAATATCCAAATTAAAATCAGAAACAAAAAGGGGACACAACAGACATGGGAAATCTAAAGGAAATGGATAATTTTCTTTGTAGATACCATATACCAAAGTTAAATCAAGATCAGATAAACAATCAAAATAGACCTGTAACCCCAGAGAGAATAGAAACAGTCATAAGAATCTCCCAACCAAAACAAGTCTAGGGCCAAATGTTTTTAGTGCAGAATTCTACTAGACTGTCAAAGAAGAAATAATGCCAACCCTCTTCAAGTCATTCTACAAAAGAGAAACAGAATTAACATTGTCAAAATTATTTTATGAAGCCACAGTCACTCTGATACCCAAACCACACAAGGATTCAACAAAAAAGAAAATTACAGACCAATTTCCCTCATGAAAATAGATGTAAAAATATTCAATAAAATACTCCCAAACTGGAGGAAGCCTAGGCACCTGGCTTCGCTGTTTGTTAAGTGTCTATGTAGCTTCTGTCTAGAGCAATAAGACAAGAAAAGACTACTTAGAAAGAAAGAACTCAAAGTATTTACTCTTTACAGATGATATGATAGTATATATAAGCCACTCCCAAAATTCTACTAGGGAACTCTACTCTTATAGCAGATAAACACTTTCAGTGAAGTGGCTGAATACGAGATTAACTAAAAAAAAATTAGTAGCCCTCCTATAGACAAGTGAGAAAGTCGATGAAAAAGAAATCAGGAAAACAACAACCTTTACCATAGCCACAAATAATAGAAACTATCTTGGGGTAACTCTAACCAAGTAAATAAAAGACTTGTATGATAAAAACTTCAAGTCTTTGAAGAAGAAGCTATCATAAGATGAAAAGATGTTCATGAATCCATAGGATTAACATAGTAAAAATGACCTTCCTACCAAAAGTAATCTACAGATTCAATTTGATCCCCATCAAAATTCCAATACAATACTTTATAGACCTTAAAAGAATAATGAACTCAAGAAACTAGACATTAACATATCAGATAATCCAATTATAAAATGGGGTGCAGCCAGGTGGTGGTTTAGCACACCTTTAATTCTAGTACTCAAGAGGAAGATGCAGGTGTATCTCTGTGAGTTTGAGGCTAGCTAGGTTTACATAGTGAGTTCTAGGACAGCTGGGATTATACCGAGAAACCCTGTCTTGAAAAAACAAACAAACATACAAACAAACACTGCAAAAACAAAACAACAAAACAAATCAACCAACCAACCAGCCAACCAACCAATCAATCAACCATCTAACCAACCAACAAACCAACCAAGCAACCAAGCAACCAAGCAACCAAGCAACCAACCAACCAACCAACCAACCAACCAACCAACCAACCAACCAACCAACCAACCAAATAACCAACCAAACAAACAAATAAAAAATCCAAACCCAAGCCTCCGAACCAAAATACAAACCAAACCAAAAACTCAAACTAATATAAGCAGGAGACTTCAATAGAGGAATCTTAAGTAGCTCAGAAACACTTAAAAGAAATGTTCAACATCCTTAGCCATTAATTCAAATCAAATCTGAATTTTGAATCAAATTTTAAATTGAAACTACTTTGAAATTCCCTTTTCCAAAGTTAGATGTGCTAAGATTAATAACATAAGTGACAGCTCACAAAAGTGAAGATGTGGTGCAAGGGGAACACTCCTTCATTGCTGGTGGAAGTACAAACTTGTACAACCACTATAGAAATCAATATGGAGGTTCCTCATAAAACTGAGAATTGACATAAGTCAAGACTTAGCTATACCACTCTTGGTCATACACCAAAAGGGTGTTCCATTCTACCACAAAGACACTTGCTCAACTATGTTCATAGGAGCTTTATTCACAATAGTCAGAAACTGGAAATAACCTAGATGTCACTCAACCAAACAATGGATAAAGAAAATGTGGTACCTTGATACATGGAGTATTACTTGAAAGTTAAAAAAAAGACATCATGAAATTTACAAGCAAACAGATAGAACTAGAAAACATCTTCCTGAGTGAGGTGACCCAGACCCAGAAAGACAAACATAATATGTACTCACTTATAAGTGAATATTAGCTGTTCAGTAAATGGTAATCATACTACAACCCATAGATGCAGAATAGTTATATAACAAAGAGGGCTCTAGGTGTGTGTGTGTGTGTGTGTGTGTGTGTGTATCGGGGGGTGCACATGGATCTCCCTGGGAAGAGGAGATAGAATAGACGTTATGAGTGGACTGAAAGAGGGTCGGAATAGGAACAGGAGAGATCAAGTGGGCAGGGAGGGATGGAGGGAGAGAGTACAGAAAAGACAACTGGAACTGAAGGATATTTGGGAGATGATGTGCAAACCTAGTGCAGTAGAAAATCCTAGGATTTTTATGTGGTGACCCGAATGAGGATTCCTAGTAATGGAGGATATGGAGCCTGAACTGGCCATTTTCTGTAAATAGGTAAGTGGTGGGGCTGGCACACCAACCAGTCACAAAATCTATGACCTAGAGTTTATTCTGTTTATAGGATGTATTGTGTCAATGGAGGCAAAGACCTTGTGTGAGTGGTTGACCAATGGACCAATGACTGGTCTAATTTCAGGTCTATGCCAGGAGAGGGAGCCCCTGCCAGACACTGCCTTGATGACTAGGAACTGGAGGCTGCATAGCACAGAGACCATGGATGGGGTAGATGGGAAGAAAAACAGGAAAAGAAAAAAAAATCAATAAAATGATTCCGAATGATATTCCACTATACTCAGGTTGGTGCCTAGCCCAACTGTCATTAGGGAGGCTTCCTCTGGCAGCTTATGGGAACAAATGCAGAGACACAGATGCTCCCCCTTCTCTCAAATAAGGAAGTGAGCAAACTCTAGTATTACTAACCTCAAAGTGTCCCATTTATTTTCTTTGGCCTTGAGAAGAGATTTTTCCCTTGTTCAACAATTATCAACCCATAGAAAGGAGACACAGGAGGCATTTGAGGGTTTCCCAGAATCCATGAAACAGCCTGATATTTAATCATTTTCATTCACTTAGAGTTTTCTTCCTTTACTGAACATAGGAAAATGCTTGTATATTCTTCACATATGTTTGTTCTATGAAATGATGAATAATGACTTTTTTCCTTTATTGTGTTTAACTTAGTAATTCAGAAAGATAAAAGTATATAGTTCTCTGAAAATACTTATGCAATATTTGATTAACTATATTAATTTATAAGAAGAAAGGAGTCCAGCATGTAAAAACAGCATACCAAAGAGGTTTAAACTCCTGTTACCATTTGGGTAAGGGTCACTTGATACGGGTAGACTGGCTAGACAAAGAGAAACAGATATGGGGAGACATGATAAGGAAATTGGAAAACTCATTTTCTAGAAACTTTGTATCAGGAAATGTCTTAGTGAGATCCAAGTGCAAATTTGGCAGCTTGAAGGGACCAAATGAAAGAGAAACTGGTTTAAGTTTGTTAGAGATTTACAGCAGGGAGGCAGGCAGGTACCTGAGGGCTCAAAGAACGGAATCCATGACTCTCTTTAAGAACATTAGAACTTTTTTAAAAAAAATTTTTCAATTTAATATTTTTTAAGATTTAAGATCACATTGTAGATGGTTGTGGGCCACCATGTGGTTGCTGGGAGTTGAACTCAGGACATCTGGAAGAACAGTCAGTGCTCTTAACCACTCAGCCATCTCTTCAGTCCAAATTAGAAGCTCTTAAAGGGAATTTTGCTTGTGATTAATAAGTCAGATTTCTAGAAAAATAGTTTATTGTAACTTAAGAGTTGAAGGAAGGAAAGGGAGAAGGAGAATTATGTAAATACAGAACTCATAAACAAAATTTCCCTCAAATAAAGTAAATAAAATTAAAATACTTTTATTTTTAAGTAGAGAAAAGAAAGCTGTTACAGTATCAAACTGCATTTCTCTCTATATATGTGTCTATTGAATGACATGTGTCTATGATACACCTAAAACAGATACATGTGTGATTTTTTTAAATTTTATTTTTTTATTAGTAACTTTTTAAAAAATGTTAATCAAAGGTTTTATAAGTTTGGTAATGCTCAATAACAAGATGCCCATACAATCAGAAGTGTAACCCAATACCCAACCTTGATATACCAATTATCTTTGACTGGTGGAGACAGTCGAACATCCGCCTCCATGTTCCCCTCCGACACCTCTCTCGTCTCCTAGCTCTGCCTCTCCTCTTCTTCCTCTCCGTACTCCTCCCACCTTAGCTCCTCCTACATATCACCCTTCCTGTTAAAATAAAACTTTTCTCTCAAAATACAATTAAAGCATAACTAATACCAATCTGTATCAGTAAGGTACAAGATAGACCTAATACCCAGTCCATCATTTTGTTGACTAACCAGAACCTCTGTCATCTTTCCTAACTAAAAGACTTAGTTCTAAACCTGGCTTTTTTCTTGGCTTTAGGATGAATGTCAGCTGAAAACCATCCTCTCAAATCTTTTCTCTCAAAGTAAATAGCCAGGATTGGCTATGAGGATATAAGTCTTCAACCCCGTCTGAAATCCAGAATGACTGAATTAACTGAAATTATGGGAAGCACAAAGCATAGCTTCTGCTGGGTGGTGGTGGCGCACACCTTTATCCCAGCACTTGGGAGGCAGAGGCAGTGGATTTCTGAGTTCAAGGCCAGGCTGGTCTACAGAGTGAGTTCCAGGATAGCCCGAGCTACACAGAGAAACCCTGTCTAGAAAAACTGAAAAAGAAAAAAGAAACCCTCCCCCCCCCAAAAAAAAAAAACTGAAAAAAAAAAAAAAAAGAAAGAAAAACAAAGCATAGCTTCTAAAACTTAGCCAATTTATAGAGACCACTGAACTCCTGGACAGTCCCTATGCTATAAAACATTGGAGCATCCGATCTTCAGCCTTCTGGCCCAGGATCATCATTCAGACCTAGTGATGCAGGGCTGATTACTCTGTCTTGGCAGATATAATCAGTCGACTATTCTGCAGGTGTGTCCTTTTCTGGACAGTAATTTGTCTGTAGATGAAAAGAGGCAATTCTTGCCTAGTGGCTATCTCACCACAACTGGAGTAACTCCAAAGATGCTCAATTTGTTCTTAGAATCCAAGACAGGAAGCTGTCAGGAGCAGACTGGTCTCTAATCAAAATGAACATTAATACAGAAATGTTTGTTACGTCAATTCTGTGTACTTTTGACGTTTTGAAAACCAACTATCCATGTAAGGCAATCTGGACTGTTGTCTGTTAACTCCTCTCAGCTATTTCTAAATAAAATATAGAAAAACACCTAACAATAAACTCAGAACCATGAATTTACTATAGGCCCTTAACTCACAGGCTATCTCAAATCAGTATTAAAAAAAAAAAAAGTTAAAGAAGGACTGGGTCTAAGCCTTGTATTCCTAAATGAGTTATATAGGTACAATGCCTATGAGAGTAACAATATTAATCTCACTTCTATATCAATAAGAAACTTGTACCAATGAAAACCTTAAATTTGAAATCAAAGTAAATTTTGTACCATTTAAGAAATTATAACTTCAGCTTAATAACAATTATATAGTTTTCTACCAATAGATTATGACTACGCAATAAATCCTAGCTATTCCTCCCTGTTCCAACAAAACCAATACTTTTCCCTAGAAAGACAGCCCAATATTAACCACCTCAGTCCCCAAGTCCAGGGAATAGAGACGCCTACTCTTCATTAACTTCTTCAAGCTGGTTATGAGCATTGAGATATTAGAAGAGGGGCAGGGGAAGAGTAAATTGATAAACCTCTGACATCTGTGTCTTCACTGCATCCAGCTGAGATTCCAGGACATCAGAGGTTCGAGCAGGGCTGCTCAGCTTGCTTGATGAGTAGATGCACCAAGACTGTGTATTCTGGAATATACAATTCTCAAAACAAATTTTAGTATCAAGATATTTTTTTGTTTGAAGTCTAGAATCTAGTCTTCTGGTGGCCTGTCTCTATCATATCTAATCCATATAATTCTGGGAGTTTCTATGAAGGTGTGTTCCCACCATCCTCCCATTCCTGCCCCTGCTCTTGAATTCCCCAACACTAGGGAATCCAAACTATCAGGCACCAAGGCCCTCCCTTCCACTGATGCCTGACAAGGCCACCCTCAACTACCTATACAGGTGGAGCCATGAGTCTTTCCCTTTGTGTTCTCGGGCTGGAGGTTTTAGAATGGCTACTCCAGCTTGTTTCTTAGGACCATTTGCTTGAAAAATTGTTTTCCAGTCTTTTACTCTAAGGTAGTGTCTGTCTTTGTCACTGAGATGGGTTTCCTGTATTCAGCAAAATGCTGGGTCCTATTTACGTATCCAGTCTGTTAGCCTATGTCTTTTTATTGGGGAATTGAATCCACTGATGTTAAGAGATATTAAGGAACAGTGAATGTTGCTTCCTGTTATTTTTGTTATTAGAAGTGGAATTATCTTTGTGTGGCTATCTTCTTTTAGATTTGTTGGAAGAGGATTACTTTCTTGCTCTTTCTAGGGTATAATTTCCCTCCTTGTATTGGAGCTTTCCCGCTAATATCCTTTGTAATGCTGGGTTTGTGGAAAGATATTGTGTAAATTTGGTTTTGTCATGGAATATCTTGATTTCTCCATCTATGGTAATTGAGAGTTTTGCTGAGTATAATAGACTGGACTGGCATTTGTGTTCTCTTAGGGTCTGTCTGACATCTGTCTAGGATCTTCTCCCTTTTATAGTATCTGGTGAGAAGTCTGGTGTAATTCTCATAGGTCTGCCTTTATATGTTACTTGGCCTTTTCCCCTTAGTGCTTGTAATATTCTTTCTTTGTTTTGTGCATTTGGTGTTTTGATTATTATGTGATGGGAGGTATTTCTTTTCTGGTCTAGTCTATTTGGTGTTCTGTAGACTTCTTGTATGTTTATGGGCTTCTTGTTCTTTAGGTTAGGGAAGTTTTCTTCTATAATTTTGTTGAAGATATTTATTGGCCCTTTAAGTTGGGAATCTTCACTCTCATCTATACCTATTATCCTGAGGTTTAGTCTTCTCATTGTGTCCTGGATGTTTTGTGTTTCCTCTTTAAGTGCTTCTACCTGTTTACCTGTGTTCTCCTCAATTCTTTGAGAGTGTTATTTATGTCCTTCTTAAAGTCCTCTATCATAATCACTAGAAATGATTTTAAATCTGAATCTTGCTTTCCCAGTGATATGGGGAATTCAAGACTTTCCTATGTGGGTGAACTAGGTTCTGATGATGCCAAGTACCATGGCTTGCTGATGCTTATGTTCTTGCGCTTGCCTTTCGCCATCTGAATCACCTTAGTGCTACCTGCCCTGTCTCTTACTGGAGTCTGTCTTTCCTATTATCTAGATTGTTTCAGAACTGTGTGGGGTGGGTGTTACTACTGGGGTTAGAACTGGGGCCCAAGATCTGCTCAGTGCTTGGGCCCAGACTGGAAGGAACCAGTGCTCCGGGCCAGGAGTGAATTCCTGGGTTCTTGTGGGTCCCAGTTACTCCCTGTTTGGGGCGGGTGTTGCTGTCTCCTTACCTAAGATGCTGCCCAGGTTAGAGCTCCTGGGAGGCCCACTTCCTCTGGGTTTTGTGAGATTGGGTGCAGAGCTGCCGCCCAGGATCTGCTCAGTGCTCCATCCCAGACTGGAAGAACGTGTGTGATTCTTAATATACGCCTTCTTTAGTGGTATCTCTTCTTTTTATATTTATTATATTTCTAGATTTTCTATCACACACTTAGGGCAGTAATACATGTCGCACCTTTTCTCTCTTGACCCTAAGAAAATGTTTTTTTTTTTTTCTCATATTGTACAATTCCTGGTCTTTGTATAAAGCAAGCAAAAATTCTTAATAGAAATGTTTTTTATTATGTAAAGAATTTCATACATGCATATGTTTTGAAAGAAATTTATACTTCATCCTGTCCTTTAAAATCTTCCCTATATTTACTAACACCTTCTCTTCTCAATGTCAAGTGATCATTTTCCTTTCTAAGCCACTGGATCTACTTTACAGTGATAACATGTACATTGGTGTAGGGACATATACTGGAGCACATGTATCCTATCAGAGGCTGCATCCCTGAAGAAAACTGACTCTCCTCTTCCTTTAGCCATTAGGTTGGCAAGAGTTCTTCAGGTGGGAAAAAGGGATTTCATGGCTACCTATTTCTTCCATACTTGGATTTTGACAAGCTTGATCTTGTGTAGATCTTGTGCATGTAGTCATAGCAACTGTGAGTTGTATGCAGTGGCCTTGTTATATCTGGAAAGCACTGTTTTGGAGCAGTCATCCACTGCTTTGGGATTTTTTTGATATTTTATTTATTTACATTTCAAATGTTATTACCTTTCCTGGTTTCCCCTCTGCAAACCCCTATTCTACCCTCCTCCTCCTGCTTCTATGAGGGTGCTCTCCCATGCACCCACTTACCCACTCCTACCTCACCACCCTGGCATTCCCCTACACTGTGGCATTGGGCCTTCACAGGACTAAGGACCTTTCCTCCCATGGAAGCCAGATAAGGCAATCCATGCTACATATGCAGCTGGAGCCATGGGTCTCTTCATGTGTACTCTTTGGTTGGTAGTTTAGTCCCTGGGAGCTCTGGGGGATCTGATTGGTTGATATTGTTGTTCTTCCTATGGAGTTGCAAACCCCTTCAGCTCCTTCAGTCCTTTCTCTAACTCCTCCATTGGGGTCCCTATGTTCAGTACAATGTTTGGCTGTGAGTATCTGCCTCTGTATTTTCCGGGTTCTGGTAGAGGCTCTCAGAAACAGCTATATCAGGCTCCTGTCAGTAAGCACTTCTTGGTATCTGTAAGTGTCTGGGTTGGTGTCTGTATATGGGATGGATTCCAGGTGGTGCAGTCTCTGAATGGCCTTTCCTTCAGTCTCTGCTCCACCCTTTGTCCCTGTATTTCCTCCTGTGTGTATTTTGTACCCCCTTTAAGAAGGACTGAGGCATCCACACTTTGGTCTTCCTTCTTCTTGAGCCTACTTTGGGATCATGTATGCTTTCTGCCATTTATTTTGAGATGTTCCATGAGTCTTAAGGGAAAGATGAATAATATATGATAGGACCAATTACTACACAATCTCTTGTTCTCTGTACATGGACTAGTTGTGAGTCTATGTATTAATCACCATCTACTTTGATGAGGGTTGAGAGATGCATTAATCTATTGGTATAAAGATAAGTAATTAGGAGAAAATTTAACACTTTCTTTTTAGCAGAATAATATTAGGTTCTCCTTTAGAGTCTATGAACTATTTAGCCACTGTTTTTTGCCTATTTAACAGTACTAGAAATGCGTTCTGTTTTGTGGGGAATGTCTTAAATCTAATTAGAAAGTGGTTGAGTCTCTACTGCTCCAGTAGATCTATCTTGCCAGGTCAGCTGTTACTGAGGCCTGCAGTGTTCAGATCTGAGTCAGGTTAAAATCCAAGCAGAAAATGGTTGGTTACTCCTATAACATTTGTGTCACTATTGGACTAGAGGATCTATCTCACCAGGTTAGTTGTTATTGCAGCTTTCAGTGTTCACATCTAAGTCAGGTTTCTAATTACTGTTCTCCAAGAATAGCATGCACACCACCTTCCAGAGTTGTGAAAACTAGCTACTAGGGAGAAAGCTTCTGGGTCGGTACCAGCCTGATTACTTTGTGTCCTATAATTTAAGTATGTGGTATCTTCATCAATAGTCTTACTATCAAGCTCTGGAAAGGAACAAGAAAAGCGGCAATACGATCTTGTATTTTAATATCTGTGGGTCCCCAACAAGAGATAAGAGCTCTTATCCTCAAAAGAGATAAGCACAATGTTTTTATTTTGATAGCCTATGGTGTCTGGGAGGGGCATTACTCCATCAACTTATTGTATAGCAACACCATTTAAACTATTTTTATATATGCATGTGTGGGTCTGTTGTGCCCGTGCGTGTGCATGAGTCCTGTCGGGCTACATTGTGGGTCTCATGTGTCTGCCACCCCAGGCGGCTTAGGGGGGTCAGAAGTGAGGGTATTTGACTGAGTTCGCTCAGGAGGCACTGGGCTAGGGGAAGCCACTGAGTTCCACTCCAGGCGATCCTAATCTGAGGTCCTGCGTGGGCAGAAGTCTTGGTTTGGAGTCTCAGGGTCTAGGTGGCTGGCAGGAGACTGGCTGGTCTCAGCCCTTGGGCTACCAGATGCTGCTGGGAGACCACAAAAGGACTGAGATGGGGGCGGGGGGGCCGCATCTGGACTGGCTTGCAACTGAGAGGGACAAGGGAGAGAAGCTCTGGTGGTGCCCTGTGGGGTAGAGACTCTTTTTCGAGGCGACTCGCTTGGCTGGGTCATGGCTTGCTCAGCTAGCCTGCTTGAGTTGGTGGGCTCCATGGCTGGAATGCAGAGAGGTTCTCGGCTGGAGATTAGGCGGCGGCTCCTTGGTTGAAGGCCCCCCTCTATGGTTCTCCACAGCGGGCTGGAGGACTCCAAAAGATTTATTGTCATGGTGGAAAGTGGATGAAGCTGTGCCCCGTGTTCTCAGGGCAGACCTGAGGTTAAAATCTTTAGCAAGGAGGAGGGTCCAGGAAGGATTGCTTAATTGGCTATGCCCTCTGGTCTTTAGGTATCTCATTAATATGGAGATGTCTTGAGGCTCTGCAGCCTGTAGTCAAGCCTCTACCTGTGTTACCTGTGCTATATGACCTAAGGCCACAAACCTTTCTTTGGGAGGGGCTGTGGATAAGTGAAAGGAACCAGGGCCCAGGAGCAAGGCCAAACACCTACTGTCCCATTAGGGTATCCGGGGTTCGAGGCCTGTGCTGGACCAGGTACCCCGCTGCCTCTCACAGCCCACCTCTCCACATTCATGAATATTTTCTGAAGTTTCTAAAGTAGTAGGTTTCTTTATGACCTTTTCAAGGGCTGCTAATGTTGGTTATCCCTTCTTAGCCCCTTCCTCATCTTGCCTTCCCATCCCTCATCCCCTTAACATACCCTGTTCAATTATTACTCTTTATCTATTAATACCATTTGTGATATATCCCTCCATCCTTTGAAATCATGTTGTTGGCATGTTACTTGTTCCTTGATGTCTATGGGTGTTCTGGTTTAGCACACATACAAATTTAAAGGTTCAATAGTAAGATACTGTACATGAAGGGGAATATGATGCATTTATATTTCTGAGTTTTGTTTCCTCAGTCAATATAATGCTTTCTAGCTCCACCTATTTGCATGTAATTTTTATAATTTATTTTTCTTCATAGTGGAATCAGTTTCTATAACCTATATGTATCACATTTTCATTGTCCGTTCACCAGTTGGTGGACATCTATGCTGTTCCATTTCCTGGTTATTGTGAACAGAGATATTAAGCAAGTATCTGTATGAGGAAGAGTTATTTGGGCATATGTCAGGAGTTGTATAGCTATATCATATAGAAGATTTATTCATAGCTTTTTTTTTTTGAGAAACCTCCACATTAATAATCCATAGTAGCTGTTCAAGTTTGTCCTCCTACCAACAGTAAACAAATGTTCTATTTTTCCTACATACAAGAAGGTATTAAAAAAATTAGCCATTCTCACTAGAGTAGGATGAAATTCCATTTTTTTTTTTTTTTTTTTTTTTTGAGACAGGGTTTCTCTGTGTAGCCCTGGCTGTTCTAGAATACATTCTGAAAACCAGGCTGGCTTTGAACTCAGAGGTCTGTCTGCCTCTGCCTCCCAGGTGCTGGGATAAAAATATATGTGCCACTACTGCCCAGTTGAAAGCAGTTTTATTTTTGGAATTCTCTAATGGCTAAGGACACTGTACTTGCAGAATCCAGGAAACTGTAAAGCAGCCATTGGTGGGGAGGAGATGGAAACATCTGAACATAAACAAACAACTTAGCCATTTCTATTTCTTCTTTTGAGAACTCTGTTTTATTCCATGCTTCATCTTTTAATTGAGTTGCTTGTTTTCTTGGTAGTTTAGTTTTTTGAGTTGTTTAGATAGTAAAGACTTCTCTTTTTAAAATTCTGTAAGCTACTTCTTCATTCATCTCGTGGTGTCCTTTGCAGTACTGAAGCTTTTAGTTTTGTTCTGTTCCATTTGTCAGTTGGTGGTCTTAATTTCTGTACCACTGAAGCCTTCTTCAGAAAGTTCATACGTGTGCCTATGTTTTAAAAATAAAATTAAAATTAGTTTTAAAAATAAAATTAGTTTTTGTGTCTATCAGTTGAAAGGTATTCTTTACCTGCTCCCCTAACGAACTCTGGATACAGAAGTATGGAAGTTTGAAAAAAAAAAAAGTCACTAAGCCATCAACCAGGCAGCACACATGAGCTAGTATGACTCCCCTCCCTCTTATATATCAAGACTGCCTGGTCTGGCCTCCCCAGGGATTGAGGAGGCCCGGAAGGGAGTGGGGTGGAGTAGGGGAACATCCTCTTGGGTTTGGGGAGGAATTACATGAGGAACTGTGGGAGGGGGAACCTGGAGAAGGGCAATGGATGGATTTAAAAAAAATAAAAGTAACAACTGCAACACCACCACCACCAGCAATAATAATAATAATAATAATAATAATAATAATAAAGAAAGGCCTTGTAGCTTCTTGTCTCTAATCATCAAGACCCTTACTAATGGACTAGATTGAGACATTCAAGGCTGATTTAGACATGTTACACAACAGTAGTAGGCCAATCAACTATCCTATCTTTCTTCAAACTGATGACCATCCAGAAATTAGAGGAGGGAAACTCTTCAGAGACTTAAAAAACAAAGAACAACAAAACGAACAAAACAAAACAAAAAACAAAACAAACAAACAAACAAACAAACAAAAACAAACCAGCCTTTGGACTTTGAGAAGAGACCGGATGTTTTTGGGTGAGGAGGATCTTTATTGATGTGAGTCTGTGGCATTTTCTCACCCCTAATCAATGCCTCACCTGCTGATTCTATCTGCTCCTCTTTGTGATGTTCAAGATTTCGTCACTGCTGCCTGTTGCACGTGAGGTTTTCTCCCTGCTCTTAAGTCTTTAATTGGCAGAGAAAATGAACCCAATCAAGATTCCCAACTTCATCAACAATATTAATCCTACCAATCTATGAGTATTGGAGTTCTTTCCATCTTTTGGTTCCAAAACCATCAACTACTATCTTATTTTTCACATATTTATTCAACTGTGTATGCTAGGCAAGTGCTCTACCACTGAGCTATGTGCTCAGACATAATACTGTGTTTTTGAGATAGACATAATACTCTGTGTATCTCTGACTAGTCTCACGATGTAGACCAGGCTAGCCTTGAACTCAGAGATCCTTGTCTATTCAAAGAGAATTTTCCAACAATATGTCCTAAGAAATACTTAATGGATAAAGGCCATCATGAACCTCCAGGAGAAAATGAGGAATACTGAAGTGAATTTAAGAGATCAGTTATATGATCAGTGTGAACAATTGTTAAGCATTGTGATATGTACCGATGACTAGACTCTAACTTTGGATTCTCTGACTTTCTAGCTCTAGGACTTCTGCACATCCCATCTATAACATGTAGACAGCATGATTGTAGCAAAATTAGAGGGTTGAAAATGGAATGAGAAAACACCCTGGAAAGAATCTCCCTGGGAACCTGGCACATCTAGGTTTTCCATCAAACCCTTTGTTTTCTTTCAGGATGAACTCTCTTACCAGACTGGTGTTTAGGTATCTTTTGAGACCTGAAGGAACAAAGCCTATTAACTCAGCAGGCATCTGACTCACTTTGTAGTCTGGAAAGATCCAGATGGAGCCCAGACAAAAGCCAGGACTCTGGAGGATTTACAGTGTTTAGCTGTTAGGCAGAGGCCAAGGGACATTGGGTGTCCAGGGAAAAAGCAGGATGATAAAGTGATGGGGAAGAGAGATCCCAGTGGGAGGTCTTTGAAAAGGACAATTCTCATCTTGACTCTCCATTGTTTCCTTTGGTGTCTTGTGGTACTGGTACTTACAGCTTCTGAAAAGAGTCCTGAATAAATCTCATTTCTTCTGGGTGAAAGAAATATGTATCATCATACGTAGATAATTTGAGAAAGCTAAGTAAACAGAACACTGGCATGTAGGTATCTGAAACAGGACGTTGGGCTGCTGCAACTGAAAGGAAGATTCAAGTTCTCTGCCAAGAGGTTGGCCAGGTTTGGAAGGTACTGCCAACACCAAAGGCTCCCTCTCAGAGTGTGAGAGATTGGAAGAGATGGGAGAGCAAACAGGAATACAAAGTTTCTTGTGTTTAAGGCAGAAAGAAGTGAAAAGTCCAACTTTGGAAAAATGAGGAGACAGTTTTTTAAGACAAAGAGGAGCTGAGAAAAGACTATGCAATGTAGGCTGAGCGTCAATGTGTCTGGGTGGTGACAGAGGCACTGGGGCAGGCACACAGAATTATCATTGGCAGCAAAGGTACATTCAGATGAGATGCCCAGTTCACATTTGCCTTCAATGGGATTCAAAAACTAAAGAACTAAGGAGGCAGCTACTGATACTAAAAGGAGTCACAAGGTGGCAGCAGATCTTTCACAGAGGCCACTGTTGATCTTCAAAGAAAAATGACATAATAGGTTGAGTGAGGTAAAAATTAAAAACAAAGCAAAACAAAAAAGACCAAATGTTCATTCTTTGAAAAGGCTTGTAACATGTGCAACTTTCTATGAGTGATGATAGGTAGGAAAAGGTTTAGAAGATCATAGGAAAGTATGATGATGTGAGGTTGTCTGGGCTGCAGAGAGGAAGAGTGGGCAGGGCATAAGCAGACCATGCCCTTGGCAGAAAGTGGATTTCTATCAGGCAGCCAGGAGAGGACGGTCTCGGGTCAGAGATAAATGGGGCAGTGGGAACTGTGGATCTCTGTGGTTCTCCTCATATCTATAGGTAGTGATGCTGAATCATGAATCTGTGGCACTCAAGGCAGACCCAGCAGTGTAGAATGTTTTGAGTCATTTTCACTGTTCAGTCACCATTGTTTTGATTGCTTTCATCTGTTCTCACCTCATCTTTTACTGAGGTTGTCTCACCCCTGTGGCTACACATGCAGCAAGGTTCCTATGATTCTTCATGTGGAGCTTATCAAGTCCTTGGTCTCTGTAGTTACATGGCTCCCCCCTCCTTGTGGTTTGTTTGTTTCAAAGTTTCATAATTTGCATTAAGATCTCACACATTAGGTTTTGAAGATAATTCGTGAAGATTCTGCTCAGAGTCTCTTTAGACCCTGGGTGTCTGACACCTGGGTGTCAGGTCACTTAGTGTAGGACTGACAGTGACATGGCAAGTGTATGTCACATAGTTAGGTTGGACAACCAGGTAAGTGTTTTTCTAGTACTTAGATTACAGAGAAAGTCTCTTAGGTAGCACATGGGATTCCGAGGACAGATGCCCACAGGTCTGATCTGTACAATTACTCAGGAGGGACCAGACACACAGAAAGAAAATTAAAGAGGAAATAATTGAGTAAGAATATGGTTGCTTAGCCTTGAAACCCTTTAGTGATTAGAGTCGCAGGATTTAGTGGCTAGCCAGCCTTGTCTCAGAGCTTGTCAAACAAGAACTCCTCAATTTTCTTGAAGATTCCTGGAAGCTTAAGAAATTAGTTTCTAGGTTATATTTGTCTATTTTTAAGTGAACACAAGCCATGCAATTGATGTGATAACCTACTAGGCTGAGGTTTTAGCAATGTGATATTTAGATAAGGGGTTTGAAGTTAATTGGACTTAATGTAGTTCATACTTGGAATCTTGAGTCTAGTTCTGGGATAAGTTGCCTGTCCATTTCCTCTGGATGTGGAACACTGTTGAGCTTAAGAGGACAAACAGTGAAAGTATCTACTTAACTGCCATGAAGGTTCTTATCACACACACTTTCCACATCACCCTTTCATCTTTAGAAGAATTTTTATACAATAGCAGAACCAAACAACAGTTCTTAGCCTTTGTTCTCAGAAATGAGTTGTTATTTAGATAGACAAGTACTCTTTACACAAAACAGTCCCCAAAACAAAACAGAGCAAATTACAAATTAGAGCCTCGCTCCATGTATCCCTGAGAGAGAGATTTTCCAGTGGCAGATCAAAGGGTGATAGGAGAAAACTTTCATGGAATGCAGGATTTTAAAAAAAGTCTCTGAATCATACTTACCCATTTGAGTTTGTTATATAGAACGATTTATAGGTTTAATCCATGCAAACAGTCTTTAAAAAGTTATACTTTATTGAGTACCTGTGTACTGAGCACTCTGCTAAACACTAAACATCTTTCAATATAGGGGCATCTGCAGTGTTAGTTTATTGGAGAGCCATACTCATTTAAGTATGCATGTTAGAGTAGCCTGGACATACTGGATTAAGCAGGATGAGCAATGTTTTTTCTTACTTTCTACATTTTATTAAACATCTATTGCTCAAACCAGCATAAGTATCCCTTTGCTAGCTTTTCATTTAAGTTCAAAAGACCTCTTTGATATGGGGATAGATGATTATTTCTATCCTAACAACCTGAAGGTTAAGGGCTGGAAGGTTTACATGATTTGATCAAGGCAATTTGGCTAGCAAATGACTGATGAGGTTTTTCACTCTACACATCTAGATTTTGAGCTACTATGGTTAGCCACTTTGTTTTTCTCTCTCTTAACCACAGAACTCTAATAACACATTTTACGTGAGACAACAGAACGGATTTTGTCCTGTGCTTTAGGAGAAAACCAGGCTTTCTAGAAGATCTGTCAACATTCCCAGGTCTGAATCAAATCAAAGGGGACCTTGTGTGATGTGTACTCGGAATACTGTGGGTCTTTTATCGTATTTACATATGTAAGTAAAATCACAGAAACTGACAACTTAAAGGGAAGGGAAACAAAAAGTTACAGCACAGGAATGTGACAGTAGTGTTGATCCTTTGTTTTTAGGACATCTGGCAAAGTCAGTACATATCCTGTGACCTGGCACTACCCAATGAGGAAGATGCAGAGCCAAGGCAAATACTGCCAGTATTGGAGCTCAGCTCCTGGACTCCCAGAGTAGAAAATCTCTTTTCTTTACAAAAACTGTCCAGGTGAACCTATAGTACTTTTTTGGGGGGTATGTATCTGTAGTTGTTTTCTTGACTTTAATGCTGTTAAATATACTACCAGGAGTTAGTACTGGAAAGACCTAGATGGGAACCTCAAATGGACTGAATGATGTTATATGATATAAGGTAAAGAATCTCTTATTTAAGTACTTAAGTCAATTGTTTTATATAGATATTTGTTGTATATTACAAATGTAGAAATTCACTCATAAATACTCTTTCTCATCTTGGTATGATCATATACTGTTTTCTTTAAAACATGCTTTACTTTCACAAGGATAACGTTTCCTTGGTCTATGGAGTGCCTTGGTAGTTTACCATGAAAAGGGGCAAACCATATTGAAAAAGCAGAAAACCTATGGGGAGGTTCATCTTTATGTGTGTCTGAAGGGGTAATGTGTATTTGCTTGGGCTAGTAATTGAAACTACTTCAAGGAAATTGAGCCTCAAATTTAGAAAATTATAAATATTTCAACAATGTTGTCTTATATGGAAAGTGATTATGTCATTTTTAATGGCCTTATTTCCTGAACCTATACTTTCCATAAGATGTATTTCTGACTGACAGGAATGTGTTTTCATCATTTATCTAGGTACTAGCCCAGAGAGACATAATATGACATTTCTTCTCAATAAATTTGTCTAATTCATCAATCATGAGAATCAAAGGTAAATTCTTCTGATTATTTATTATATAGAAATATCTGACTATAAGAAATTCATGAAAATGTATCTCCTAGCTTTGTTCCGCAGGGTAGGATCACACAAAATAATAAATTAAAGACACATTTTTCAGGATATACCATAAGACATAGGTAGACTATTGGAATCATCAATTTGAAGTCATTATGGATCAACATGATTTCATGAATGCTTGAAGTAAAAATAAACACGCAATACCTGCATGGGAATAGGTGGAAAGGGGGGCGGGGGACCAGAGAGGACACTACCTGGCAGAAAAAAATGAAAAATTGATCTTTAAGATGTGAACAGATATTAGTAAAGCACATAATCTTTACATAATGGAAAGATACTTTTTCAATGTTAATTGAAAATTTTAGGTCATGAAAAAAAAATACCACCAAGATGAAAATACTTCAATAATTTGTGAACATCACACACAATAATTTATTTTATAGGAATGCTACCTCTCTTATAATATCTTACAAGTTAACAGGAGAGCAGTCTGACCAGTGATGCTGGGGTCATCCTACAACCACACAATAGAATCCCTTGGCACTTTCCACCTCTTGGGCATTCCGGGGTTTCAGTCTTCCTATCTTTGGCTGGCCATCTCACTGAGTGCCATGTACAGCATAGCCCTCTTAGGAAATATGCTGATTATTATTGTGATCTGCATGGATTCCACTCTACATGAGCCCATGTACTTCTCCTGTGTGTTTTGGCTGCTGTGGATGTTGTTATGGCTTCTTCTGTGGTACCTAAGATGGTGAGCATCTTCAGTTCAGGAGATAGTTCCATTGGCTTTAATGCCTGTTTCATTCAGATGTACTTTGTCCATGCGGCCACTGCTGTGGAGACAGGACTGCTACTGGCCATGGCTTTTGATCGCTATGTGGCCATCTGCAAGCCCTTACATTATATGAGAATTCTCACCCCTCATGTGATGCTGGGAATTAGTGTGACTATCACCGTTAGAGCTGTTATTTTTATGACTCCTTTGAGTTGGATGTTGAGTCATTTGCCATTTTGCGCCTCCAATGTAGTTCCTCATTCCTACTGTGAACACATGGCTGTGGCCAAGTTAGCATGTGCTGATCCCATGCCCAGCAGTCTCTACAGTTTGATTTTTTCCTCCATCATTGTGGGCTCAGATGTGGCCTTCATTTCAGCTTCTTATACTTTGATTCTCAAGACAGTTTTTGGTCTGTCCTCAAAGAATGCCCAGTGGAAGGCATTGAGTACATGTGGCTCTCATGTTGGGGTCATGGCACTGTACTATCTCCCTGGGATGGCATCCATCTATGTGGCCTGGCTAGGGCAGGACAATGTTCCACTGCACACCCAAGTGCTGCTAGCTGACTTGTACCTAATCATCCCACCCACCTTAAACCCTATCATTTATGGTATCAGGACCAGACACATCCGGGAGCGGATATGGAGTCTGATGACATATTACTTCTTTCACCAGTGCACTCAAGGTTCATGAACAAAAAAAGCTTCTCAGACCTCGAGTGGTCCAGCTACTGCAAAGAGGACTTTGAGACCTATGGACATGGACAGGCGTAGAGTGTCCTTGCATAACACTTCAACTTCTCAGGAAAGTTTGACTGAAATGACTGTATTTTCTGGTTTATTTATTTAGAATGTTATGATTGAAGTTTGGGCAGAGAATGCTATTTGGTGCTTTGTTTCTGTATTCTAAAAAGTCTTTATTCCAACCTAACATCAGTCCCTTTGTTGATGAAAGTTACTGTTTGTTTTACCTTTTTTCCTCACTAAAATGTTCTTAGATTTCTCCTCCCCTGTGTTGTGGTAGAGACTGTTGGATCTCATTCTCTGGATCGCTGATAGTTCCATTTTATTTGATTCCCATGTTTATTCCTTAAGCAGACATCTCCTCCACCTACAACATATTTTAGTTTATCTTATGTGAACTTGGGGTCAATAGTGCTGGCCCCTTTCTAATGAATGAAGTGGAAAAAGAAATCTGAACCATGGTGTAAAACAAAGGAACAAAAAACCAACATGGGATGGAGAGAATCATCCTCTGAGTCCACCTCCCTTCAGAGAGACACACAGTTTTATTGGGAAGAGACACATATATTTGATTCTTAATGAAATTGAAAATCTTAGTAAGATTAATTCTCTGATATGAAAGCTCAATAGCAAGTTGGTTAACTGTTCCCTTGATTAGCACGAAATGTCCTCCACTTCTTCCGATTGACCTTAATTTTAAGTCTTAGTTTTTTAATCAAAAACCATCAGAGTAGTACTCACACAAAAGGAAAAATAACCAGAGGAACAGAACATGGAGCTCGGACCCAAACTCTGAAGTATATTTGGTTAATAGATCGGATGCAGGGCATGATGTCGGGAACACTGGACATTCAAATGCAAAACTATTAGATGAGACCCTATCTTACATGATATGTAAAAAGTAATTGAAATAAAAAAAGGTAAAGAAGATTGAAAACCATGAAAGGAGAGGAAACATTTAATATTGCAAAGATTTCTTAGACATGATGTCCAAAAGTGCCCAGCAAAAGTGAAAATGGAATGCAAAGACACCATATAGGGTAGAAGAAGATATATTCAAAATATATATTGGATAGATTTTAAAAAATATATTATAAACTATATATTTAATAAGAACTATTTACCTAGTAAGTGATGAAATCATATAATTCAACATCAATAACAAAAAAGTAGATACTCGAACAGAAGCAGACATTCCTGTAAAGGTGATGTGCAAATGACCAGCTAACTAACATACAAGACAATGCTTTTGTCACTGGTCATTAGAGAGGTGAAATCTAAAACGATAATGAGAGAATACATTTGATCTATATGTATGATAACAAAAACCCAACCCAAGCCAAGAAAAAAAAAAAAAAGAAGCAAGAAGCAACTTTGGGTGAAAATGTGGATAAACTGGACCACTTTGCATGGTTATTGGAGACTGTGATAGTAAAATTCCTGTGGTAACAGTGTGGGACGTCTATGAAATCTGAAAAGCAGGATCACCTGTGATGCAGCAATCCTACTGCAGGTACACTAACATAGAATGGAAACAAGGGTCTCCAAGCCACAGTGACTGGCACTCACACTCACGGATGTGCTCACTGTATGAAACCAGGGAAGAGTTCTGACATTGAATCTAAAGCTTCTCTCTTGGTCTTAGTATCTTTGTGCACTTTCTGTATCTCATGCTCATTGATGAAATGTAGGGATAATAACGGCAGCTCCTTCAGCAGACTGTGATAACCAAATGTAGAAATCTTAGGAAAACACCCACTGGAACAGTGGTTCTCAACCTGTGAGTCGTGACCCCTTCAGGGACTGAATGATCCTTTGACATCTAAGACCATTGGAAATATGAAGTAATTACATTATGATACATATTAGTAGCAAAATTATAGCTATAATGTAGCAACAAAAGTAATTTTATGGTTGGGGGGGGTCACCACCACATGGAAAGTGTATTAAAGGGTCAAGCCTTTGGAAGGTTATACATGGTTGCATTAGAGGTTCTGGAATATTGAAAAATTAAACACATAATTAGGGCTGGTATGATGGCCCAGTGGGTAAAGGCATTTGCTGCCATGCCTGGCAACCTCAGTTAAATACCCGGGACTGACATGATGGAAGAGAGGACTGACTCCTGGAAGTTGTTCTCTGACATTCACACGGGGACTGTGGCATGGGCATGCCCACATACATACACACAATCAATCAATCAATCGATCGATCAATCAGTCAACCAGTCAATCAATCGATCAATCAATCAATCAATAAAAGAAATAAATGTACTAAGGAAAAAATGACACTTGGACCATTTGTTTTTTTTCTTAGATGTCCTCTCTATCATTCATTAGACTAATGTTAGGTATCCGTATCCTCTGGGGGCTAGAATACACAAACATTGTTCACTCTCTAGGCTCCTGACTTTGTTCACAGTATGGAATGCCCCAGGGTTGAGCACAGAAGAGATCCAGTCTCTGGAGGAGTCTCAGTGTTTGGCTGCTGGGCAGAGGCCAAGAGATGCAGTGTCCAGGGAAAAGGCAGGATGACAGAGTATCTCCTGGGAAAGGGAGTCTCCCAGTGGGAGGCATCTGGAAAGGATAGCACTTACAGTAACTCCATTGTGTCTGTTCTCCTGTGGTTCTTGTGGTGTTACTGCTTTTCTTGAAGGTCCTACATGAGTCTACATATTGCTTGGTGTGAGGAACGTGGAATAGTAGGCATACTTAATCAGAATACACAATCAATGGTATATGGATGTTGCAAGAGGAAATCTGCTATGTGGATAACTGAATTAGGAAACAGAGACTGGATTTAAGAAGTTTTTAGGCTATGGTCATCTCAGCAATGAAGATTCAAGTTCTCTATTCAAGCAGACAAGCATAAAGGGTGGTCAGCTCTGGAGGCATTATGGATATCTACAGCTTCCTCTGGAAATGATGCAAGAGATGGCAGTGATGGGAGAAGGAATAGGTCTATAGGATTACTTGTGTTCAAGGCAGAGACATGAAAAGGTAACTGCAATACTGGAAAGGTAGATACATATTTTAGGGTCAAAAACTTGCTGTGAGAAAAACCCACGCTATAGGGCAGAGATTGTGTCTGGGTAGGGGAGGCACTTAGGGAAATTAGGTTATCATGGCTGTATTCAATGAGGCATGCAGTAGTGCTTTTATCTGGAAAACACGTTAATTTCAAATTGCTCCATCTTTTATTTGGAATAAAATATCATTGCACATCCTATGACTAATTTATTGATTTCAAATGATTTGCCTAGGCCATTTTTCAGTGATGGACACTCCAGACATCAGGTGCATCTTCAAGTTGAAAGCAAATGATGCAAGGATGGAAAGGCGTCTCGGGAGATTTGAGCCTGGGCTTTCTGAAAAGAATTCACTCCAATAAGCAGGAAGCAGTTGTGGCTGCATGTGTTGATATTAGAAACTGTGCACCTTTGATTTATTTATCTTATAGCAGGTGTTTTGAGTGACCCAAGGAGCTAATTGAAAAACAAGCATCCATGAAATGGTGCTTGAAACGCTACTGGAGTCACAGGATCTGTAATGGAGGTCACGATCAATGTTCGTAAGAAAATATTTAAATTTAAATATTTAAACATTTTAAATATTTTAAAGGATGAAAAGCACACACGTATCTCTAGCAATGCTGATCAATATGAAAAGTGAATAAAATGAAATAAAAGAGGAGATCATTAACTCGAAACCACTGTGAGCATCTGGCAAGTCATGAGGTTCCAAGGGCTGAGGACAGGAAGAAGGAGCAGGGCATAAGGGGAGGATGGCCTCAGATGACAGATGCTCATTTCGAGCAGCTTCTGGGTCAGAGGTGAATGGGGGTGGACATTCTCAATCCTTCACTTTGCTTCGAATCTACAGACACCGATGTTCAACCCCAAATCCATAGTGTCCCAAACAGACTGTGGGCTTAGGGATACCCAGGCTTATTTTTTAACTCTTCTTCTCAGTTCTACTTTGAAGTTCTTCTCAGTGCTGCTCTCACCTCTCAGTGATGCCTCTCTCTGTGATTATATACAACACAGATTTTATTGACATAGAATTTGTTATTTAGTTCCACCAGTCTCATTATATATTTATTATTCTTAAGGTTTTTGTTTGTTTTTTTTCCCCCCGAAAAGACCATATGTGAACATCAAGTCTCAGAAATCTGGCTCTGTAGAAAACTCTTGCAGATTCTGTCCTGGTGTAGTATCAGTTAGCTCTTCAGGAGTCAATTAGAGGGCAAACGGACTCCACATAATGAGGTGGAGAACCAGGTAAATACTTGTCTTATGTTTTGGTATCATAGAAAATGTCTTTTCTAGCACATGGGGGAAGAGAATTAAAAGTGAGGTAAGTAGAGGCAGGAACCAAGCGTAAGGATCCAACAACTCAGGCTGCAAACCCTATTAATGAGGGGGTTGTGGGACTTGATGGCTACTCAAACTAGTCTTGAGGCTTGGCAAAGAAGCTCTTTTCATTGAAGGCTAAGAAACAGTTCTGAATATTGTTAAGTCAACACCCATCTATCTTGTCAGTGATATAGCAACCCCAGGCTAAGGCCTCAGGAGCTGCAATGTTAAGGCTCCGTGGGATTATGGAGAGAGGCCAGAAGGACTTTGGTTTCTTTTATTATGTGGCCAAGTTTGCAGTTACTTGAGTCAATCTGAAGGCAGTCAGAAAATGTGTTGAGGCAGAAATGTAGTCTACATAAAGTATACTTTCCATACCCATTCCTATCTCTAATCAAACTCCATTTTGGTATCAGTGCTTTATATGACATCAGAGCCACACTCTTAGGCTTTATAGTTAGAGATAAAGTTGTACGAAAGTGTAAGGAAGTTTTCTTCTGCAGAATTGATAATAATAGAAAAAATATTAAACCAACAGACAACAGTCTGAGTTTTGGAATCAGTTTGTAAAAGGACAGAATGTGAGCGCCTAATTGCATTTTCAATCATTTAGGCATTTATGCCAACTCTAAGAGAAACCCCAGGGGATAATCATGGAGGACAACTGAAAACCTGAACAAAGAATGGTTGTTATGTTGTGTGGATTTATGTTTCTTTCTTTCTTTTGTTTTTTAAGACAGTGTTTCTCTATGTAGCTCTGGCTGTCCTGGAACTTGCTTTGTAGACCAGGCTGGTCTCAATCTCAAGAGATTCACCTGCCTCTGCTTCCTGAGTACCAGGATTAAAGGTGAGTGCTAACATCACCTGGTGGATTTAGTTATTTTTAATTTTAGTCTTTGTTGCACTTCCCCACTTGTGTATGCTTTGGAGTTAAAAGGTTAAGCAGAGAAAACCAGGCTCATTTTAAATTTTGCTCTACTCTTTTGAAAACTAAGTACTATACAGTCTTCCATCTAAAATTTTAAAACACCAGTGATCAAATCAAGGAAAAGTTTCTATAATCTGATCAAGGCAAAAACAGTAAGTGATACATAATGTTTTAAGCTGTGGGAATGTGATTCTAGTAGCAGTGTAATTAGCTCCTTTGCTTTATTGATTCATGGTGATGTCAGGCAGCACCACTCTGTGGCAGAGCAAAAGAAGTACACAGAGCTTTGTTTTATATTCTGAGAAAAAGTCTATGTTTCTTCTGAAGATCAGCCAACATCCCCCAACAGCGATATCATCTGAACAAGACAGACCTGGGTAGAGCATTAGGACTGCCAGGTCATGTATTTTTTAGGTCCTGAGATTTAATAAAATACTCAAAAAGGTTCCTAATTTCACTTCTTCATGCAATGTGGGAAGAGACTTCCCAAAGGAAGAAAGTCAGCAGATGATTCTGAACAATGTGTTAACACAGAGAACCTTGATGAGCAGGGGAAATAGAGCAAGATGGTGTAATTTGTGTTTTCTGATTCTGAAAACACTACCGTGACACTCAGGATTTGTCTACTCTCCAGACAGGAACACATCTGATGGTATTCCACTCTCTTCTCTCATGGCTTTGCATTGCGGTAGAAAAAGCACTTCACCTATGATGTCAGGACCATCCTACAACTACACAGTGGAGCCCCCTGCCACCTTCTTCCTCATGGGTGTCCCAGGTTTACAGTCTTCCTATCTTTGGCTGGCCATCTCACTGAGTGCCATGTACAGCATAGCCCTTTTAGGAAATATGCTGATTATTATTGTGATCTGCATGGATTCCACTCTACATGAGCCCATGTACTTCTTCTTGTGTGTTTTGGCTGCTGTGGATGTTGTTATGGCTTCTTCTGTGGTACCTAAGATGGTGAGCATCTTCAGTTCAGGAGATAGCTCCATTGGCTTTAATGCCTGTTTCACTCAGATGTACTTTGTCCATGCGGCCACTGCTGTGGAGACAGGACTGCTACTGGCCATGGCTTTTGACGCTATGTGGCCATCTGCAAGCCCCTACACTACAGAGAATTCTCACAGCTAGATTGATGCTAGGATTGTGTGTGACTATTGTCCTCAGAGCTGTCATTTCCATGACTCCCCTGAGTTGGATGTTGAGTCATTTGCCATTCTGTGGCTCGAAGGTAGTTTTCCATTCTTACTGTGAACACATGGCTGTGGCCAAGTTAGTATGTGCAGACCCCATGCCCAGCAGTCTGTATAGCTTGGTTTGTTCTTCTATTATTGTGGGCTCTGACATGACCTTTATTGCTGTCTCTTATATTTTGATTCTTAGGGCAGTATTTAATCTGTCCTCAAAGAATGCTCAGTTGAAAGCATTAAGCACATGTGGCTCTCATGTGGGAGTTATGTGTCTTTTCTATCTCCCTGGGATCTCATCCATATATATAGCCTGGTTATGGCAGGATGCAGTTCCCCTGCACATCCAAGTATTGTTAGCTGACTTGTATCTGATCGTCCCACCTACTTTAAATCCCATCATTTATGGTATTAGGACCAAGCAAATCCAGGAGCGAATGTGGGTGCTGCTGACTTGCTTCTTTAGACATGGTTCATGAACATAGAACTCATCATACGTTTAGTTTCCTAGACCAGCGCACAGATGTTTTAAAGATGTATGGAGCGAGACTGTTTCCCTTGTCTGTGGAGAGTCCAGGATGAAGCTGTGAAGACTAAGCTTGCAAAAGACTTCAATGTTTAGTGAGAATGTTATGAATGAGATGGCTCTGATATTCTGATATGCTTAATAATTTCATTTAACTTGTATGTGCAGTAGAAGAGAGACTTGGGAACATGGAGGCAGCACACCATTGGTCCTTTCCCATGGGCAGAGCCAACAATTCTCCCACATCACAATTTTGTCACTTGTGGGCTATTTTTGTGCAATTTTCCCTGACATAACCACCACTCTAAAGAAACAGTTCAATATATAATCTTAATTTCCTTTCATTATTGTATGACTTGTAAATTGTTTTTTTGGTACGATTCTCTTCGCACATTTTGCTCTCCTGCATCTTCAAGGAGAATTTTATGCAGTTACAAGGACCATGTAAATTCTCCTAGTACCATCAGAAGACCCCAATTTAACCCTAGCTAGCTGTTGGATGGGCCTTCCTTCCTTCCTTCCTTCCTTCCTTCCTTCCTTCCTTCCTTCCTTCCTTCCTTCCTTCCTTCCCTCCCTCCCTCCCTCCCTCCCTCCTTCCCTCCCTCCCCCCTCCCTTCCTCCCTCCCTTCCTTCCTTTCTTTCCTGGTGACTCTACTTCTTCCTGGTTACCTTAGTTTCTGTTTGAGTTCACAGTCTTCACTCTAACTCAGGGACAAATACATACAATCAGATATACAATCTACCTCTGGGGCGGGACCCATCGTCAGTATGCCCTCGTGAAGTGTGGCATGGGGACCTTTAGGTTTAAAGGGCTCTGGACTGCTGGGAGGCACCCTAAGGAACAAAGGTGCTGCTATGCAGGTTTTGTCTGCTCATGGCAAAGCATGATGGTTGCCACAACAATAATCCTTTGTTTGCCCTGCCCTCTCTACAGAGAACAAAAGTGTTGGATGGAGTTTTGGTCTTTACAATAAACCCATAAGGTAGGAGAATGTTATTTTAAGCCAGATTAGAGGCACCTTTCCAAAGAGGACATTCAAATCCTCTCAAACACGTTTCAGACCCAAATCTAATGAATGACACGCAGACTTGTGATCTGTGAATTGAGTTTGTCAACTTTGTTTCATTTTAATGTGAAAATTACTTTACAATCTTTAAAATCTTACCTCCCAAAGCTCTGTAGGAAAAAAAGCTGTTTCAGTTTCTTTATACATACAGTAAAAATAAAACTAAGGCCCCTAAGGTTTCTGATCCTGCCCCTTAGATAAAGACAGGCCCAGGCTGCAGAGCCACCCTCATGCTCAGAAGGAGATATGGGAGTATCCTAGGTGAGTTCTGCATTCTGTGCTTCTCTAGCCTGGAGGTTAGGGTTTGTTTGGGAGCAGCAAGCCTCTACCTGGTTTCTCCATGACAATCAGCTCTGGACGTGTACACTATTACTTCGTCTCATTGGAAAACCTTATTTAAAAGCTTTTCTGGAGTCTGCATTTATTTAATCACCGGGCATCCACTTAATTATGGAAGCAGGGGGAGGGCTGCCATCTCCAGAATGGACAAAGTCTATCATGCCTGTCATGTTTCCCTCATGGATCACAATGCTTATCTGACTGGGACTGTTTTTCTGTGAGAAGCACTGACAGTTTGTTCTAATAGCAAGATGCCATGAGGTCAGACGGAGGGGCCCTTGGGTTTTAAGCTGGGTTCAGGGATATGCTTATCAGTGGAAGCATCCCCAACAGGATGTGTACCAGGCCAATTCCAACATTAGGTTAGGATGGCTCTCCTAGCCCTCCCCAACCAGGGTACAAATGGTGAGTGGGGTGTGTTTAGTGCCAATGCTGTAGCAAGGACTGAAATAGGGCAGGAGACGGCCTGGGAAGGGATAGCGGGGGAAAGTGAAAATGTGGGAGCCACCATCAGTCACATTGTAGAAGGAGATGTCATGGGCCTCATAGTCTAGGAAGATTCCTACCCGGTGTGGAGGAACTGACAAGGGCAGGAGCGGATATTCATCTGTGCCCGCTCGGTACTTCTGTTCCTTTCCTCAGCCTTATCACCCAGAAGCCATAGTGAGGGGATAAGTAGACTACCTCCTTCCGGTCTACATTTTCCACACATACTCCCAGTCCCCATTCAGATCTGTCTCCAACCTCCACCTCCCAGTAGTGCCGGCCGAGGAGATGCATTGGCTGCCCAAGACAATGTTATAGCGGTAAAATCTCTCAGGATTGTCAGGCAGGTCCTGCTGGGTGACTCCATAGTGCACACTTTTTCTGTCCTTGGAAACGACAAGGCGGGAGTAAGCTGTGTCTGGATCTAGGTGCACATCCACTAGGGGAAAAGATCTTAGTGGTAACATTGATGCCACACATGACGAAGACAGTTCTCAGCAATGGGTGGGGTGGGGCTAGATGAAGCATCCGACTACACTGAGCCATTTTACCTCTGTGGGTGGAGTCCCTCCCACTGCCCATCACAGTCCCCAAGTATCTAATACCTGCAAACGTCTTCAGGGCCTCTCTTAGTCCTAGCACACGGCAATCTGTCTTCAGCTCCAAGGAGATTGGTTCTAGCTGCTGCAGGCTCCAAGACTGCTCCTGCAAAAGAAGGTGTGCTTAGGATCCATGACTCTTAGCTGTGCTCCTGGAGCCTCCTTCCTTTAGTCTGGTGAGGCGGGCTTGGCCAGAGCCAGTCACTTAGATTCTCTGTTCAGCAAAGCAGAGGTGGCACAGCTGGCTTGTTGAGCTTCAAGCTCTTTGTGACAGGGAGGTAAGGATACTCAGAGCTTCCTCTTGAGAATGCTAAATATTGGGACAGAGGAAGAGAAGTGACGCAGAGGAGAAAGGGTCTGAGTTGGAAGCCTCGTGTGCCAAATTTTTGGACCATTTACATGAAATAACATACTTCAGCTTTACTGAAAATTCTTATTGGAAATGTTTGAAATGAATTGAATTAAGTGCAAAAAAAAATGAGAGGTCAGAAAATCTTCTTCAGCCAATATAATGTAAGATGGTGAGCGAGCATCTGCCTTCTGTAGGTACTCAGTTTATATTCCTTCTCTATCCCTGTCTCTGGCCAGGCCTCTCTGTCTCCTGTAGGGCTTCCCAGAGGCTCTGAGGATGGGAACATACCTGTTTAAGGCTTCCTGAATACCCTAGGAGAAAAAAAAATGCAGCTCATGAGTGTGCAGTGCCTTAGAGACACTAGATAGATATAAACTCTGGGAGGGGCTTTCTCAAAGGGACACACAGACTTGAGAGCTGGCGAGAAGCTTATGGGAGGACAGCAGAGCAGACCTGGCTACACTGAACACCTTCTGACTCCATCTCAAGATGGGCAGGATAGAAGGGACTGGAATGCTGTCAAGCTATCAGAGTAAGTACCTGGTGTCCTCCTGCCTCTAGCTGGGTAGATGATCTGGTCTATGAGAATATTTAGGGTCAGGTCTTCTACCCAATCAGGATGAGAACAGCAGGTGTCAGCTGGAGGCAGACAGGGTCCTCAGCTGGTGGACAGTATGATGATAGGGCCCTTGAAGAACTAGCTAATACTTTCCCCTGGAGTTCCTGTCTATCTCCAATTCTCACTCAGGTGTCCCACAAAAGGCTGTTACTCACCTGCAGCATCCAGCGCACAGGTCTCTGGGATCTCTCTTCTAGCTCCACAATCATCCCCCACAGGACCTGGCTCTGCTGGATGAGCTTCTCGTGCCTCAGCTCCAGTTTGTTTGCCGTCTCTCCTTTCTCCTGCTCGAGGCTAGCCTGAACTGCAGCTGCCTCTTCGTCCGCCTGCTGACATGGCAGCTCCTTTTCCTTCAATAACTGCTGATATTTTTCAAACTCCCACAGGACGCTCTGCTTTCGTGTTTCCATCTGTGTCTGGAGTCGAGATTGGAATCAGCATTGGTCTTTTTAGGGTAAGGTCATGTGGAATGGAGGACACTGACATGTGCAAACAGCACACACTATGGACATGCTTTGGTGTAACCATGTACTGGGCTATGGAGGCAAAGACAAAGGATTCAATTTGTCTGTGTTCCTGACTCCCCACCACCCTAGGGCATTGTTTTTGGTCCTTTCAAGGGTAGCCTATTTTACTTACAAATAATGAGTGGGACCAGAGTATTTCAGACTTGGAATTCTTCTGGATTTTAGATTAAATGAATATAAAGAGATACTCTGGCAATGAGATCCAACTCTGAACATGAAATTCATCTATGATTCACATGTATCTTGTACAAACAACCTGAGAGTAATTTTATAAAATAATTTTAGTGTGCTTGCATTCTGAGTATAACCTATCATTAAGTGAAACTTCCTTCTACTTTTGGTAGCATGTTGGTTCTAAGACACGTTTGGATTTGGAAGCACTTTGCAGTTCATATTTCTGGATGAGTAACCTTTAATCTGTACTACTTTGATTAACCGCAATAGGATCTAGGGGATCCTCTTTCTCTTTTCTTAAGACAGGGCTCCAGTATATCCTCTCCTGGACTGTTATTCACTATGTAGACCAGGCTGGACTTGAAACTGTAGCAGCTCTCTGCCTTTGCCTCCCAAGGCTTATTTCTAGGCATGTACCCATCCTGGTACATGATATTATCTTGGTATGATGGGATTAGCTCCCATTTTTAAAAAACAGTCAGATGGTTACATTGATGGTTGTTAACTACACTGCTGAACAGTTTTTCTTCTTGGTGTGGTGTGTGTGTGTGCGCGCGCGCGGCGCTTATTGTACTGTTTTAGATCACGTTGACGAAAAGTTCCAAGAGTTTTATGTCTATTGGTTTCAAATATATTTCTGAGGGGGTTTCCTAATATTTAGGTAACCAAACAATTAGCAGCTATGGAAAGTGAAACAGAAACTGTTTGACCACCACTCTACAAGCAATACTCCTATGAGCTCATGTGTGAGAAAAACTATTTCTTCCTCATACATGAAGATATGAGATTGGAGGCCACTGCTACCTCAAAACATGTAAGCTCGACCTGAGAAGTTATGTGGCCTTAGGTAAAGGGAAGCTGAAGGCCCTCATTCTGCCTCACAGATATGAGGAAGCCTCCATTGTCAGCTCTAGAAGAGAGGGATGACGTGAGCCCCCTTCTCAAGTGCAACCTGCCTTCCAGATGGCAGCTCGTTCCTTCTCACTGACTTCCAGCTTCCAGGCTTCTTCCTGTTCTTTCCTCAGACGTTCCAGAGCCTGCTGGAGTTTCCACTGCAAGAGACAGACAGATCATGAGTGTGCCCCATCAGGAGGCCACTGTAGGCTCTCTAGGCTGGCAGAGGCTTCCCAATGTTCCTCGGGCAGCAGGCTGGAATAAATGATAAAAGAAAAAGGACTGCCACAGAAGGCACAGACTCTGCTCATGTGACACGCAGGGAGGCTTTCTGGGTTGAGTCACCTTAACTCCCATAGTTCCCAAGCGTCTGTAAAGATCTATAAAGTTCCAGACTTTCTAGGGACAGAAGACTTTGGACTTTCCTAGCCAGGACGATTTCTCCTCTCATTAATCCTGTTCCCTATTATTTCCCAGAACCTTGCTGTTGAAAGTGTGGTCCAAAGCTAGGAACATCGGCGTGGCAGAAGTTCGAGCCTTACCCTAGACATATCAAATGAGAACTGGGATTTAGCAAGCTCCTTGGGTAGTTCATAAACGTAAAGAGGCTTTCCTACGAAAGTAATGCAAAAACATCCTTACTGGAAAGCCAAAAGTATTCAGTTATTACCTTTCATTCTGACAACAGTCACTTGTTTTGTTGAAGAATTATGAAGTACCAGACAAGTATCACATATGCACTAACACTGCTGGGGTGTGAAAGGCAACAAAGTCTTCCACACGTTCATGCATTTGAAGACCTGGATCTGATCCTCAGCTCGTGACGGTCTTCGGGAAGGTTGTAGCAAACTTTAGGAGGTGGAGCATGGATGGAGAAAGTAGATCACTGTGGGGCAGGTCTTGAGGTTTTATGGCCTGGTCTCCATTCCTGTTCATGTGTCCCAGCTACACATATCCCATAAACAGTTGCTACTACTCCCATCACTATGACTTCTCCACCATGATAACCTGAATTCTTCTTAATAAACCTCTCCTCCCTATGTGGCTTCTTGTCAGGTACTTGATAACAACAACAAGGATAATAACTGACATAAATACAGTCCCTAGAGGTCGCTGTTATTATCATTTTATAGACAAGAAAACTGAGGGTCAGGAAGTGATCTATCTAGTTACTCAGCTAGTAACTGACAGGGCCGGGAATTAACCAAACTCTTAGCCTGTATGTCAGAATGCTAAATACCTCCTTGCTCTAAAACTCTCTTTTAAGTATCTTTTTAGCTTAATTTTTTTCTAAAACTCTCAAAACAGAGCAAAGTATATATACTTTTAATGTTTTAGTTATCTATCCTATAGAGAAGAACGCGATTCTGAGGAGCCGCCACATATTCTTACATTTAAATCTGGGAGAAGAGCAAGGTGGCATCTGGCAGCTGATCACCGTGGTTAAGACAAATAAGCAGTACATGTGACTTTTTATCCCAAAGTGTGGGAAAGAGAGAGCCCCAGACAAAGAACAAGCTCCCAATTCCATCCTTTCCTCTCTTGTGGTGGTTTGAATGAAAATGGCGCCAGTAGGCTCATAGGGAGTAGCATTCTTAGGAGGTGTGTCTTGGAGTAGGTGTGGCCTTATTGAAGGAAGTGTTACTGGGGGGCCAACTTTGAGGTTTTAGAATCTCAAGCCTGGCCCAGTGTCTCTCTCTCTTCCTGCTGCCCTTCAATGCAGATGTAGAACTCTCAGCTCCTTTTCCAGTATGATATCTGCCTATATGCTGCCATGTTTCCTGCCATGATGACAATGGACTAGACCTCTGAACTATACGCCAACCCCAATTAAATGTTTTCCTTTATAAGGCTTGCTGTGATCATGGTCATGGTGTCTCTTCACAGCAACAGAAACCCTAACTAAGACATCTCTCTTAAACTAATGTAACTGAAAGTCAGAGACGACCTGATAATATGGATACTGTGAGTATTAACATATGCTTAGTACATAAGCATGCCTGGCAATTGGCCAATCAATGTTAAGTGACTCATCTATGGTCCCTTCTTGCTCTACAATAATGTTATCACAATCCAAAATTACCAGGCCCGAGTTGTGTTTATGAAATGAAAAGGTTAAAATGATTCAGCTAATGCCAATTAACTATACACGGTCCTAGTAAAGCAAGCTTGCAGGTTCTTGACTAATAAATAACAGTCATCCTATGTAATCTCATTCAAGTCACCTAGCACTCCAACTGAAACCAAGGGTTTGATTCAAGTTCTCAACACCCAATTAATCCTCTGGTTAGGTAATCCTGTGGTAAGACTCAAGATGGGATGCAGAGGAAATGGGAGAGAAGAAAATCAAAGATAGTCATGAGTGAAGGAAAAGATATAACTCAGAAGATTAGATGTAAGGATCTGTAGCTACCAGGGACCAGGGATCAGCTTTTAAAGACAGGCATGTAATATAGAGAAGGCTAGATGAGAGGCAGAGGAAAGGCTGGCCTGGCCAGCGTCTATTGTCTACCTTATACTCCCAGGCAACATCCTTTATGGGTACAACACTGTGGGCTTCATGCTCTGGGGACTGGTTACAGGCCTCGCAGGTTACCACATCATCCTCTTTGCAGAACATGGTTAGCTGTTGCTGGTGGAGATCACACACATCGGTCTTTAGTCCCATGTCCATACAGACGCCTAGCAGATGGACCTTATCCACAACACTGGCCAGCTGCCAATTGGGACGGAGTTTCCTTGGCTGCATGGGAGCTCGGCAAAGCGGACAAGTGTAGCTCAAGTTCTGGGATTCTCCTGGGAGCTTCCAGAGTCCAGAGAGACAGCTGTGGCAGAAGGTGTGGCCACAGTTGACGCTCACAGGCTCCCTGAGGAAGGTCATACAGATAGGGCAGTTCAGTTCTTCCACAATGGCTTCCATTAACACTGCAGGATCCATGGTTCCAAGTGACAGTTGTCTCAGAGCATGAGTGAAGGCTACCAAGAATAAGAGAAAACAAAAACAAAACAAAACAAAACAAGAGAAAAGTAATGACTGTAAGTTCCCTCCCAAAACTATAATTTGTGATTTAAAAAAATACACATATTATAGCACCTTTATCGGTTGTGTATAATAAGCACTGGCCTCAACTAAAGCTATTACTGGGCAGCGCTGTACACACCACAGCCACAGAAGGCGCAAATAGACATGGTTAAGAAAGTGGACTTGGAGAATTCCTTTTTATTTATTGTTCAGTTTTCCTCTTGGGTTGTCTGATCCCATCATTCATCCTCTAATCATGCCAGAGAAATCGACATAATCTCTCTGGGGAGGGCAAGTTAATATAAAATGTGATGCTCCAGTATTTGGAAAAAAAAAGCCACAAAATAGTGTCAGCCTTCCTCTCTGACGCCTTCTGTGCATACTTATATCCTTTAAGGTGCAAAGCCGCAAATGCTGGCAGCTCCCTGCCTACCTGTGCAGTTTTTCTTATGTTGCACACTGAAGTGTAAAATGCAAGTGCAACAGCTGTTCTTCACTGTGTCCTGAAATCATTATCTGCCTCTCCGGGGTCACACTGCTACTGATCACCAGCCTACCAAGATGTGCTCCTCACCATGCACGGATGCATGTTAGAAGCAGAGGGGAAATCATGTCCCTTGGAAGAATAAAACCAGGATCACTTAATAATACACTGATGTGTTCAGGCAATGTGTGGGTATGGAGCTTGAATAATCAGTGGCCTAGGGTTCTTGGTATACTTGGCAATTTTATTAACTCATCTTGTGTGTGTTACTATATAGGTTATGTAAAGGGAAGATTTACACTGGCTTTAAATACTACTGTATCTTTGGTCCTAAATAGTGCTTACCAGGCAACTAACTGCTGACTATGTGTCTCACAAACACATCGGGGTTGGGATTTTCTAAATCCCAAGTTCTTTTATAGTAATAAATGTATAGTGATAGATTTAAAATATAAGGTAAAATGATAGAAAACACTCTTGAGTACCAGGCATGGCTCTGTATACTTTACATGGATAACTGGTATTTCATAACCTGGGATAGAAACCATTATTGTTCTCATTTTACAGGTGCTGGCCCAGGTTTCCACTATTCTACTTTGGGAAAAACCACTTATCTTTCCCAGCTTCAGGGTACAAGACAAATTCAAAAGCAGAGAGGAAGAAACCACTGTGTTGAGTCTTACAGAAGGTATTTTGTAGGAGCCAGAGCAGCAAACCTGTAGGACTGATATCCAGGCCATTCGCAGGTTATTACTCCCTCTCACTGTTTCTCCTGCTTCCTGTCTCTCTGCTT
Source organism: Mastomys natalensis (assembly GCA_021653895.1). NCBI lineage: Eukaryota > Metazoa > Chordata > Mammalia > Rodentia > Muridae > Mastomys > Mastomys natalensis. The sequence goes on along the minus strand of JAJTUV010001503.1, from coordinate 357,329 downwards.
CCACCGTCTCTACCAAGCTATGAGATCCAGAATCCTAGATCCGCAAAACTAATACTGAGACTCAAAGGCCTATGTAAGCTCCAGCGGAGGGATCCTGTAGTAAGCACTCTCCTCTCACTCCCTCATCCCCCTCCACTTTTCTGAAATGCTGGGGATATATCAAGACTCTCAAGCTTGCCAGGCGGATGCTTTACTGCTGATTCAAATCCCCAGTCTTGTTACATTTCCAGCTGTACCCGTGACAGCCAAATACTCCTCAGTGCTATGCGCAATACTTGGAGCCCGTGTTTATTCATTTTACCCTATTTGGGATGGTGCTCTTCTAACTGGGACTGTTTCCACGATCTCACTGTTGACATCACTTACCATGAGTGTTGTTCTCTTAATTCTCACACCAGAAATCTACTGTTCATATTTTCTCTTTCTCACAATATCCTAATGCCATGGTACATTTAATACAGAGATATTTTCAGTTTTGCTCAGTGTATTCTTGATGGCAAGAACAGTGTCTCAATACTTGCTAAATGCATGAGAGTTAAATGTAAATGTTGAGGTTCAGGTGATTAGAAAGCGGTGTTAATGTCTTCATGTAAGGCGGTGTGTGTGTCCACCTGCTCATGCTTTGGTGTCAAATGCACTACTAAAGCTACAGAACACCAAAAAAGCCAAAACAACACCAACAACAAGAACAAACAGAAACCCTAGCAGATGAGAATGTGGAAGACACTGGCAGTTGAAAGTGAGGCAAAGAAAGAAATGATAAATCACGATGAATCACAAAATGTGCTGGAAGTGTGTTAGTACTATACATTGCCTCAAAAAATGTAAACATGGGAAAGATGTCAAAGATCTCGGGATAAATAGATATAGTTCTCCAATAGAGGATCTCCAATAGAGATCTTTTATCAAACAAATTACTTGGTCAGAGTAATCATACTGCTCAACCGTCACTGCGCTGAGGGCAGCTATGAATACAGGCCAAACACAAAACTGAAAAATGTTAATTTTCTTTATGCGATTTTGTTCTTCAGAGTGAACTTTGTAGATGACAATGTCAAAAGGTCGCACCCAGCAACCTGGGGTGCATAGTGCCTAGGGCCGCGAAGGGAGGGGGAGGAGCCTGGAAGCCGCAGAGAGCTAGGTTGGGGCCTGGGAGCCATAGCGGTGCCTTCTGACCTTCAGGTGCTAGGCAGGTCTCCAGGGCAATGGGATTGGGGACGGGGAGGGGGGTGGGAGGATAAAAATGGGCAGGACCTGTGTCTTCCTCCAAAGAGGTCTGCTGTCGCCTCCTTTTCTGCGCGGCGTATCCCGCTGTGGAGACGTGGGCTCCAGAGGGTCAGTTCGCAGCGTGGGATGCAGTGGGGCGCTCGCCCGCCAGAAGCTGGGATCGCTGGACGCGCTAGGGGCGCATAGCCTAGCCAGAGCTGCGCCCCGGCGGCTTCCGCAGAGCTCCAGGACCCGCCCACGGCGCCGGAACCAACAAATCACTTCTACACTCAGAGTGGACTGATTGGCTGTTCTCTTGCCATTTTTCCTGGTTCAGTTCAACTACGTGTCTTGGGACCTCAGCGGGTATGCTTAAATGGTACCTTTACGCTTTGGAATCAGCTGTCCCTGGAACAAAAGCGGCCGATCAAGGCTCCAGGTTTCAGACATTTAAACAAAAGTTTTAATAAAGTGCTTCTGTTTTTTCCCAGCTAACTCTTGACACTTCCATACTTCCTCAGGTAGTCCCTCACTGCAACAAACTGGTTTCAGAATTAGAAACAGATATTAAATTACAAAGCAGAACAGTCCTGATCATAAGCTGCCACTAAAAAAAAAAAAAAAAAATCTTTTTAAAGCAGTGTATACCCTTTCCTTTCAGTCAATCACAGAGACACACAGACAGAAACAACAGGCTGTTGAATCAGTGCCCTGGATTTTTCTTTGTACTGCTATGGTTCTTTTTCTGATACTTGGACTTTTACTGAGTAAGCAAGAGAAGGCACTCAGCGTGCACGGCAAGTAACAAAAAAATCCCGGATGAAATCCAAGTTCCAGTGATATGTTTATTGTTGGGACGCACGTTCTTTGAATCCCATGCGGATGGATGTCAGAGCTCAGGACAAAGGCTGTATTCTTCAGTGGGAGCTAGAAACTACTGAAAATAACCAGGACCAGCTCAGTAGGAGGAGAGAGAGGGACTGAGATTCGAGCTGAGCCACTGCTTCTTAGTAGAGACAAATGACTGTCCTTATGTCACAGTGACCAGATGAATTCAAAGAAGATATGTTTAAAATATCAATTGAGCATGAGTACAAAGAGACTTGGATTGCAAGTCTGGGTCATACACTCTGTCTTAAAGTCACCCAAGTTCAAGTGAATTTAAATCAGTTAAAGGGGACATCTTTTTCATGTGTAATTGAATGTGTTTGTGACTATGACTGTCTTCGAAGACCCTGATAATAGGATACCGCAGAGTTGCTGGGGAACAGGCTTGTGCTTACTAGGAGCACTTTGGACTTACAGGTTGTGAAGACAAGATCGTGTAACGTCATTGGCTGATGAACTTATACAGAATAAAAATGAACAAGGGTTCCCTAATTATTTACGTTTATAGAGTTTCTTTCCAGTCTGGGTCTGTTCATGGATCTGAAAAGAACCAGAATGTACAAAGGCTTTTCTATAAAGCTTGCACTTACTTATACAATATTTTAGGTATGGTTCTCTAGAAGAACAGGAATTAAAAAAATGTACACACGCATACTTAGTGTTTCCATTGCTGTAAAGAGACACCATGACCAAGGCAACTCATAGAAAGGAAAACATTTAATTAGGGCTGGATTATTGGTTCTGAGATTTGGCCATTATTATCATGGTAGGAAGCATGGCAGTGTCCAGGAAGACATGGTGTTGGAGGAGTTGAGAGTTCTACATCTTTTTCCAAAGGCAAACAGAAGACTGGCTTGTAGGCAGCTAGGAGAAGGGTCTCAAAGGCTACCCCTACAGTGACACACTTCTTCCAACAAGGCCACACCCAATCCCTGTGTCAAACATATTCAAACCAATACATACATACATACACACACAGACACACACACACACACAAGACAGAGAGAGAGAGAGAGAGAGAGAGAGAGAGGAGGAGGGGGAGGGAGAGAGGGAGAGAGAGGAGAGAGAGAGAGAAATTTAGATGGGTTTGTTTGATAGGTTCTGGGTATTAAAAAACAACCATTAATATCTTTTAGAGCAATGGTTCTCAACCTGTGGACTGTAATCCCTTTGACAAACCTCTGTCTCCAAAATTATTTACATTATGATTCACAACAGTAGCAAAATTACAGTTATGAAGTAGCAATGGAAATAGTTTTATGTTTGGGGTCACCACAGCACAAGGATCTGTCTTAAAGGGTTTGAGCATTAGGAAGGTTGAGAACCGCTGCTTTAGAGGCAAAGAACTCTGGCTACTCTGTCCATGGAGATGGATGTCTCAGCACTGAAGTCACAAGACACAGGACTCTCCTCCCTCCCTTACCCCACTCCCCACATGAGTCTCTGATCCTTTATATTGAGACCATGTTGGAAGGCTGAAGAACCTTGAGTATAATTTTGGTGGAGCATGGCAAAGTGAAAGTGAGCAGGCAAACACTGGGTTTTCCTTGTCCTTCTCTACAAATGGGCTGATAGTTAGAAGGTGCCACCCAATCTGTGGATGGATGTTCAGCTAATCTCTGGAAACATTCTCACAAACACAGTCAGAAGTATATTTTTTAGGTCATTCTAGATCTCATAATGGAGACCAACCATCACATGTTTTCCCCTTTGACACCCAACCACTTCTTATGTTATACTTTATCCAAATAAAGACAATAAAAGTGGTAGGAATGTAGCATAATTAGTAGGGAGGCTTGCCCAGCATGTACGAAGCTCTGGGTCCCAGCCCCACATAAGTTGGACATAGTGGTACACAGATGTAATCCTTAAAGTTGGGATGTTCAGGAAGCAGATCAGAAGCTCAAGGTTATCCTGAGCTACATAGCTACTGGTCCTGTCTTAAATGAAATAAACTAGGTATCTATGAAAACCTGTCTTAAAACAAACAAAAGACAGTGGTGTCATAATTTTACCTAACATGATATAACTATCCTCCTACAACCTCAAACACACTAATTATTCTTCAAGACTAAATAGTAAAGTCCCTTTTGAAATATTACAATTTAAATATGCTAATATAGATTAAAAACTTAAGTACTGATACCAACTCAATGCTATGTTACATAAAAAATAGAGAGGAAGGAAAACATGGATATTATATACACACAGAGACACACACAGACACACATAGACACATATCATATGTATATATGTACAAACATATCCTTAACAAAATGGGACAAAATCATTCATGACATTTACACTCCTCATTTCTGAAACTGGTCCTATGGCCACAGCTGGTATTATGGCCTGTTTTTTTTTTTTTTTTTCTTTTTTTTTTTTTGTGAATGTGAGTGTAGATACACATGTGCCATTACACACATGCAGAGAAAGAGGGCATAATCTCGGGTGTCTGACTTATATTCTACCTTGTTTGAGACAGGGTCTCTTGTCATCTGCTGTTCTGTGTGCCAGGCTAGCTGGCCCATAAGTTTACCAAGACTCTCCTGTCTCTGCCTGCCTCTTTTCCATAGGAGGGCTGGGGTTGCAGATGCCCACAAGCATATCCAAGGCTTTGTGGCTTCTGGGATCTGAGGCTCAAGTCCTCATGCTTGCATGAAGTTCTTTCCGCTCCCATCCATTTCGAAGCATTGCTTAAATTCCTGCTGTTTTGGAATGGTCAACCCTTTGTGTCCTTTCTTCAAGTCTGAACATTTCCTTCAAGTATGCTTTAGGTGTTACTTAAACACAGATGGCTTTCCTGTAATAGCCTCTTGTTTCTGGAGTATCTGAATTTAATCTGCAAATGATCAATGCTATGACAGAACTAAGAATAATGACAGAGTAAGTGTTGAACCTGAGGTGTCTGAGGGCCTTCTACATCTAATAGACAATACCATGTCTCAAACATAGGAGAAAAACCTGGCCTGTTTAGGTGATTGGAGCTATGGAGGCAAGTAAAATCATTCAAGCTAATGCACAGAGGAAGAAGACAGAGGAACACATGGGTCACAGGTTTGAAGAAACTCAGCAACATGAGAAATGAGGACGGGCAGCTTCTTTACTAGTTCTATTCTGTAACATTTGGTTATGACCAATCTCTGTTTGCTTTGAAATACACATTAAACAGGCATCTCTGAGAGCTTGGGAGCTACCAATTTTTAGAGGGTTGTCCAGTCCACCCTTGTTCACATGCAGGCATTTTGAGGGTCGACCACACCTACTTTTGAATTTCTTCTACTTGGAATGGTGCTGCGTTCAAGATTCCACTAGCCCATCATAACAGCTCTCAAAGCAACCCAGGACCTTGTATATTTAGTCTTTACACTTTTTCTTTTCAATGTATTTCTTTTCCTCTGAAAGTTGCAACACCATCTCAATGGGGTGTCCTCTCGCTTAATTGTTTAAAGGATCAATAACACAGGAGGGTTGTTAGTGTGTTTTTATTTTTTACTACACGCTGAAGTAGCCTAAATCCGTTTCATTCAAACCTCTAGTCTATGCTGTGAAAGAGCCATGACAGACCATACTAGGAAGAAAGAGTACAGAAAAGGAGTTGACCGGAAGTGCAATGCAGTGGAAAGAGATCAACAGTAACCCAGAATTAACTTTTTGGTCCTTGGGGTGTCTCTCAGCTACTAGGTTGCAATCCTTCATATGACCACAAGAGGGCAGCATCAAAAGTGAGACGTAGCTCCTTGAGCATTGGTACAAGTATTTTGCGGTTCGATTTTCTGCTGTCTGCCCGTCCCTCCAGTCCAGTATTTACTCTTTTCCATCCTGGTCATTTATTTTCTCTCCTCAACGGCAAGAACTCCTCCCTACCACTGTCTTAAAAAGGTCTCAGAAGAATTGTGTAGGAGTCAGGGCTCAGCTCTCTTCAGGGGTTTGAGTGGACCTTGGGTCCCAGATCACTCATCTCTACTAGCACTCCCAAAGGCCACCGGACGATCTATATTTAGGTAGCAGAAATGATGACGGACACGCTCTGGCTCAGACTTAAGGGAGACAGCAGAGGGAGGTTTGTCTTGGCTTTGGGAAATCCACAGAGACTGTGCAGGGCATGGAGGGTGCATTTGGAGAGCCTGGCTGCTTGGAGAAGTCTGTCATCAAGCAGCCCTTCCAAATTACAGTAGCCTGGACTAGGGACTGTGACCAGTAACTGGCTCAGAGAGGAAAATTTTCAGGTCTCTGTGAGACAAGTTCCAGTTATTATCTACCTCTACGAGAGGACTCTCCAGTTCCAGCCTTCTGCTGTTAAGAAGCAAGGCAAGGGAAATTAGTTTACCAGTAATAATGTAAAACATAAAGTGTGTGTTTGTGTGTGTGTCCATGTGTCCGTGTGTGCTTGTGTGTGCATGTGTGTGTGTGTGTGTGTTTGAGAGAGAGAGAGAGAGAGAGAGAGAGAGAGAGAGAGAGAAGAGAGAGAAAGAGAGAGAAAGAGAGAGAAAGGGAGGGAGGGAAGGAGGGATGGAAGGAGGGAGGGAGGGAGGGAGGGAGAGATCAAGATCATGTTGGTGGTACAGTAGTGCTTGGTTATGGAAAAAGAACAGAGAAGATGGAAGCTGGGCTGGAAAGTAAACTTTGAGCCTCATCATGAAATCATTTGTTAACAGACAATGTGGGTCTGACTGTGTTTTGAAGGCTAGGGGCATCTATAACTCTATAATCAGAAGCCTGACACCTCAAGTCATGCTTTTCAGAGGCAGTGCTGTGGAAGGTGGATCGGTAGAGACATAGGTTTGGGAGAGGTCTTATTTGGGGCAAGATGAGGCCCATAGCTATCAAGGTAGAAGCATCATAACTGGTAGGTACCATGCCTGTGTCTCAGGACAGAGGTATGTAGCACAGTGGTGTGTGTGCAGAGGTAAGAGTTGAGTCTGAGATGTTATGAACTGACCAGGGAGAAGAGCTAGAAGAGGTGTCTCCATGGCCACTTGATTGTGGCAGAGGCTGCACTCACTGACTCTCTTTCTGTGTCTGCGCTGTGTCTGGTTTCAGTGACACACCCCAGCCAAGCACAGTTTGGGTTCATGTACCTCTCATGCAGGCATCCTGATGGGTGATTCTGTTCTGCTTTATGTCTGCCACCTGGAATGATAGTGTTTTTTCATCCTCATCTCTCCACTCTTTAGATCACCAGAACAGGTCTCCACAGTTCTCTCTAATGGAAAAGAGTAATCATGTAGGGGTAAAAGAATCACTTTTCAAAACAGTCTTCTGTGTGTCTTGCCTGTAAATTCTGGCTCTGTGGGCTAGGTGGAGCAGATCCTGGTGGATGGTGTTTGCAACTATCTCAGATAATTAATAAACCACCTTATTTATTTGGGAATTTCATACATGGGCATAATATGTTTTGATCATATTCATCCTCCTCCTTCCCTTCAACTTCTTCAAGACCCTTCCTTCCCAACTTCATATTAGATTCCTTTATCAGGGGAGATTGAGACTTCAAGACAGACTTAGACAAAACAGCCTGTCTTGAAAACAAGCTCTATAGTGAGTTCCCATTTTCTGCATAAATCAGATTATGATAGGCCAGAGGCCATCAGATTCCAAGTCTCTGGTTTTGGACCTATACCTGTACCATGCCCAGATTGTACCAGAGGTGACAGTCAGAACTGAAGATCTCTTAAGTCCTGGTGGGATGTAGCTAAGAGTTATGGCCAGGCCAGCAGTATTAGCTCTAAAAAAAAGATTGTTCTGAGTGTTTGGGGAGGAGGCATTCACTTATCCAGATTAATAGAATGGTTTCACAATTTTCTTATGTAGCGCTGGGACCTCAGAGGATCAGGATGAAGTTTGGGATGATCAGAGATATGTGTATAAAAACAATGGCTTTGGATCTGGTTAATTTTGATGTGTGACGTTTTTCTTTATGTGCAAATTTTTATAATGAAGTTTATAAAATTAAAAATAGGAAGAATGAGAACAGAGAGAGGTGAGTGCTAGGATATTCTTTTGTTTACATACTAAATCTTTTCTTTTCTTTTTTTTTTTACTGTGACTACTCCAATTTCCCCCCTCATTAGTTCTTCTTTTTCTCTGAGCCATAACTGAGTGCTGTTTTTTCTTTTCTCTTTCCCAGTTTCTGGATCTGGCATGTCACAGCACTTGGTCCCTCTCACCGCCACTCCAAATGGAAGTTTGGCCCATCCGGCCCATTTTCTACTGGTCGGCATCCCTGGCCTGGGGCCCGATATCCACTTTTGGCTGACTCTCCCCTTATGTCTTATGTATGCAGTGGCCACACTGGGCAACCTGGCCATCATCGTCATCATTCGTGTGGAGAGGCGCTTGCATGAGCCCATGTACTTCTTCCTCGCCATGCTTTCTAGCATTGACTTGGTCCTCTCCTCTGTTACCATGCCCAAAATGGCCAGTTTGTTCCTAACTGGCATTCAGGAGATTGAGTTCAACATTTGCTTGACCCAAATGTTCCTTATTCATGCCCTATCAGCCATGGAGTCTGCTGTCCTGCTGGCCATGGCTTTTGACCGCTTTGTGGCTATCTGCTACCCATTACGGCATGCTTCTGTGCTCACAGGGCCTACTGTGGCCAAGATTGGGCTAGCTTCCCTTACTAGGGGATTTGTATTCTTCTTTCCATTGCCTTTCCTTTTGAAGCGTCTGTCATACTGCCAAACACATACTGTCACACACTCCTTCTGTCTTCACCAAGATATCATGAAGCTATCCTGTACTGATACCAAAGTCAATGTTGTTTATTGGGCTCTTCATCATCCTCTCAGTCATGGGTGTGGACTCCCTTTTTATTGGCTTTTCCTATATCCTCATCCTGAGGGCTGTGTTGGAGCTGTCAACTCAAGGGGCAGCACTCAAGGCTTTCAATACCTGCATCTCCCACCTCTGTGCTGTCCTGGTCTTCTATGTACCCCTCATTGGACTATCAGTGGTGCATAGGCTGGGTGGTCCCACATCTCTGGTCCATGTGGTTATGGCTAATATCTATCTCCTGCTACCACCTGTAGTCAATCCCATTGTGTATGGAGCAAAGACCAAGGAGATCCGTTCAAGGGTTATCCGTATGTTTTCACAAGATGGCAGGTGAGAGTACCCAGTTGAGTGTTCTCAATCATACCAGAGATGACAGGATAAGGTCTGTAGAATGACTTAATGACCACATCATGCAACCCACTGGGCTGTCTGCCTCTAATTATGTACAGATAGACTTTGGATTTTTGTTTCTGAGAATATGTCAATACAGAACTTCTGACCAGTCTAGACAGACCATCATGAAGAACAACTGTCTTATGGTATCTGGTATAATAGCTGTGTCATTTTCCTTCCTCCCAACTAGAAAATGTGCATAGTCTTGACATGAGAAGGCTATAAATGCTACATCACATGATTATTTACTTTTGATGTATAATTTTTATGGTGCTTTCTCTCTTGTGTGCATGTCAGTGAATCTGTGTTGATTATATAACCTATTACCTCAAAGTAGTTACATAATTGTAACTGGGAGTCAATGAAGGCATTTGGAGGGTATATAGTTGGAATGGAGCAGTTGATGTGAAATGTTGAAGTTTATACACTTGCATGCATTGATGTGGAATCTGTCAATGTCCAGCTGTGTGGCTTTATGGAGACTATTGCTCCTACAAAGATGTTTTCTATTTTAGTTTTGGATATGTGTATGTGTGTGTGTGTGTGTGTTTATATAGAAAAAAATAGAAGGAGTGAAAGGAGAGGGAAACATGAATATGTGCTAGCTATGTCCTGATGAATATATTAGTTATGTCCTGAAGTGTGTATATTATGAATGATGTTATTGATTGTACCTTTACTTAATTTTTGAGATATATGTAAGTTGATGTATTGATATTCATCTGCATAGGACTGCTGATTTATGCATCTTTATGGTTGAGGGATATATTTATGAATGCCTGGTGCCTGTCCTTTGCTCATATCTGTAGAATGTAGATCTGTGGAACTGGGATGTCTGGTCATTCAGCATGTGTAGTCTTTATTTTTTAGCATATACCATTACTATGTCTATACTGCATAGTATTTTAATATGAATATGATTATTGATGTGTGCATATGTGTGTGTGTGTGTATGAGTCTGTGCTTTGCTGTGATAATTCATTTTGGGGAATATTCCTGGCGTGTTTGTTTCAAGCACATTGCCCTTTTTGACTGAGTATGGATTATGTGGCTCAAGACTCAGGTTGACTTGGAATTTCTGGATTGACAAATGGTTTCAGTGTGGAGCTGTGGGTCAAAGTAGAGGATTGATGAAATCTGGTTGCAAGAATAGTTTCCAATATTGAGACACAAATCTCTAAGACACCTGGATACTTGGTCAAGCTCAGGTTTTGACTATGACTCTGAGAACATAACTAATCATGCTGATTTTCCATTATTTCTCAAAGGCCAGTCCATATCTTTTGTATCTTACTCACAACTTCTTCCTATCTTCATGCATCTTCATCTGGGCATTGACTTCCTGCAGTTCCTGTCTCTGCCTTCCTTCCTCAGTGGCAACTCAAGAGTTTCTTCACCTCTCTCTCTTTCATTTCTTGATAGTTTGCCAAGCATGTTTAAAAGTCCTTGACTGGAGATCTGTCAATCACACTGAGGAAACAAGGAGCAGAAGAAGATGAACATGTGAGTCTTTGAAGGCTCTGATGTTTCTTAGGATATGGTATATCTTTCTGAAGCACCCTTAGTCTGCTTACAGATCTTGGCATCAGGAGAAAAACATCAGACTGAAGAAGTATATATAGACATGAATGTAGATTACAACAGAGGAAAGATATTGAAATACAAGGTATAAGGTAAAAATTTGGAAATATTATAAAATGATATATTGTACAATCTCTCTTGACATAGTTCACTCACTTGTACAATGACCAACTATTATGTTAGCAATGGGACAGAGATTTTTGACATCCTTTAAAAATGTTTTAAATGGTATCAGCATGCAATAGACGATCATATGTATCCTGTTTTACTATACAAGTTTTGGAAGCACCATTCATGTTATCGTCTATGTGAATAGCCCTCTGGAAGTTTTGAAATATTACAGAATTGTGGCCATGGGTGCTATTCTGATGTATTGTTATACAGATTTAAAAAACAAACAAATATCAAACAACAAACAAACAAACCTCTTTATCTCTTAATAAATAAATTTCTTAAATAATTAGAGAAGTTGACATTTATCTCCTTGTGTTGATCTGACTTAAAAATGAAATTTAAAAATAGACAACCCTGCCAAGAACCTCTTTTGTTATCAGAAAAGGAGACATGTGAGGTTGGAATCATATGGGATTCAGACTAAGATCAGCGGATTTAATTTGGAGACAAGTTATTTGACCTACTGAAACATAGAAACTTTGGAAACTATCAAACAGAAATACAAATAGTCCTTGTTGGACGATTGTGAGATTAAATGAGGTAATAAATATGAACACAGGAAAATAAAAAATAATAAATGTTGATCATAATAGTTTTAAATAATAAAAATGACAATGATATATGTCATTCTCTTTTAATTTTTTTCAGAAATAGTAATAAACTACATTCAATATTTAAAGTATTTTATGAAAGTTTTCCCTAAATACTTTATAGTTTTTAATGCTAATATGTATGGCATTATTTATTCAATTAAAAATAAAATTTATACATTGTTACTAGAGAGAACCATTATTTATCTATATTAATCTTGAATTTTAAAATTTACTACACTCTAATTTTATTTCTAGAATTTCTTAGCAAATTTTACCAAATTTCCTCATGGATGATCATGTTGTGTGCTAATGAAGATAGTTTTAATTTTTCATATCCAATGTAGAGTTGTTTGTGTAAATACAAAAGAACAATATGGACTTTCTATACTGTCTTAAGGGAAAATTTGCCTTCCATTATTAAGCATGTTTTAATAAATTCTTGAGTGGATTATTGAAACATTTGACTACAACTCTGGGTTTTTCTTTCTTTCTGTAGTTTTATCACTTTCCCATATTTATGGGAACTTGATTTGCTATGAATTGTTTGCTATCTAACAGGAATAAAGCCACCTTAGGTTTCTTATGACTACAGTATTTATGGTACATCTTTGTTTATTTAGCGTTTCCTTTTGTCAGTTTCATAGGTGAGTACTTGTACTCATTGTGATGATGTCTCTCTACAATACTCTCTCTTATCCCCTCCCCTACTCCTACAGGGTCCTTCTCCCCAGCTAGTTCTCTTCCTACTTTCATGTTTTTAAAATTTTATATTTTATGTACAGTTTTTGTAAATGGCCATAGCTACTATGTGTTCTCAACTGTAGCAGCCAGAAGACAGCCGTTCATAACACTCCTTCCCATCCTCTGGCTCTCAAAGTCCTCTGCCTCCTCTCCCATAACAGCTCCTCACCAGTTACTCTTCTGCTTTGTTCCCAGAAGGCATCTCGATAGCTTGCACACTTGTTTTAGATGTGCTTTGGAGGTTTGTCAGGACCTGCTCATGTTGAGGCGTGGTCTTCTGTATCCTCAATAAAGAGATGAACTACGAAGCCCTCCAATCTGACTGCCAGGAAGCTACCAGTCTTTGTCTTGCAAGATCACTGTGTAGTGTTACTTCTAAATATTTTAAATGATTCTTCTTATAGTTTTGGTTATCTTGCTCATATAATTGATACTCTGCTGAATTCTTGAAGAAGACTCTCTCCACCCTCAAGTGTTGTCCTTTATGTAGATCTGTCATTTTCAATACTTTGCTTTTGTGCTTTGACTGAAGTGGTCATCCTGAAAACCCTCAGTCCAACTCCACAACGGAGGGAAGCCTCTAGACTCTGGCTGGATCCCTTTTCCTGTGTCACAGCATGGAAACGGGGCAAGATGCTGGAAAGCTGTAGATACTGCATCTCGGGTAGTCTCAGTTGTTCTGCCCTCCATTCCCAGATGCCTGGTGTCCCAGAAACCATTGTTTTATATGCACTGTTCGTTTCCTCATTGTTTCACAGGAGAAATGTGTTTACTCATGCTTACTACTTCATGAGAGCCCATCTTAGATGGAAATAAAAGGGTTTCGTGAGAAAAAAAATCTTTGTGTCAGCCATCACTATGTGCTGATAGAGGTAGTAGCAATCAATGGCTCTAGAGTAGTGGCAGAGAGTCATGCTGAACATTCTGTAGGTATCAGAATCTTTTGTATTTAGAAGCTTTGATGTGAATTATAATGGCCAGGCTTAACATTGTCTATTTTTTTGTAGCTTGGGTCAATGCACACTGTGTTTTGACATAAAACTTCTAATTGTAACACGGAACAATGAAACAAGATGAAAAACCAACTCAAGTCACATTTGTTTAAATACCAATGTAATTTTAACTCGTTTTACAAGTAAGTGACTTAGTTTGACCTGGAAATTATTATTGAACTTTGTAAACGTTCTCTCAGTAATTTTACCCTTAAGAGAAAGCAGACGGCATTGATCTTATGTGGCTGGTTGGTAGTATAAAGAAGATTAAACCAACCACAATACATTTTCTTTCCTTGGTCTGACTTTCAGTACTCCATGGAGTAGAAGGCAGAGACATTATCCATGGGGATCCATGTTTTATGTTAGCTAGCCTTCAGAGCCAGAAGCTCAGAGAGAATGAAGTCCTTAGGGCTTTAGAGGATGGGACCACTGGGTTTCAGGTTCAGCAATCAACATCTACAAAAGAAAAGGTGGGAGGATAAAGAACATGTCAGGATGGGGATAGGCTGTCAATCACAAAGTCTCTGCAGATTTCCTTTGACTGTTTGACAGCTTTGTGAAGAAACTGTGAAAGACCCTCACACACACCACAGACACAAACATGAGTTTCTTCTGGCCTTTTCTTACTCTGACTTCACATTTGCGACTGGTCTAAATATTCCAGCTGGCAAAGGTCCATTTTCAAAGGACTCTAGAGACCATCTACTCAATGTCCCTCCTTCCCCACTGCCCAGGCTCATCCTTTTAAGATGTAGAAGCTTAGAAGGAAACCAGAATCATAGTAGTGTGGTGGGGGCATAGCTGCAGATGGACCCTCAGAAACAGCCTGTACTCCCAACAACAAGGAGCAGAAAGAGGGAGCTGGGAAGACCAAGAATAAAGAGCCCTGAACAGATGGCAGAAGGAGGTGGAGACTGAAGGGGCTGGGCATTTTGCAGCCTGCCAGACCTCCCTCAGGAAGAGTGCTGAGGGAAAAGGCACACAGGCTCTTTCAGGACAGCTGAGGTGAGTACAGGAGGAGGCATGCTTTGGGTTGGGGTTACTTGTAGCTGAGGACCTTCCATGACACCTCTTCATAGGAAGAAGAACCAGATGTGCTGGGTGGGGTTGGTGGTGTGGAGCCTCTCACCCAAGTGGCAGGCAATCTGAGTAATGCGGTAAAAGGGGTGAGGATGTTAAATGTTGCCTAAAAGTAGTTTTCAGGTATCTTTTTCCCCCAAGTGACTGGTTTACTGGGGGACTTTAATGGAGAGGCTGGCAGAGGATAGGAGCAGATGTGAATGAAGACAGAACAGATTGGCTTGGAGTTGGACTGGGTCGATCAGGATTCGACTGGGTTTCAGTGTATGGACAGAGACAGCCTGGGTTTTAGCACAGTTGAAGCACAGTCTAGGATGGGAGGTCAGACTATATCTGTGGTTTTGTAGGGGGCTCTGGGCAGAGTCAAGGCTCAATCAACACTGCATCACGAATCAGATTGGTCCTTTTGTCAAGGCTCTAGTTATGATTTTAACTCAGATCTTGACTCAACCCTAGGATTGAGGTCTAGCTTGTTTAAAATGTGGCTTAAGGTCTAGACTGCCAACTCCCTTACCTTGTATCCTTTGCTTTTAGATGGACTAAAGCTCATGTAGTTTTCTAAATATAGATTATCTTCTCTCACTTTCGGTCTTTGCCTTTGCCAGAATACACTTAACACACACACACACACACACACACACACACACACACACACACACACACACACACACTGGTGTACACTCTCAACCATGTCTGTTGTTTATGTTTCTCAGAGTTATGGCAAAGCCCTCAGGTACCCATGACCTGACCCTTAGCCTGGTCTGAATTGCTCTCAGCTTCCCTTGCTCTCAGTTTTGGCACTTTGAGCTTTCTGCTCGAGAACTCAGAGACTCTTGCCTTAAGATCATTTCCACCTGTGGTCTCCCACGTCTCAAATGCTCTTTACCTAGGTCTGTGAATGACTGACCTGATCTCATCACAGACTGTAGGCTTGCACGTTGTCTCCTTAACTGTCTTCTCCTCTTGTTGCTGTCGGGACCAGCTATGGATATCTGTCCTAATGCTCTGACTTATTTTTAGTGCACTTACCTTAACTTGCGACTTTCTTGCCTATGTCTTTATATTTTATCATTGCCAGCCCAATGTGTGGGCAGCAGGAAAACTGTGTTATGGTCTGTTTACTCATTGTTTGATATCCTAACTGTCTAACTGAGTGTTGCTGCCTCCTTAGCTCACTGAATCCTGACTAACTGCAGCTGGTCCTGTAAACCTGAACTTGAAAACATTGCTTTAGGGGACCTTCTGAGCCTGAAGACCTTGGGAAGCTACTGGCTACTGTTACCTTTGCTTCCAGGAGGCTGCGGCTCCCAGCCTTGCCCTGGCACTCATCACAACATGCTGTGATGACTGCATGCTTGTCTCAATCTTTCTGCATACTGGGAGGCTGTGAGCTGTGCCTTGTTTACTCTGAACCTCAGGGTTTCTAGTGCTTACTGCTGAGCTAGGCAGGCAGGAGCCAGCCAGGCAGTAACTGTTGGATGAAAAATGAGTGCGTTGAACAAAGTCTCCCATTAGGCATTTATGGTGCTACCCACTTGCAGGCAGCAGTCACAGTCAGGCGAGCCTCACAGGTTACCAATGCCCGCTTCTGGCTTTGCCAATTTGTAGATAAGTAACTACACAGGAAGTAAGGGGTAGGTAGAGCCCTGAGCTCTAGGTACTCTTTCTGGTGTAAACTTAAGGGATCATACTAACCTACGGGAACTTAATTCTATTTTGTAAGTATTATTGTGACCATTAAGGACAAGAATGACCAACATCCTTCAAGGTTCACCTGCTTCACCTAATCTAAGCAGGTTTTAGGGCACACTGTTGGCAATTTGGGTAAACATGGTTCTGAAGATAATACTCATATGAAGTGTTAAGGAAAGGTCAGTTTCCTCAAGAATCAAGCATCAGGTTCCTCCAGGCTGCAGGCCCAGTATTGCCCACCAGGCCTACCTCCCTCTCTGGGCTTGGAAGCTTAGCTATGTTTGGTTCCACTTTAAGCAAATTCTTTTCCACATACTCCAGCAAAGGCTGGAGGTAGCATCAGTGGCTCTCACATGGTTGCTCTAGGTATGAGACACTGTTTTTATCCCAGGTAAGAACAAAGATCACAAATCTCCATCCTCATTCTGTCTTGCCCCCTCCCACTTTTTACATTCCCCAAGTAAGGAGACCTGCTTAAGTGTCCTGACTCCTAAAGAAGATCCTGGAATCAGGTCCTTCCTTTTAGATTCCTTAGATGTAACATGGAAATCATTCCTACAAAACATCCATTACGGAGGAGACTGTGAGAGGGACAGGCTAGATTTGGCATATTGGAAGCATGTAGATCGGTCACTCAGAGTTTTAATCTTTCCATTGTTTCTTGTCAGATGGTATTACTACCTGCCTGACAAGTTGCTGAAAGGCTCTGACTAGGAGGTAGATGGTATAGAACAGAGCCCTTCTCTTCTTCTCTACTGTGGGGCTTGACCATGCCATAGCCAGAGGAACTGAGCCTGGAAGAGAAGTGTGACCACACCCCCATCTAGGAGAGTCCTTTCTATCACTCTCTTATTCTCTTTGTTAAGATTATGCCTGGGTGAGTGTCCTATTTATCAGACCATCATCTTGCCTTACCTCCTGCCAGATTTTGTCAGTTAAGACAGCCTAAGATGAGAGGATAGGAGGTAGCACAGGCTGTTTCTATTGTACTCATGGAGTGTTAAGTTCCAGGAATGTCATTTAAGCTCTTGGAGTTCCGGTTCTCTCTCCTATCATGAGGAAAGGATCCAGAGAACTCCATGTATCCTGCAGGGTTGTTCTCAGCTGAGAGATAATACTTATGTGCGGGTGCAACACAGTGCCTGGCATTTTGTAGGAATTCAGTAAGCTCTGTTAATGTCACAAAACAAGAAGTCAGGGCTTCATTGTTCTTGAGTCAGAAGAGAGGGCACGTAGGCCTGGCTTTCCTCTCTGCCAGCTTTTCCATGGGTCCAGAAGAATGGCAGCAGTTCTGGTGAAGAATGTGGGCTTCTAAGCAAGTTGAAACTGGGATGGTGAGAAGGCTGAGCTGGTATTGGAGGGAGTGCTTTAAAGTGCAGAAGGAAGACCGAGACTCCAAAGTCTCTAGGCTCTGATTCCTGAGAAAAGACCAAGATGCCAGAACAGTTCCCAGAGAAACATCCTCAGGACTCAGTAAAGTAATTTGACATTTTAGGGAACAGTTAAGAACAGAGTTGCTCCTTTGGGACTGTGATAGTGTGTGGGCTTTCTAAAAATAAAGTAAAATAAAATAAAGAGAAAAATATTTCTTAATTTATTTTTCCTTGATTTTGTTTCATTTTCAAAACAATGAGTTAGTTCCAACTTGCTTGGAAGCTCCCAAGCCTTTCTTGAGTGAGCTCAAATGGTTCTAATTGTGAACTGGTGCTCAGTCCTGGGAGTTGCTGCTTCTTTCTGCTGTCTTTTTGATTGCTGGAGGAGACTGGCACTTGTCAAGGCTGTGCAGTCTAAGAGGCGACACCTGGGCTCTCTGGGTCCTTCTCCTTTCCCTCAATTCCCATCTGCACAGACTCTGAGATCCAGATCTCATCTGTGCTGCCGTGGTACCTCCATCCCAGGCTGGCTGCCTCTTTCCTGCTTTGATCTTTGGCACCTGTATACCCGTGCCCATTCTTGCCACTGTGAGCAACTGAATATAGCTATACATATGTGTGTGGGTATGTGCATAGAATGGGCACATAAAGATGTTGAATGAAGATTAAGGTCGACTGGAAAAAGAAAATCTCATTTTATATATTTCCACTCATTTTCATTAGAATGTGCTCTTTGATTGTTTTATAATGTCTTTTGACATAACTGATTCTACATAAACTCACAGTAGCATTCTGAAGTTTATTGTCTGAGATAATAATAACAACAATAATAATTTAATAATTTACTATCTCAAGAGTTGAGGCCAACATTCATGTTTCTACCCCACAGGTTCTACTGACAGCATTAGTTGGCTCTCAGAGGCCATAAAGTTTCATATGTTGACTCATGACTTTTCTCCAGTTTGCTTCCTAATGCAGCTTATTTTAATCTTGGGAATACGCCATCTCTCCCATGTCTGTCATGTGAACTGCTGGGTAGTATAGACAGCTGCCAGTATAGAGTCCTGGAGTCTCTTCTGGTTAAGGTCGCCCGGTAGGGAATCCCAAGTGATGGCCACCTGTAGGCACAGACTGTGTTTCATATCCTCTTTGCACTTATTACAGCCAAGACATTGCAGTTGCTTTGTGCTTCAGGTTTTTTTTTTTTTTTTTTTTTTAATTTTCTCACATGCCCTTTGGGTCTCCGGGTATTTTGCTTATTCCTAAAGATTCTTGTTCTTCCCTTTAAGACTACCCTGCACTGACGATGTGCATGCTTTTTCTTGCCTCTTCAGTCTCTGAGGTTCAGATATCTGGCAGCCTTACCTTTCTTTTGTCTGCATCAGGTGCTTACTGAGGGAGTCTTCTATTAGTAAAACTCATTTCATTATGAATGAGAATAATTTGATGCTAATTAATAAACAGACTAGTGTCCATGCTATTAAGGAATTTATGATTTTGGGAAAAAATAAGTGGTTATTATCATCAGAAGAGTACTTGCATGAAATGAGAACCCAAGTTATTTCAGAATGCAGAACAGGAAATGGTTAATTACACCATAGGGAAAAGGGCTTAGGAAAAGTAACTAAAGAGAGAGAAAATAACAGAGAGGGCGTGAAGAATACATGTGGGATCAAATCCAGGCTTTCCTTCATGCTAGGCAAGGACTATACCAACCCTTACCTGGGTATTTTACTGCAGGTGATGGCCTGATTTCATAGTCAGTACAGGTGTTGTGCACATAAGGAAGCTCACACTGGACCATGATGGTCAGCATCATGGTACCTAGCATGTGTACCTGGTGATCAGCATCAAGGAAGAAAGGAACAACATTATAATGTTTGTACTCAGTGTATGTGAAGTATTGTTTAAACACTTGTTGCTCATCATCTCCTTTCTTCCTCTCATTAGGCAGGAGAGGAATTAATAACATTTTGGATATGAGGAGACTGAAGCTTAGAGATAGTAAATAATACCCCGGTTAACACTGTTCACAACTGGGATCTGAATACAGGACTGATTCTTAAGCTCAGTGTTTTGATAATGATTCTGTGAGATTTTAGTCTTTGGAGAAGAATTTATATGCTTGACAGACAACCATGCAGTCTCTTTCAGAATTATATATATGGGCCCCTAAAAGAGAACTCGGACATCAATAAATGTATTTGGGAGTCAAGAGTTTATAGATAGAAAAATATATTTATTATTAAAGACATTGACATACTTTGGGAAGAAACTGACATTCAACTGACATTGAAACCTAATATGATCACTAATCTAATGATCTAATTCTATCCTCAATTCTAACTTTAACATTACCCAATACATAGAAGCTATTTCAATATTAATTTAATAGCATCTATTCTATTGTGATCAAACCTATTTCAATAAAAACATGATGGTAACTTTTTGGTTTTTTTATGTTTGTTTTTTTAATTTTTATTTTTTATTGGATATTTTATTTACATTTCAGATGTTATCCCCTTACCCCATTTCTCACCCCCCAGGAACTCCTTATCCATTCCCCTTCCTCCTGCTTCTATGAGGATGTGTCCCCACCTACCCCCAACTCCCACCTCCCCACCCTCGAATTCCCCTACACTCGGCGTCCAGCCTTCATGGGACCAAGGATCTCCTCTCCCACCTATGCCCAACAAGGCCATCCTCCCCTACATATACAGCTGGAACCATGAGTCCCTCACTATGTGCTCCAAGCTGGTGGTTTAGACCCTGGAGCTCTGGTTGGTTGGTATTGTTGCTCTCATCTTCAGGCCTCAAACCCTTTCAGCTCCTTCAGTGTTCTCTCTAACTCCTCTATTGGGAACCCCTTGATCAGTTCAATGGTAAGCTGTGAGCATCTGCCTCTGAATATGTCAGACTCTTGCAGACTGCTAAGGAGACAGCTATATCAGGCTCCTGTCAGCATGCACTTCCTGACATGCAATCCACATCAGCGTCTACCTTTGGTGACTGCACATGGGATGGATACCCAGGTGGAATGGTCTCCAGATGGCCCCTCCTTTAGTTTCTGTCCCATATTTTGTCTCCATATTGCTCTTTTGAGTATTTTGTCATTCCTTCTAAGAAGGACCGAAGAACCCACACTTGGTCTTCCTTCTTCATGATCTTTATGTGGTCTGTGAGTTGAATCTTGGGTATTTCAAGCTTCTGGGCTAATATCCAATTATCAGTGAGTGAATACCATGTGTGTTCTTTTGTGATTGTGTTACCTCACTCAGGATGATATTTTCTAGTTCCATCCATTTACCTAAGAATTTCTCGAATTCATTGTTTTTAATTGCTGAGTAATATTCCATTGTGTAAATGTACCACATTTTCTGTATTCATTCCTCTGTTGAAGGACATCTGAGTTCTTTCCAGCTTCTGGCTATTATAAATAAGGCTGCTATGAACATAATGGAGCATATGTTCTTGTTATATGTTGGAGCATCTTCTGGGATATGCCCAGGAGTGGTATAGCTGGGTCCTCAGATAATGCTATGTCCAATTTTCTGAGGAACCGTCAGACTGATTTCCAGAGTGGTTGCACCATCTTGCAATCCCACCAACAATGGAGGAGTATTCCTCTTTCTCCACATCCTTGCCAGCATCTGCTATCACCTGAGTTTTTGATCTTAGCCCTTCTGACTGGTGTGAGGTGGAATCTCAGGTTTGTTTTGATTTTCATTTCCCTGATGACTAAGGATTGTTTTGTTTTTTATGATGGTAATTTTATCCTGAATGGCAAGTCTGAATTTTCATTCCCCCATCTATCCAATCAAGAGTTTACACTTGTATAGCCTCTTTGCACCTTTTCACAGCCAAGACAAGGCAGCTGCTTTGTGAGCACCTGATGCAGGTAACAGACAAGGGCTGGGTAGGATATCCGACTCTGAGAGTTACCACAGGTACTGGATATTAGAGAGAGATGAAGAGCATCAGACAGGAGAAGGAGCAGTTTTAAGAGGCAAGGGGCTGTGTCACTACAAATATAACTCAGAAGATTGCGAGGTATTGATTTTGCCTCTTTGCCTGAAGTTATAGATTAACTATACTTCTCTGCTTCAACTTTTTTCCTTCTATTAGATAGAACCAAACTTTATTATCCTCTTTTCTAAAATATGTGCTCCATGTGTTCTTCCATTGGTCTCTTTGTCTTCTTGAGGCCACCTCTGGATGAGAGCTCAGCGGTAGAACAAATCTTATTGCCTTTCCTGAGTCAGAGGAGCCCAGGCATTAGCTCTGCCTTATACCCAGCTTCTTTTAACCCATGAAAGCTCCCATCCCAGTCCTCATATGTTTGTATGTATATTCATGAATTCATACACCCATATACCTGTATGTAGACATACATCAAACCAGTCCTCAGAATTTGTAGATTCTATATCTGTACATTTAACCAACCATGGATTGAAATTAATTGAAAAAATACTGTGCTTTGAGATCATTATTAAATAAAGTAAGGATTCCTTGACCCAGAATACTCTATAGTAGATCTGCTAACTAAAGAAACTACTGGGTGACTATCAAGGGTCTATCAATAGACTAAGTAAAAAGATAATTTATATCCTCAGCAGGGCGGAGTCAGATGCTACATTTTCTCAACCTAACCAGAATGACATACAGTTTAAAGCATGTGAACTGTTTATTTTTCGAGTTTACATTTAATATTTTCAGACTTCAGTTGATTGAAATAACTGGAAATGAAAGTATGGCTAAAGGCACTGAACGAGTGCTCCCATGAGAAACACAAGAAAGCACTGCACCGTGGGACAACTGAAGGAGGCTGAGCAAGGCTACAGTCTTAGTTGGAGACCAACATCATAGTTCTTAACCAGTACTGGTGTGCTGGCTGTAAGGCTACATTGTTTAAGATCCACCGAAGCTGTTATTTTTTTTTTTTTTTTTTTTTTTGGATATAAATTATGTAGGGCAAGTGTAGACTCTTGATTAGATAGTGGAAATTAAGACTTAGAGTTCAGGATAAAATTAAAGTCATGTTTTTATTGAAATGGGATTGGTCACAATAAAAAGATGCTATTAAATTAATATTGAAATTGCTTCTATTACTGTGTGACATTAAAGTTAGGATTAATGCTAAATTAGAGGATTAGATTGGTGATTGAGTTAGATTCCAGTGTCAGTTTATGTTATTATTACTACTGATGGATTTGCATAATTACCTTATAATTGACCGATTAAATGGTCATAATGACAGTATTAAGTTTTTCATTTAATATTTCTCCCTCCATAGTCTCATTTTCCAGAGTTTGACAACAATTTAGATGGTTAATATAATCAATATTAAACATAGGAAGTATGTATATAAGATACCACAGAAAATGTAATTTTTTTTAGTTTGAGAAACTAAATGATTAATAATATCAGAATGTCATCTTACTATTTTACTTAATATATAGATAGGATCAACAGATAGAATTAAGTACACTTTCATCTGATAAATGATTTATGGTTAGATGAAATTTAGGGTAGATTCAGAGTCTGGATAGGCAATGAAATTAGAGTTTTGTCAGAGAACTGGACGCTAGGATCAAGGGTGGTATGGCACTGAGATTCTAGAGGATCTGACAATGATTTGCCTTTGTATTTCAGCTTCAATCTTCCTTGTACTGGTTACATCCTGCTTCCTTCAGTATGGTGGGCCTCAATAGCAGTGAATCCAGTGCCACGTATTTCATCTTAATAGGCCTCCCAGGATTAGAAGAGGTTCAGTTTTGGTTGGCTTTCCCATTGTGTTCCCTCTACCTTATTGCTGTGCTAGGTAACTTGACAATCATCTACATTGTGAGGACAGAGCACAGCCTACACGAGCCCATGTATATCTTTCTTTGCATGCTTTCTGGCCTAGACATCCTCATTTCCACCTCATCCATGCCAAAAATGATGGCCATTTTCTGGTTCAATTCCACTACCATCCAGTTTGATGCTTGTCTGGTACAGATGTTTGCCATCCATTCCTTATCTGGCATGGAGTCCACAGTGCTGCTGGCCATGGCCTTTGATCGCTATGTGGCCATTTGCCATCCTTTACGGCATGCCACTGTGCTTACATTGCCTCGTGTTGCCAAGATTGGCATGGCTGCTGTGATTCGGGGTGCAGCACTAATGGCACCCTTACCTGTCTTCATCAAAAGGTTGCCTTTCTGTCGTTCCAACACCCTTTCTCATTCCTACTGCCTACACCAAGATGTCATGAAGCTGGCCTGTGCTGACATCAGTGTCAATGTCATCTATGGACTCATTGTCATCATCTCTGCCATTGGTTTGGACTCACTTCTCATCTCCTTCTCATATTTGCTCATCCTCAAGACTGTGTTGGGCTTGACACGCGAAGCCCAGGCAAAAGCGTTTGGCACTTGTGTCTCTCATGTGTGCGCTGTTTTCATCTTCTATGTGCCTTTCATTGGATTGTCAATGGTGCACCGTTTCAGCAAGAGGCGTGACTCTCTCCTACCTGTCATTATGGCCAACATCTATCTGCTGGTTCCTCCTGTGCTCAACCCCATCGTCTATGGAGTAAAGACAAAGGAGATTCGGCAGCGCATCCTTCGTCTTTTTCTCATGACCACACACACTTCAGATCACTAGGAATCCATGATGAAACCTTCCTCCATTCAAAGTTCTGTAATTCATACTTGAGTATGATATCTTGGAAGACAGAATTAAGAAAATAAATCTTTCTTAATCAACACAGAGCTCAGATTTTTCAAAAATGAAACTGGTTGTGGAAATTCTACAAGGAATAGAAGAACACCTGGAATTTCAATTTTCTAATATCACATTCCTTTTTGTGTTTTCTCTAGATGATTATTAAGATCAAGACTTGTGTTTTGAAAGTTATTACTCCCAATTTTGTCACGACTTCCAAATTTCATTTCACTGATGATGGTTCACATCATTTAGAGATGGAGCAAGACATCAAAAATGTTCATTGAAGGCACGACAAAAGAAAAATAAACATAGGATTATAATAAAATTATATAATCTCATTTAAAACCCCATTTCCTCATCAGAATCCACAATGACTTTGGATTTCTAAGAAGTTAGAACTGAATTCCTTATTAAAAACAATCTCCAAAGAAATATTGTTTTTCTTCTGGGTCCCAGGCCAAAGCAAATATACTTGCCTACATTGTGAGATGACACACATTGTTACGACGATTGTCACAGTCATGAAGACACTTTACTTATTTAAGTTTATCAACTTTTTATTTGTACCTCAATTGCACCAATGGGGAAATTGATATTTCATGGGAATCAGTGAATTATATAGGACCACAGAAGCTTAAAAATAGAAGAAAAAAAGAAGAGTTTTCATGTCTAATCCTATGTTATGTAGAAGAACTGTTAGACAGACTGACTGAATGCTGAGTTGGGAATTTCCAGAGTCTTACACTGTCTTTGGAGGAGGCATTTGGTTCTTTATTTCCACTTACCTGTGCTGTTTTGAGTGATTTTCTAATAAATATTGCTCATTTCCTAGCCTAATCATTACAGTGTCTGCACAATGGAAACTGTAGTGTTCCCAAATGGGTTTATTTGAGAAACAATGCAGTTAGCTGCATATTCCATGGGTATCCGAAGGATGATTTAGGAGACGCAGTTGTGAATATCCAGGAGCTTGTTGTATAAAGAGAGGGCTAGTCACCAAGGAATAGAGAGTCAAAAGGAAGAGATGAAACTGAATAGGCTAAATGAGACTGACCAGGAAGTAAGGCTAGGGAAAAGATGGGTCCATACAAAATGAGGAGCACATATATAAGCAAGCACCACAGATACCCAGGGCCTTAAGCTGTGCTGCAATGAGGGAAATAAGGACTGCATTCCTGCCAGATATACTTTCCATGGATATAGCTAAGAGTTCTACCTAGGAATCCTATTATCTAGCCACAGCAATTACAGGACTGGGTGGGGCACTGTAGGAGCAGAGTAGGAGTAGATTGATCAGGGATTGGGATTATCACCCACTGAAAAGTCATATTCAGATCCAGGGTGTGACTGGTGAGTATGAGAGGCAGGCATCAAAGAGGGGCAGGGTTGAATTTCTTGGACATGGCTAGCACAGAGATCCACTTGCACATCCAACTTCTTTGAATATAATCCTAAAAATAAGAACTGTGTGTATGATAAAATTGCCTAGGCCAAGGTGAGGGGTGGTCAAAGGAAATAATATGAAATGTACTTAAAGCAAGATTTGGTCACTTTGAACTGAGGGGAGGAGGCTGGATAGTCATTCATTGCCCAGGAGTGCTCTGACATTGCAGTTGAGAGAAAGACATGATCTTGTTATTTGGGAAATGAGATGTAATCACTGTAAACAAAAATCACAGATATTCTGAACATATATAAAAGAAATTAAAGCATAAATAAAAAAATCTTTAATCTATTAATCAAAAGAATTTAAAAACCATTGATGTTTATTCTTCCAAGGTTTTAGTGTGAATTTACATGTATGCCTTTGCTTAGACATGAGTTTGTGTGTGGTGTGTGTGGTGTGTGTGTGTCTGTGGGTGGAGGGCATTTGTGTGTGTGTGTGTGTCTGTGGTTGGAGGGCATTTGTGTGTGTGTGTATGTGTGTCTGTGGTTGGAGGGCATTTGTGTGTGTGTGTATTCACTTTGATGATTTCTTTTTGAGAGAAAGACTCTCATGATCTGACCTCAAACTCACCATGTAGCTAAGGATGATGCTAAACTGATGATTCTCTTGTAAGCACCTCTCAAGAGCTGGAACCACAGGTGTATACCTCCACTCAATCTCACGCTCTGTGTGCTTTATATTCGCAGTCCCTTTGGAGTCATTCATATATAATGCTTGATGAATGGATTAACTACACTGGCAAATTCATTTTTTTTTTTTGTTTTGTTTTAGGAACAGAGTTAGTACTTCAGATTTCAGTAGAGATTTCAGGTCAGTTCAGTCTGGCACATGTACTTAACACCCTCCAATCTGCAGTTAATGCTAGTAGCTATTACATAACAAAATATCTAACAAAATATTTTTAAAAAAATAAATAATCTTTATTTACTAGGTATAAATAAACTTAGAATATTATGTGAAGTCATGTACAAACTGGCTTTATTATCTCCATTTTTATTTCAAATACTGCAATAGTTCTATCATATATAATTTACAGTGTCATCTATATTACATATATGTACACACATATGTATATGTATACATAAAATCACATGTATAGATCAGTGGTAGAACATGGAGTAAAATAATGTTTTCTTTCCCATGAATGTATTTACATAAAATGTGCAACCTTTTTTCATAAGGTTCTATTTTTCTTTATCTCCCACAATTTCCGAATAAACAAGAAAAAATGATTTTTAGATGAAATAAATTATCCTCTTTTCAACCTTTTCAGGTGTGTTCTGTCAACTATTGATTTATATTTTCTAGTAATTTCTTTCACAAAGATTTATTATGAATCTTCTTGGTCTACAGTACAGTTGTCTCATATGCCTTTTTCCTGGTAATAAGTGTAAAATTATGGAAACAAAGAAAACATTTCATGTTCTTATTATCAGTGTTTAATCCTTACAATTGCATCTTTACACAGTAAACAATAAACAGATTTGTAACAGGAATAAGGAAGATGGTCTTTTCACAGCTAGAATTTTTTAGTGTTTGTTATAACATATTTTCTATTTTATACAATTTGTGATGTATTGAAACTTCATTAGCCTTAGCCTTTCCTACTTAGCACTCTGAACATGGCTCCCCTGATGGGCTTGGACTTGACACTGTAAATGATGGGATTGAGCACAGGAGGTACCACAAGGTACACATATGCAACCAGGGCATGAACAATGTGAGGCAGGTGTTTTCCAAAACGGTGAATCATAGACACACCTATGACTGGAATGTAGAAGACCAGGACAGCCAAAATATGGGAAACACATGTGTTGAGGGTCCGGACACGCTCCCTGGGAGAGGCTAGCCCCATCACTGTGTAAAGAATCAAGGAATAGGACATGACAATAAGCAAGGAGTCAAAACCTACTGTGGATAGAACCACATAAAGTCCATATAGGATGTTGACAGTAATGTCAGCACAGGCCAGCTTCATGACATCAGCATGGAAACAGAATGAGTGAGACAGGAGGATCTTGCCAGGGCAGTAGTTCAGTCGCTTCAACAAAAAAGGCAATGGTAAGAGGGACAAAGTAGCTCGGGTTGTAATGGCCACCCCGATCCTGATGATGACATTGTTAGTGAGAACAGATGCATAGCGTAGTGGGTTGGAGATAGCCACAAAGCGGTCAAATGACATGGCCAAGAGCACTGAGGACTCTACTACAGAGAAGAAATGAAGAAAGAACATCTGGATTAGACAGGCATTGAAGTCGATGAAACGATAGTCAAACCAGAGCACAGCCAGGGTAGAGGGCATCGTGGACAAGCTGAGACCCACATCACTTAGGGCTAGCATGGATAGGAAGTAGTACATGGGCTGGTGTAGGCTATGGGTCCTCCTCACAGCCAGGAGGATGAGGCAGTTTCCTGTGAGTGCCACAGTGTACATGGAAGAGAATGGGATGGAGATCCAGCCATGGGCGGCCTCTAGACCTGGGATGCCAGTCATTAGGAAAGATTGTGGCTGGAAGAAGGTGATGTTGGCGAAAGGCTGTGAGGAGATCATCCTTGGAGAGAGCCAAGCATTCCCAGGAGATGTGATGTCTTCATTCTGAACAGATTCTGAACATATCTAGGATGAGAGGAAAGAGTGACATAGTGTTGAGTCAAGTCTTTACAATCAAGTTTCATTAATTCACTGTTTCCTTTTCTGTATAAAGGAATAATATTGCTAACAAAATCAGTGTAGACTTTATATGTTGTATTCTACTTAGCATGATAATATCTTGCTTACACTTTTCTCATATCTTCATGAAAAGTATAGGTACCTCTGAAGATTTGGCTTCTTTCAAACAGGTTTGGGCATTTGGAGTTATGAGTTTTATCATGCTTATTGAAAAGCTTTTTGATCATTAATGTGGACATTCAGTCTGATGGTGGATTGAGAGTCCATATGCTATGAAGCAGTATCCAGAATAGGGGCTCTACTGGTCTCATCAGTATCTACTTTTTGCCCAAATTGAGGACCTGTTATATGCCTGTGCCTAGAAGGAAATGAAAATTCCCATTTGGTAAGTTATAAGGAAAGTTAAACAAGGCAGAAGGAATAAAGGAAGTTTATTTTTATAACATTCAAGAAACCGTATAAAGAGTCTGACTGCATGAGAAATTACCATTCTTTTCCCACAGTTTCTCACTTTTTTTTTAAGACTGAGTTATTCCAAAGTTCTTCTGTTTATCTTGCCCTTGGATTTTTATGACACATTTTGACATATGCAAAAAAATCTATGATTCATACTTAACATTTTGGGCCAAATTTATTTAGACAAAGAATCAAGAGACTTTGGCCACATTTCCCCACATTGTACAGTAAGAAGTCCAGGGGTAGAGAGCTTTAGATGGCCTATGATGCGTGGCCCATGTATTGTTGTCTTGGAGTTTGAATCCTCGTAAGTCTGATTCTAAAACCAATACTGTGTCCTGTGGACTGTCGTGTACTTGATCATTAGTCTGCAATAGAAAATACTACAAACATTGCATCTGTGGTTACTGTGTTACTAACATGTTGTGATTCTCAAGGCTTTCATTAGTTGTGACTAATAATATGTATAATCCCCACAGCTATTGGTAAATGTAGACTTTAGGGGGCCACTCTTCTTATGTTGTGGATGGTAATTGATGTCAAGCATGTGACTTCTTCAGATTGCTCCTCTTTTAAAATTCTCAGTAGTTTATTGTGCAGTCTAGTAGGATGCTTATGATATGGTTTGGGTAGCCTTGTAATGAAGCATGTTCCCAACTCTCCATTCATTGAAATGTAGACTTTGTCCTGTTCAGTACACTTTAGCCAAACATAATATATTTTGGTTTCTAAAAAAAGCCTGTGTTATTTATTTGGGGATTTTGTGTTCTGTCTGTACACTTCCTTTGATTTTCACGTCTCTGAGCTCCTCATTCCTTTAGATAGTAAACATCGCTTTTCTCAAAGAGCCATTTGGATGACTCATCTCAGTGATGCCCTGACCTCTATCCCCTCCATTATTCTTACTGGACACATCCTTATTTTCCTGTAAGCCACTAAACTGATTTTTACATTTCATGATTACTTCTTTCCTTGATGATTTCTATTTTACTAGATTATAAATTCCATGGATGTGTCAACCATAAGATTTTGTCTGTTAACTGTTAACTCTTACCTAATGCAGTTCTTGATACGCAGTAAAGCCACAGTCAACATTTATTTGAGTAAATGAATAATGAAATGTTGATCAAGTCTTGCAGACATGAAAGAAAAGAAAGTAAAAGGTAAATTGTGCTCTTCCAGGTAATAGAACTGATAGTGGATTTTGAAGAAGAAGGGATTGAAACCCTATTTCAGGAAATCATGTGTTGAATCCATATGGTGGACATAATGTGTTAGATTTGCAGTTGATTTCTCAGAGAAGAAACCTCTAATAAAGGTCTAGGTAAATTTCATAAAGATGGATTATTACTATGCCAGCTAAGCCTCTCAAGTATTTTATCTGTGTCCTATTTTAGGAAGCCTGATGCAGTTACCAAAAGATGTATATGATATAGTGTACCTTCAGACAATCTCCCCAGAGTTGGGTCTGTTGGATATTTTCTCATTGATTCGTTTTCTTAGCCTATTGTGCCTTCCATCTGTGCTTTTCTTCCCATCATTCAACCCAAAGGAAATAGCTCATACTCTTATTTTTCTTACAGCTATTTAGGGAAATGTCTGGTCCTGTTGCCCTTGCCTCATCCTCCATCCCTCTTTCCCTCTAACATTCCCTCTCAACTGGTCTCAACCACTAATCCTCCTTTAAATTGGTACTCTCCTTGTAAACTGACTTTCATTATCATTTTTTCTATTTGTCCATCAGTGCTTTAGCTGGAACATGGTATCAACATTTGAGTAGACGCCTCTGGAATTGGAGTATGGGAGGTAACTTCAGATAAGTATATCTTCCACTAGTTGAAGTAACACAGCTTTAAGTATGTGAAAGTAATTTTTTAAAAATATTTTTTAAATGGAGAGAATTAGGAAAAAGGTTTTGGGCTCCAACCATTCTGCTGTATTATTGTATTGCACTAGGTATATAGAGGGCATTTTAGGAACTTAGTCAAGTCTGAGCAAAAAATGAATTCAGCAGTGCTACCACCACTTACAGAATCAAATGCCTACTGAGGTGAAAGAAATACTCATTCTTGGTGCTGTTTGGTTTAAATGACCCCCCTTCCCCCCCCCCTTTTTTTTTACTAAGCTGTACTACTTCCCAGGCTGTGTTTGATCCCAGCCTCATTTCCTCCTCCTTGACCCCAGTCTTCTTCTTTGTAAAACACAGAGGCATAAGCCAGATTGTCTGTCACTTGAACTCTGCCATTTAGTGATTGTAAATATACTGTTCCTAAAAATCAACCAACCAACCAACCAACCAACCAACCAACCAACCAATCAATCAATCATCAATAAATCATTAATCAATCTTTATTTTCTATCTCTTTACATTGTTTTTATTTTATATCTTTGCATTGAAGATTTTCTTATCTTGTTATTTTTTTTCCTGCACTAATTCCCAAGCATTTTTTCTTCTAATACTAATTCATGCCTGTAAATGTGCCATACACCCACTTACACAGCAGTTTCTGGTCTCAATAAGTTTGACAATTACCAAACCTGGAAATCTGATTCTCTTTGATAGAGCTCCAGTCCAGCATGTGGTAACAGTAATTTCTTGTGCTAATTTGTTAAGTTATAGTATGTTTTTTGGCCAAATGGTGTTCTAGATATTTCTATGAATAAATGTTTTATATAAACAATTAACTTTAATTATTAGACGTTGAAGAAAGATTATCACTCTCTGATCTATGTGTGGCCGCCTCATTTAAACAGAGCAGAGGATAAACTGAGGTTTTCCTAGGACATAGGGATTCTGTTCCAGCTGGCCTTGAGATGCAGAGCACACACCAGCTCTTTGCTGACTCTCCAGCCTGTCCTGAACAATTCACACACACGTCCTCATTATTGCAAGGGCCAGTTTCTTGTCCCCTCCCCCGGTTCTGCTTTTCCATGGAACTTTGACTAATGCATAACATACATACTAGAAATTCAGTCATTTTGATGAACAAACGAACAATTCTCTTGATGAGTCTTGGGGACATGTTGGTATGCTCCCAAGCACAAATATCTAAATTAAAAAAATATTTCAGTTTAGACAGGTCGTAAGTGGTTCCTTTAAGCATCACCTTTTTTTTTTTTTTTTTGATCAATCATGTAGACGTCTCGATTTAGAATTTAGTTGCAATTTCTGGGCTCTTTTTAAACCCAGTACCCGGGATTTTTATTTCTTTTTAGCCTCTACATTTTGTTATTTCTTTTCCTTGAGTCTTTGGTGGGAAAGAGAGGAAAAGGATTCTCTCAGCACTCTACAAATAGAGGCAAGCTCAATTGTGAGTCCTGATTACTCACCTTGGCTGTAGTGTTAGTCAAGTCTGCTGTGCCACATTTTTCCGACAGAACCTTCTTCAGTTAAGATATCATTTTATTCTGATTTAGGAAACTGTGGCCAGACTCAAGGGAAAATGGCATTTGAGTCACAGGGAAACCTCTCTGTGTTCAACTCCACCCCTGGGATGGGAATAATTGTTGACAGTTAAGTTGGTTGGGGGTTTCTCAAAGACATTACAGAAATGGCCAATCAGATTATACTTCTTGCCAAAATATCTCTGAGGCATGCTTTCCACAAGTTCTAATGCACCTGTGGCCCAGCTACCCTGGCTCCCTTAGTTTTACAAAGTGCTTTTTCTATTTCTTGCAAGGAAAGACTTAGCCAACACTGAGGTCAGAGTCTTTTATTTTATTTTTTTAAATTATGGTTCTCTCATACAGTATACCCCAACTACAGTTTCCGTTCTTGTCACCTCCACCTTCCCTATCACTCATATCTATTTCTACTCTGTGTCCCTTTAGAAAACAGCAGGTTTCCCAGGGGTATCACTTGAACAAAATACAGTAAGACTAGGCATAAATCCTCATATCAAGGCTGGGCAAAGCAACCTAATAGGAGAAAAAGGATCCTAAGACCAGAGCAAAGACTCAGAGGTACCCCAACTCCTACTGTTAGGAGTCCCACAAAACCACCAGTCTACACAACCATAACATATATGTAGCGGGCCTTGGTCAGACTCATATAGGCTCTGGGATTGTTGCTTCAGTCTCTGTGAGCCTGTATGAGTCCCGTTCAGTTGATTCTGTGGGCTTATTGTCCTAGTTCTTCAACCTTTCTGGCTCCTACAATTCTTCCTGCTCCTCTTTTTTTTTTTTTTTTTTTTTTTGCGTGGGGAGGTGCTTCCTTGAGCTATGAGTGGACTTGAAACTAATGGGCCAATAATTCTGTAGGTCCTGATGAAAGTAGAGTAGATATGCTTTAGAAAGAAAACTTGGATCAAGGTAGGTTCAAAACTGAAGAAACATGAAACTTAAAGATGAACATTGTGATCACTCACCAAATCAGGAAAATGTGATGTTCTGAATCCCCCAATATAGCACATTTTGATGAACTCACAAACTTAATACCTGCCACCTGAGAGATGTTCTTATACATGCAATCCCTTTTTTTTTTCTGTATCCACTTTCTGAAAAGTAAAGACAGTTTATTGGATCCTGACCTCCTACCACCAAGCAATTGCTACAGCACTTGTCAGTCTTCTTTGTTTCAGATATAATACATAATACACTTAGCATTTTCTTAATTCATTCACCATGTAATGTAGCAGAATATCAACTCTGAGAGGGTCCTGGAGTAGAGACTTGAGTCAGTGTGCACTATAAGCACTTTTGCATGTGTATTATGTAACAGGTAAAGCTATGATGGCAATTGTAAAGGAATATGTGGAGTCTCTATCAAGCCCCAACATGATACCTACTAGGTACAAAGACACAAATCAGGAAAATCAACCTCACTGACTTGGAAGTGGTTAAAAAAATGATCATCACTAGACTATAAAACAGATGATACTAAATTCTGCATGAATGGACCAAGATATTTTTAGAATCCAATTTTATTTCCAGAATGGAGCCTGACCCAAGGGCAGACCATAGTTCATGCTTTAAAACTGGTATACACACTTGAGACAGACTGAAAAACTTCTACGTATATGAACACCACCTTCCAGGTCTACCTCCACCACTTGACTCTTCTCCAGTCATATCTAACTACTTGTTCTACTGTGCAGGCAAAAGTCTTTCCCCTAAGTCTCCTCCCACTTTTATTTCTCTACTTATCCACATCAGCTCAGATTTCATCATCCAGCAAATATGCACTTCCCCTTGTTCTCAGGAGCCCAGTCAGAACAGACAAGATCCCAAAAGTTCACAAATGTACGATTTCTTTCGTTTCCAACCTTAACCAGTATCAGTGACACATTGTTTGCCATTAGACTTCTTTGCTTATCCATCCCCACTCCAATGGACTGAGATTCTTGAAAACAAAAATGAGTTCTTGTTTATACTCCTAAGACTTAAGAAATTTAAAAATACTCATAAATAAAATATTTGCTTTAAGCCTAACTTTTTAACATATGGGTCAGGTCCCCATATGGGTTGACATCACCAGATGTTGGGGATGTGGCAACAGCAGTTAAGTTTCTGAATGCTCAGTGAACTAAATGGTATCCAAAATGAAACAAATAGTGGATTGGAAAGGTTTCTGAAAACAACAGCCCATGCTGCAACCAGGTGACGTCTTTACTGGCTTGGATCTTAACACACCACATGTATACTTGTCATTGTATATGCTACCACACCACAAATTCTAGTGAATACAGCCTGCAACAATTTGCTTCAGTTTTAAGTCTATTGTGTTTTTTGTTTGATTTTCCTCTACACACAAAATTTCTTCTTATAGAAACATATTTTTTAACAGAAAAGAAAGCTTTTGAATATTTTTCTATCATCATTTTTTTCAGCATAAAAATATAAAATGAGTCCCAATGGAGGACTGAAGGAGCTGAAGGGGTTTGTAGCCTCATGGGGAGAGCAACAATACTAACCAACCAGAGCTTCCAAGGTCTAAACCACCAGCCTGGGAACATACAGGGAGGGACCCATGGCTCCAGTCCTATATGTAGGGGAGGATGGCCTTGTCATGCATAGGTGGGAGAGAAGGTCCTTGGTTCTCTAAATATTGGATGCCCCAGTGTAGGGAATTTGAGGGCAGGGAGGTGGGAGTGGGTGGGTGGAGGTGCACTCTCATAGAAGCAAGAGGAGGGTGGATAGGATAAGGGGTTTTTCAGGAGTGGGTAATGGGGAAAGAGGATAACATCTGAAATGTAAATAAATAAAATATCCAATAAAAATATAAAATGAGTATTATCTTTGGATTGTATAATTCTAGAATTTAAAGTAGAACTATATGACTTACTGACTTCAGGTTAATTCTGAAATGATTCTAAGTGTACGTTTGCCATTTTGTCCTATGTTTTTGTAAAGTGATATTCTCAGCAGGAGTCATTATAAAAAAGAAATGTCACTTAACTCTGAAAACTTTTAAAGATACTTCATAGTCTGCAGTCTGAACTACTCAGCTGAGACTAAATTGTTTGTGTGAAGGAATATTTCATTAACACCCAAATTTGCTTTCATGTTTAGTAAGTGGTAAAATTTACACTTAATACAGAATGTTTTAACATAAAAAATTTCCATGACTTTTTATTAGTAAATATTTGGTTTCAATACTTATTTTGTATACATGCAAGCCCATGATTGTGTAAAAATTTCTTAGGTGAAAAAGCATCAGAAGAGAATAATGTCAAGAAGACTTGTTGTAATAAATAAATGAATAGTTCAGTTACTAGAATGGAAAATCTGCATTGGCCTTTACAACATATTGTGACATATACTACTTAGTGTATAATGATCCTAGCAATACTGTATAATATAATTATTCACATTTATTCATGGAAAGAACACAAAGATAAACAGGTAAAAACTTGACTCTCTGTTTACCCAGGACATACTTTTAACAACATAGCCATTCCATTATATGAAATGTTTTTATTTTTAGAAATTTAATGTCTACAAAGCAAAGGCAATGTAGAAACCATTATTCTGTTCCTAAAATCTAAAAGAGGGCCAGAAAACATTGGCTTTAAGAAAATACATGTGACATAAATGAGGTAACAAATGAACAAATTTTCAGGTCAGAGAATGTAGCTCAGTAGTAGAGGGCTTGCATAGCATGTTAGATGCCTTGGGTATAATCCCTAGCACCACAGTAAACAATTATAGAATGGATTTTCACCACAGTCTTACACTTACTGCTGGTACCCACCAGAAGGTTATGTGTATGACTTGATCCACCTAGTATACTATCTTTTTTTCCCCAAACAATTCACAGATTCCAAGTCTTATAAGCAGCCAATGCCATCAGGTCTAGTCTTTTCCTCTCAGAACTCTGAACATGGCTCCCCTGATGGGCTTGGACTTGACACTGTAAATGATGGGATTGAGCACAGGAGGTACCACAAGGTACACATATGCAACCAGGGCATGAACAATGTGAGGCAGGTGTTTTCCAAAACGGTGAATCATAGACACACCTATGACTGGAATGTAGAAGACCAGGACAGCCAAAATATGGGAAACACATGTGTTGAGGGTCCGGACACGCTCCCTGGGAGAGGCTAGCCCCATCACTGTGTAAAGAATCAAGGAATAGGACATGACAATAAGCAAGGAGTCAAAACCTACTGTGGATAGAACCACATAAAGTCCATATAGGATGTTGACAGTAATGTCAGCACAGGCCAGCTTCATGACATCAGCATGGAAACAGAATGAGTGAGACAGGAGGATCTTGCCAGGGCAGTAGTTCAGTCGCTTTAGCAAGAAGGGCACTGGGAATAGTGACAGGGTGGCTCGAGCTACAATGGCCACCCCGATCCTGATGATGACATTGTTAGTGAGGACAGATGCATAGCGCAGTGGGTTGGAGATAGCCACAAAGCGGTCAAATGACATGGCCAAGAGCACTGAGGACTCCAACACGGAGAAGGAGTGTAGGAAGAACATCTGGATTAGACAGGCATTGAAGTCGATGAAACGATAGTCAAACCAGAGCACAGCCAGGGTAGAGGGCATCGTGGACAAGCTGAGACCCACATCACTTAGGGCTAGCATGGATAGGAAGTAGTACATGGGCTGGTGTAGGCTATGGGTCCTCCTCACAGCCAGGAGGATGAGGCAGTTTCCTGTGAGTGCCACAGTGTACATGAAAGAGAAAGGGATGGAGATCCAGCCATGGGTGGCCTCTAGACCTGGGATGCCAATCATGAGGAAATACTGTGGCTGGAAGAAGGAGATGTTGATGAAAGTTTGGGAAGGGATCATCCTTGGAGACATCCGAGGACTCTTGGAAGATATGATGTCTTCAGTCTCTGAAGAAACCTAAGTAGAAAGATGAAGTTATGCAAAGACTTGGCCTATAATATCTGTTGATATGGGTGCAAGCATGATCATGACAGATATGAGGCAGATTTAGAAATGTAATATGTCTGAGAGAAAAAGAATACTTCTAAAGAAGGAACATAGGGCCAGTAAGGTGGCTCAGTGAGTAAAGGTGTTTGTTCCCAAGCTTGATGACCTTCCTTAGCTTGTTTTCACATCTCGTTTGGTAGAAGTAGAGACTGAAACTGTCACTATGGCCTCTGATCTATACATCTACATCCCTCATACTAAATAAATTAATAAATGTTAAATGAAAGGATACTACAGAGTATATCAATCCTGTGAGTAATACCAAAGGAACAGTTAAGTGTGAAGAACAATAGTCTTTTTGCAACTGAACCTAGCAGTGAAGATGAAAAGCCAGAGTACCAAGAAGTTTGCTGCCAAATCTCCCTTAGAAATGACTGCATAAACTTTATAGAAACAATGACAGTATCAATCAATGGACATGTTCATGTGGAAGGGGAAAATTTTATGGGATCTCACCTCTAGACCAAGAGCTCCAGGCAACTAATGATTACTTAGAGAGGAAGAATTATCACTTCCGAGGGATAAGACTATCTATTGGTCATTCAGTTTGAAGTGGTCAACCTGAAACCATATGCACACAAATAACAAAAATGGGCTCAGTCAGTTGTATTTGTATCTTTTTGCATACTTATATGCATACATATATATGTAACAGTAATCAAGGGGAAAGAAGATGATCTGTTTGAACATTGGGGCATGGGTAGAATTCAAAGGAAGGTACCTGGGAGGTCCTGAAAAGAGAAAAGGGAAAGATAAGTAATGAATTTATATTTTAGATAAAAATCTATAAAAATTAAAAAAGAAAATACCTACTAGTCACAAAATGCTTAAAAAAGAAATGGAAGAGAATTCTGTATCGAAGTTTTCTGAATAGTTTGAAAGTGAAAGAAAGAATCAATCTGTATTAGTAGAGAGTAAATAAAATTGGATGATAAAGTAAAAATCAAAATGGCAGATCAATGAAGAGTAAGATATAAATAGCAAAGCAGTGGCAGGGCGGGGGACTGAAAAACTTCCTATTATAAAAAGCATACTGTTAAAAGAATTAACTAAAAAGAATAACCAAAGTTAAACTGAGATAATGAACTAGAGAATATATGATGCATTAAATAGTAGAATCATAAACACAATTTTGAATAGAATTAAGTAAAAATGAAACACAGAAAGATGCTTTAATGCATAATGAAATATTTTATGAAAAATTAAAAGACTACATGGATATACCTAGCATGTGCCAGGAAATAAATACCAATGAAAAGGCATGTGTATATTATATTAGGTGTGATACATTATAATGCAGATATAAGAAAAAATTCTAGAGGTACCTTCTTAATGTCTTTGTGAAGCTGAGTTGGGGATGACAGAATACATTCATGGAGAGAAAGCAAAGGCAAACCAGACTGATAGAGCAGTAGCAGTGAGGAGTGTCCGGGTGTCTAGATGTGATCTCCAAATACCATGGTCACCTGAAAGGAGGCACATGCTTATTGAAAACTGTCTGGTTTTGGAACTTACACTGAAAATACAACAAATGAATCTGGAAATTGTTCACTACTAGACAACATGGAACTAATAAAAAAATCTGGGTTCATGAAGATAAAAGCAAGCCAGCCATTTGCCATGTAGGGCTAGTGGGCATCAGTGATACTGAGAACTACAGTGTATTGAATCACATTACATCGATGCTCTCTCGTGACCTTGTTGCTTACTGTGAATCTTGTTATGTCATAAAACAAAAACAATGATTCCTCTTTACAAATGTTTCTTAACAATAGAACTAGAGAGCTTTTCTTTTGTATAAACAATGAAGTGACAGGAATACATCAGACCAATAAATTGAAAGAAAATAATATTTGCAAAAATATTAATTCTGATTCATAGTTAATTACCAGTTTAGAGAAAATAAAGAAAAGAACTGGAAATAAGCCTGGCTGACATACCAGCAGACGCTGAAAAATTCCAATTAAGAATATATAAAGTGACAGGTCAAATAAATAAGAAAACAGAAAAAGGATAGGTGCCATCTATTTTCTTTAATTCTATTTGTAAAGCCTATAGAATTAACAAAAGATGTTTATGCAATCAGCTAAATAGAACATGTGAGTTGCATTAAGATTTTGTTTTGAGGAAACCAAACACAATAAGAGAGCAAACAAGTATATATTTTTTAAAAGCAGACTTAGGGGAATGCAAATCAATGCTAGTTACATTTTTGTGGTGATGCTCTATTTTGATATGCTTATAATAATGCAGCTATGTTTTAATATAGATATATATTTTGAAATATAAATTGATTCCAAAATAATTGGAGGGTGCAGAGTAGCCATGAGTTGGTAATTATGCAATTGAGTGCATGGCCTCTCTCCTCAACTTTACATTATTTATGAACTTTCATTATACTTATTAGGAAAATAAATACTGTTCTATAATTATAAATAAAAAGTATAATGTTTATGTAAATGTTATGTTTATGTAAAATATCATTTCACCTCCAAAACTATGAGGTCATCACAATGGTGGAAGATCAGGAAGGAATAAAGGGATCATGAAAAGTTAGTTTATGGTAAAAATAGAAGAGAGTAGGAAACTGGCACAGATGGTTTCAGTTTTTGAAGCAGTTCACCAGACTCAAGAGAACTAAAAAGTTAACATTGGAGATTGACAGTAGAGTGGCTTCATAGGAAAAACTGCAGCCTCTGTCTTAGGTGTGTTATCTTCCCCTGCAGGAAGTTCTGCAAAGAAGGTTCAGAAGACACAGAAGGGCCAGAGAAATGAGAGGACAACAGTGAAATGAGCAACTTGACAAGAGTTGAGGCTGCCTACTTCTCTTTCCCTACTTGAATCAGAGTCCCGTTGGTAAGCTTGATTTTGGACCAACTGCTAGAGATGCTGAGGGCCATTCCAGCTGAAGAGTATAAGCAGGAATGTCTATGGAAAAATGCCAGTGCTGACAAGGATGGCCAAGAGGATGGACAAGTGCCCAGATGGGAAGAAAAGTGGACACACTTCTCATCTGATTCCTCTCTTTAGATAATAGTAGAAACATAGTGTGAGTTTTCCAATTCACATCTGAGCTATAAACTCCAGGACTTTGGCTAATCAGTCTACTAGTTTCTACTATTTTTTTGTTCCAGAAGATTTCTCTTTCCTTGGTACATACCCCACTCAAACTCAGACCACCATCTGAGGTTGAGATGAGTAGCCACAAATGTAGGAAGTGAAGAAAAAGCTATTCTGGGGCCTGGGTACTCACCCTGGCTACTTTCCAGGCTGTTCTGTCTGCAGTGGAGTGACTGAGATTTATCTCCCTGCACAGGGTTGTGGTAGCAGCATCTGTCTCCAGGGAAGATAGGAGTCACAGAGGTCCTCCACTCACGTCCTCCAGGAGTGGAAAAGTTGGAGCTGGCTTTGAAATCCGGAGGAAGGGAGTTCAGAATCATAGATTTCACAGCAACCCATCAAATTTGAGTTGTTTTCAGAGACTAGTAGCATCCATGGCCCATCTGAATTTGAACCTTTTGATTGAATTCCTGAGGCATCTTCTGGGTCAGTGCACAGGATAAGTCCTACA
The DNA here is from genome assembly GCA_021653895.1 of Mastomys natalensis. NCBI lineage: Eukaryota > Metazoa > Chordata > Mammalia > Rodentia > Muridae > Mastomys > Mastomys natalensis. The sequence continues at coordinate 316,580 of JAJTUV010001503.1, read as the reverse complement.
GGCTATTTCTGAGTTTTCATAGAGTAGGCATAAGGAACAATGGGGTTGGAACCCAGTGGAGACCAAACCCAGTGTAAAGGGGTCTGGAAAAGTTTTAGAGGAAGTAGGTGTGGACAGTTTTCTAAACAGCCTAGACTGTGCTGAGTTCTTAGCTCTCATTCTGAAAGGACTAGGAGTGAAATTTTGAATCTCTGAAATGATTCTGAGACATGGCAATTTTAGAATTGACCTAACCAATCAAGCAAGTGGAATAATGACAAAATTTGACAATATAAAAAGTGTGACTAACAAGCCAGCCAGACATGGATTCAAATGCTTTTTTCTCTATTTTGCACCACATATGAGCTTCCTCCAGTCTCAATTGTTAGGGACTCTATGACAGCATTATCCTAAGGTCTCTTGTAAATCACATGGGACCATAAACTACTTCATATTGGAAAATTTGGCTCATTCAGTTCCTAAAATTTTAATTCTCACAAACAAAACAAGTTAAATGAATGGATGAGAGTCTTGACTAGGCATTTCCCAGAAGAATATCTCCAGAGTACTGCAGCTGGCTGGGGGTGGGGTCATCTTTCTTGCTTTCACACCCCTGGGCTAGCTCTTCTAGGATGCCCAGACAAGGGATGGGGTTAGTTCCACACAGTTGTCAGACATCAACATATCCCTAGAGCAGGAACATTTGTCTGGCCTTTGGTGGTAACAGACCTCTGCTGCTGCAGGGATGGACTCAGACATGATCTCTGGTAGCAGCACAGGCCATGACCCCACCATGGTCCCAGGTGGCATGGCTGGCTACTCACATCAGGCTGTTCCTCACTACCCTGGAGTCTCCAGTTCTGCCTCTCTTCATTGTGCCTACATCTTTCCGTTTCTCTTTCTCTTCTATTTTCCCACCACTTCCTTGCTCCTCTTAATGGCACCTGTGGCCTCTGAGTGTCTGGGTTCATTTCAGGAGTGGTCTCAGGAGTGCCAACCTCGCCCCGCCCCCGTGCATATGGCACCAGGTAGGGGTCATCTTGGGTATGGTTATCCCCCTGCAAGCCTGTATGGTGCTGGACTGGTGGTCATCTTGGGCTCACTTTTTTTGGAGTGTTAGGCTACTAATAATTCAGATGTTCACAGGGCAGAACACTGAAGGTAGACATAGCATCGTTCCTCTCTGCCACCTACTGGTGCACTTGTAGCACAGCATCACACCTGCAAAGCCTCTAGAGGCAGGTTCCTGATTTATTTTTAAGCCACTTGAAATCTTAATCGAGCCACTGCATGGGTACCAGTTCTTAGCAGACTTTAGTCACCTTAATTCACTCTTACTAAGGTCCTATGTCCTGTATCCCCTGGATCTCCTGGCTTCTCCTTTGATGATACAGTATGAGTGGCCTGTGGAGATTCACTGGATACTTAGGCAGAGACTGTTTACCAGTACTTGAAGCTACTGTTTAGTAGGAACCAAGAGGGAAAACTATGCCCTTCCACCCACAAGGTAGCGTATTCTGTGACAAAGTTTAGGGAGTTCTGTATGATTTAGCAACTCTTGTCTAACAAGTGAGCAGCTCCATGCTGCATTTTATTTAGTTCTTTCTTTTCTCCGCCCCGGTCTTGCTGTGGTTCATCGCTGGTCACTGGAACGAACTGCTGCTTGTAGTGTGTCAGCGTGGCTACTGTAATGGGAACAGAGTGCCCCTCTGCTTTTTTCCATTTGCTTTTCCTAACTTTAATCTGGTCTCAGCCTAAATATCCCCTTATGACCAGTTCAGTTTTTCCACCCTCCAAACTGCTTTCTCTTTCCTTGGTGTGGTTGCGGAACTTTAAAAAAGCTCATTATGGACTATTATATTGTGGTCTCAATGTTCATAACTTTCATGTTTCAGGCCCTAGAATGTTGTATAAAGGGGTTGTCTCTGAATGACATTAAATATGTATACAATGTATATTATATATGCTTTAAAATGTAATGGAACACATGCTTATGTATAATAATATACCCTATTTTTTTTAAAAGATGAGAAATGAATACTGTATATTAACTATGAGCTACAAGAATTAGTGACTAATGTCAGAAAGAATTCCAAATATGTGATAGGAAGCTGATAAAATTTTCATATTTTATGTTTCCAGCTATGGGATGATGTATAAAGGATTTCTGAATATTTATCTTTGAATCACATCGAAGATGTAGACAAAGTATATATGTTTTAAAATGTAATGAAACACATTCTTATGTATAATTAGCATGTATAATTAGTATGAACTATGCATTAGCCGCAAGAATCGGTAGTGATTATTGTCAGAAAGAGTTCCTCATATGTGATAGGAAGTAAAATATAGTTATAAATGTACATTAAGTGTAAATCTTCTCCAGCAATAATAAAACCAACGCAGGGAAAGCTCTATTTCCAGTAATAAACACATTATGTTCTCTCATTTCTAATCAAGCCCAACTATGATAATTAATACAGCCCAGAGATGAGGGTTACATGATATCATGGAGAGATGTGAGCTTCTCTATCCTAAGGCAAACTTGTGATATGGCTCTCAAGGGAACTGGCTACCTAAATGAGTGCCCTGCCCTACCAAGCCAATATAAACATGGCTGGGAACAGGGCAGTGCTTTTATGGTTATCTGTCCCTGGAGACACTGTTTTCTGGGAAAGACAGTCTCACTGTAGTGACCATTTGCTTGAGAGTCCCAGTTTCAGTGGCCTCTCAGGGAAGAAACAGCCTGAAGCCAGTGCCAGCAGACCATGCTTCCCACATGCAGAAGCCCTTCCAGGTAATGGGAACAGAAAGGTAGACACTCTCCCAGGATCCTCATTTGTATAGCTAAGCTGTAGCAGTGGTCACTGCCTCTCCCTTTAATTAGTCATCTTTTGAAATGCAACCACATTTTCTTGGGACAGCTTTGAAAGCTGGCCTGCTCTCTCATCTCCAGTGAACTGTCAATCACTTCCACTCCCTCTGTATCTCATTGAAATCCCATTTCCATCACTCATTGTGCTGTTTTCCATTTCCCATTCATCCAAACTAGTGTTTGTATGTAAGGAGGATGGAGTCAGGAAAAGAATTGGGAGGAAATAAAGGAGAAATGAGATCCAGAAGAGAGATGGAGAACTTGCAAGTCCATTAAATTTTTTTTTTATTTTACACTTCGTGTATACAAGTGTTTTGCCTGTGTACTACATGTGTGCTTATTCCTGCAGAGGCCAGAAGAGAATATTAGAGTCTCTGGAACACTGGAACAATAGGCCATTTTAAGTTGTTGTGTAGGAGACAATAACTGAACCTGGGTCCTCTGGAAGAACAGCCAGTGTTTTTAACTGCTCGGCCTCTTATCATGCCCTCAACAAGTCCTGTTTTCAAATTCCAAACTTTCAGGATACTATCACCAAGTGAGTGACACTCAGAGGGCTGAGACAGAAGGTTCGCTATGTACATAGACCTTTGCTTGCTGTGGCTCCAATGTCCATTCATATTCCTTTACCTCATTGTTATGAGTCAACATTTTTCCTGCTCCCATTGTAATGTGACAAGTATTTATTGAGAGCACACTAAATACTGAATACTGTGTTAAGTGTTCACCAAGGATTATTGGACCTAATTCTCACAAAAGCACTACCAGGTGAGAATGATCATTAACTCTGGAAAGAAGGAGCCAGTCCAAAGAGTGAATTGACTTGATCACTCATACAGCAGCTGTTCTTTCTATTGGGCCCAGTTTCCATTTAGAGCGCCTTCGAATGTTTCCCATGGTGGAAAATTCTGTCTCTTGGAGCAGTTTTTATTTCTTTGGAAAGATCTATAATTGGTAGTAACAGAGTGCAGGAGATTAGATTGAGAAATGCCATATTTGGGCAAAGAACAGGTACAGTCATAGGGAAGGGGCCTGCCTTTCATGTAGGCCAGAGTGTAACTTCCATGGAGTGTCCTGAGTTGATATTGTGGGAGTCTGTAAGGCTTGCTAGTGATATTAATAGAACAGCATATTTGAAATGTGGCAGGAATTTAGAGATTATTTTATCCAATCACAATCTTTCACCGAAGAGACTGCATGAACTAGTGAAGATCACTCATCTAGTGTCAGAGTGAAAATGAAGCTCAGAGACACCAAATTCCAACCCATGACTCTGTAATACCTTTGTGTGGGGTTCAGTAAGGCAATTTTTGTGCTTTTTGTCACATTCTTCTTTGTCATTGTCCTGGTTAAGGTTTCATTACTGTGAAGAGACACCGTGACCAAGGCAACTCTTTTTTTTTTATTGGATATTTTATTTATTTACAATGCAGATGTCATCCCCTTTCCCCATTTCCTCTCCCTAGAACCCCCTATCCTATACCCCTTTTCCTTTATGCTTTTATACCATTTTGATTACATACTTGTATTAAGGTCAGTTCTAGGTTGAGGGTCTAGCAATACAATAGATGCAAATAGTCAAGGAACAAGCAATACAATAAAAACAAATAGTCAAAGAAAAAGCAAGGCATTAAACCCAATTACATGAATACTCCCGTGATCACTATTTCTAAAGGCTTATTAGGATGACCAAAGCATCTGACCCTACTCCCCTGTCCTAGCCCAAGGTCATTTTCATGTCTGAAGCCTACTTCCTTGTTCTAGCCTAAAATTTAGATTCCTGTCTGAAATCACTTCTTTGTTGTAGCCTAAGATTTAGATTCCTACCTGAAATTACTTCTTTGTTCTAACCTAATGTCAGATTCCTGCCTGAAGCTTACTTCCTTGTCCTTGGTCCATGTCAGATTCTTGCCAAGCAGTCCCAAAGGCTTTCCACCTCTCCCCGCTTTTTATTTCATTAACAAGACTGAGCCTGTCTTAGGTTGTTCTGACAAGAATGTCTTCCTTACCCATCATGGAATATGCATTATCAAAAGCAATGTACTTCTATCTTAGGTTGGTAAGGCTCTGTGTAGAGTCTTACCCATCCTTGGCTTGCTAACCTGTTAAATTAATAACTCTGTTTGGGGGTCCATTATCAGTTTCAAGTCATGTACTTTGGCTGACAGCCAAGAAAACTCTAATAAGGAAAACATTTAATTGGGAATGACTTACAGTACCAGAGGTTTAGTCCATTATCATCAGGCAGGAAGCATGGCAGCCTTTAGGCAGATGTGGTATTGGAGAAGGAGCTGAGAGTTCTACATTTTGATCCAAAGGCAGCCAGTATAATGGTCTCTTCTGCACTGGGTGGAGCTTGAGCCTAGGACATTAAAGCCCAATCCCATAGTGATGCAGTTCCTCCAACAAGGCCAACATACTCCAATAATAGTAGCCCTCCTAACAGTAGCACTTCCCACGGTCCAAGCATATTTAAACCATCACAGTCATCCTCTGAGGGAACATAATATGCGATAGAAGAGTAGAAAGTTTTAGTTTTTCTCTGTCCTCACTCTCTGAGCTGTTCTCTCTCTCTCTCTCTCTCTCTCTCTCTCTCTCTCTCTCCTTCTTAGCAGGATATTTATTCTGCTACATTGTATTTGCAGTGGAGCTCCGTGATTAGACAGTAGAAGAGGAGGTGGAGCTGGGAGAAGAAGAGAGGAAGGGGAGGGGAGAAAGAGAGGAAGGGGAGGAGAAAGAGGAGGCTATCAGCCATGGAGAACCACTGATGGGTTGAAAGCTGTCCTGGGTAGCGACTTCTATCCAAAGATTAGATATTGGGTAACAACTTTAATTGTGTGGGCATCTTGTTAATTGAGCATTTCTAAATATATAAATCCTTCAGATAAATTAAGTTTTAAGAGTCTCATTTCTACTGGGTACTGTGAGGATGGCAGATATTGTCTGTGGTTCAGCCGAGCTTTGTGGATTTAGCATGGTGGATTGGCAGAGCCATTCCCTATGCTGGCATCTTGTGGGTCCCAGGGCCTGCATATCTAGCTAGCTGGAGCCCTGGTCAGAGCCAAGGAGCAGCTGGAACATGGTGGGTGCCTATGAACAAGCCAGAGTGGGCACTGTTTTCTAAGTATCACCCCTATACTCTCTCTCTGACACAGTTTCTCATATAATCTGTGGATTTACACTCACTACATAATTGAAGATGACCTTGGTCTCTCTGTACTCTGTCCTCCATATCAAAGTGCTGGCATTACATAGTGTGTGTTACCATTCCTCCCCTTGTACAGTTCTTCAAAACACCCCCAAAGCCTATGATAGACAACATTGTAATGTGTTGCTCTAGCCCTCACCCCCTTCCCCCACCCCCAGGATGGTCCTTGTGGGAGGGGTTAAGAATGCATGGAATCAGTGACTCAGATTCTGGGAGCCAGGTGAGAAGCAGAAGCAGACTTGTTTACTGTCTTAGTAGAGAGTGCCTTTATACCCTCTGCCCACATTTCCTCTGGCACTAGTTGATTGTCTCCCCCCCCCCCCCCCCCAGTCCCCAGTGGTTATATGCTCTGTCTTTGTTCATCTCTGGGTGTCAAGCAGGTTCCAGGGTTAATGAATTCAGAAGCACCTGCTGTGCTTGTGTGGGCCATTTGTGTGTGTAGGGTTGGGGGTTGGAGAGGCACTAGTCAGAACATACTGACTCACTCCTCCTACTGTAATGCAAACTTACAACTGTCATAGTGGTAGACCTTATGTTAAACACTGTTACCACAACAGGAAAATAACAACAAGGGGATCATGGAGAAAACTCTTGGTGGTGATGGATATATTTGTTGTATTGATTTTGATTGATATGCTAATGTCTAGAGTGGAAACTGACATCGAATTGTGAGCATTATTGTATCTCTGTGTTCTAATCATACATAACTGAATTAGGTAAGGAAAAGTATCTTATATCATCAACAGCTATGTTCATATGTTCTGGAAAACATATGAGGAAAAGAAGCCTCACAGAGGTTGAGTTAGCTCAGTCATCTCAGGTTAGATTGGCATCACATTCTGTTAGTCTTTTTCCTTCCAGAAGAGACATGGAATCTTTGAAAACCAATGAACCTGTACTTGTGTCTGAATCCTCACTTGGGTCTGAGAGGCAGGTGTTATCTCATTCACATAATTCAGATGGAAAAAAACAAGGTCTGAAAGGGGAAATGGCTTAACTAAAACACTTCTGGAAGAAGTTGTCTCTCAAGACCCTTTATCATATACATAGGTCAATCCATGACTGCCTTGTCAGTTCTCAAGTGCAGTGCAGGAAGTGTAGAAGAGGAGAGAGGGACTTCAGATGGATCTGACTTCAAATCTGGAGTCCACCCCCATCCCTCCACTGTGTGACTTGGGGGAGTTTACATAACTAACTCCTTATTTTCTACTTGGAAAATGGTCCTCTTAATTGTTCTTAATTATAAAAGTAAGGTGTGCCCTTCCCCCAGCCTTGAGCAGGCCTGAGAGACCTTGTTTACCACAGCAGACCAAAACAATAGGACTCAGGTGTTAACCATCTTAGCAGACCCACAGTCTGCTTCAGGAACTGAGATGAATAGACCCCCTGCTGAGCTTGCCTTGAGACACCTCTGGCCAGCAATTAAGAATGGATTCCCCTCACCCACGCCCTGCTGTAGCAAGAAGGGGTTCGGTGGTGGAGGTGAGGCTTCCCCTTTAAATTGAAAGATGAACATTAAAGCATTGAGCCTGGATAAGAGACCTTTGTCCTGCTTCATCTCTTCCAGCCCTCCTGTCCCTTCTTCCATTCCCAGCCTCTCTTTCAGGTGAATCTGTTTGACTGTGGCTGCTGGCCAGTAACAGTAAGGTACTATCTTAGTAGAGAATCATAGTAAGTTCCCCAGTTAGTGCTACTTTTAAATGTAATATAAAAAACCCAACTCACAGGTCTCTCAAACTTTTACCTTCTTTCCTTAACCCAGTCCTATGTGTCCCATGTCATACTTCAATCCACCTTATACTTCACCTGTAGGTATGACAGATACTTTCATTCATTCAATTTCTTAACCATCTTAACTTTTTGGTACTTTTTGGTACTTTTCTGCTTTAGGGCTTTCTTCAAAAGACACACTGAAAGAACCAGAGTCAGTCTTCAATGACATAGGAGTTTCATCTTAATTAAGCATCTTAATCCATCCTTTGTCTAGGGAATTACCCAAGGCATATTATAAAGTAGAGTCTAGTACCTGTTATCCATAGTAGTTGTAAGGATGGAAACCAATGGTGGAAGGGGATGTCTCAGTAGGCCCATGCAGAGGCATCTCTTTCCCATGAGGGACCAGCCACACGACAGGATAACATAGAATAGAGTTTATTCAGGGCATGGGAAGGGAAGCCAGGAGGGTAGTAGAGGCAGAGAGAGAGAGAGAGAGAGAGAGAGAGAGAGAGAGAGAGAGAGAGAGAAGTAGAGGAGTAGAGGCCGGCTATGACCACGTGGAGAGACTCTAAACTCCACCCCCACAGTTACCTGGCAATGGCCAGGTAGGCCTGCCCACTATAAAAGGGGTTGTCTGGCCCCTCCTCTCTCTCTTGCTCCCTTGATCTCTCAGCCTGCAGGTTCTCTCTGCCCCTCCCCCTTCCCTTCCCCCTCTCTCCATGTGGTCATGGCTGGCCTCTACTCCTCTACCTCTCTTCTCTCTCTCTCTCTCTCTCTCTCTCTCTCTCTCTCTCTCTCTCTCTCTCTGCGTCTACTATCCTCCTGGCTCCCCTCCCCATGCCCTGAATAAACTCTATTCTATGCTATACCGTTGCGACATCCCCTTCCATCCATCATTCCACCATTGGTCCACTTTCCTTTCAGTACTGACCTTAGCAATAACTATATGGAATATTCTACCTTCCATGTCACTCACTTTGAGATTTCCTCTTGTTTTCTGGAAGCACACCTGATTCTACTGCTCTTGAGTTCATGTTTCACGTTGTTCTTTGCATACCCAGCTCAAGATACCAAGTATTTCTTGTGGAAGATACTGCCTTATGTTTATGTGATTTTCATATGCTTGTAGATTTTGCTAAAGACTATAAGATAAAGACTACCAGAGTGTACTTGAAGTCATACAAATCTAGATTCATTAACTTGTGGTAACTAAGAATACACATCAATGGATTCAGTGTTTCAAAAGAAGAGATGCGATTATATTCATAATGTGTGGGTTCTTATCTGTTATTCATTTGATGGTTTTAAAGGTAGAGGCTGTTCAGTGGTCACATTCTTAGAATATGGGAGTCTGTTGTGGGAAATATTAGGTGGGAAAACTGTTGCCTGGGACTGGCCTAGAGGCAGCAAGACCACTGGGCAGAGAGTAGCTGGATATAGTGCAGGATGGTGCAAATTTTTAAATATTTCCTGCAACAGGAATCCATGCAGCTAGAGATCAGCATGGTAACACATGGGCTGAAGAAACCAGTTTTACAAAGTTTGAGCTTAGATTGATTGGAATGCCTATTAAAATTGGGCTACTACAGTTAATTTCAGCATATTTACATATACTGTATATATATGTATATGTAATTACAGTATATTTAACATGCTAGTGCTTTTCATGGTTTTTATTTCAAGTTTTGGCTTTTCCTTCACAGCTTAGCTGCCCACAGGAACACTTTTCCTCTGTATCAGCTCTTCATGTCTTGGTTAGGTAAGAATCTTTAGATGGGAGCTGCAGAGAGAGCTCAGCAGTCAAGAGCACTGGCTACTTTTCCAGAGCACTGGGGTTCAATAACTGATGCTTACATGTGCCCTATTTGTAACTCCTGCCCCAGAGGGTCAGATATCCTGTGCTGGGCACTGAATACATGTGGTACATAGACATATATGAAGGTAAAACATTCATACATATAAAATCAAAGATAAATTTCAGAGATGTTAATGGGTGAATAGATGAAAAGAGAGACCGATAGACAGAAATAATGGAAATCAAAAGTAGAGTTTATATTAGGGAATAGGCTTGAATGATTGGGGGCTTGTCAATCCAAAATCTGCAAGATGGGAAGTTCAAGGAAGAATCAACGCTACAGTGTTTCAGAATTCCTTTTTGCCCAGGAGAGGTTGGTCTTTGTTCTATTCAGCCCTTATCTGATTGAGCAAGACATCTCCACATTACAGAGGACAGTCTGTTCTTTATTTTCAAATTCTACTGATTTAAATGTTAGTACTACAAAAACCACTTCATCATGGATATATCTAGAAAAATGTATGTTCAGATAGCTGGAGGTCATATGCTATCCAAATTTATCTAAAATGTTAGTCATAAAATGTCAAATGACTTTCCTTCATCCACATGATTATTACTATTTTATTACTCCAATCAGAAAGATCTTATTAAATTATTACACAATATTGACAGAAAGAACAACAAAGTTTGCTTTGAATTTTTTTGTTTCTGCTTTTGGTCTTGGAAATGAATCCTGTTATAAAGCTATAGGCAGAAAAAAATGCCAAGAAAGTGCGTAACTTACCTGAGGGTGTTCAATGACTGAAGCATCTTGCTGTCCTTCCTAAGACTGTGCAGCTATCAGCCTTCATGAGAGCTCTAAAAGGCTGTATCATGGGCATCACACTACTGGAACTTTGGTATTTCAGACCCAATATCATCCTTTTGGAGCTATTTTTATAAGCCTTAATAATATATTTTTCTTTAACCTAATATATCCAAACCTCTTCTTACCACATTAATGTTATATAATCAACAATAAAAGATTTTACAGAATTTTCAATGATTTTGTTTATTGTGACAGATACATACTATATAAATCTCACCATTTTAAGCATTATGTATACATTGAATATATTAACATTATTTTGTAGGTATCACTAATAACCTAATCTAAGAACCTTTTCATCATCTACTCAGTATGAAGGGAATATTCTACATGACATGAGTTCATTCAACATCTTTATAGTTGTGCAACCCATAATTGCACTGTTGGTAAAGAGGACTGTGCAGTTGCTCATATCTCCCAATGTTACTTTATGAACATAAAAACAGTAAATATAATACTGAACATTTCAAGATAAATTATTATGTTGTTTGATACATAAGTCAAGACTCAGACAATATCATATTTTATACATTCAAGAGTTTTGACAGCTACAGGACACAATACAAAGAAGAGATATTCAAGGATACGTAAGAGACTAAAAAATTTAAACCTCCTCTGTTCATCTGAGAAGAAGAAGCTCAGCTACTCTATCAAGAACAGTTTGTTGTCCTCCACCAGGACAGGATTAATCACTTACCACAAACACAAAGATGTCCATGTTAACACACGGCAGAGAGCAAACAGGATTTGTAATAGGCAGAGGAAATAGATGGCAGATGTTAAACAGGAAGCAATATAACATGGTAGTAAAGCAAATGTATTCAATTATCAAACGTAATTTAAAATCTTGGCACAGCACATACAAGAAAGTTTTTTTGCTCATTAAAGCTTCTATCACATGTTGTGGTGGGCAAAAGTGATAACTTCCCTGGGAAAAGAATGAGATCACAGAAAGGCTGAAAAGCACTTTTCACAGGCTCTGGAACATGTTAAGCATACAGAATACATTCATAAGCCTTACTATTTAGAGCTCGGATATGTTCCTAAGTACTGAGTGGGGAAAACCCTTGGCTACCATACTGTCAGCTTCATGTTCCACATTTCAGAAGTTAAACATTACAGCTAAACAATAGCTTTATAACAAAGGAAGTAGGAATAAAAAAGCTGTTAGTAATTTGAACATATTTCATCCAAATCACAAACTCAATAATTAGTTTAAATCACAAATCCTAGTTGCTTCATTTAGTATTATCAGTGGGTCTCATTTTATAGCAGAATCTTTAAAACATATAATATTCATTAATTATATTATATCCATGATGAAGATAAACCATACTTTAGTTCACTAACCCACTCAGAGAAAAGCACTAGTGTGCTTTTGGGTGACTGGAATTAAACAGGTATGATGAAATTACTATATTAAACCATGTAGGACAAGGTTGATAGAATGGTAAGGGTCACGTGTTTCCTCCAGCTTCAATGTCCTTGTCACAGCTGATCTTGAACATAGCCAGCACCCGTGTTCTGATCTGTTTGGTCTTAGCACCATAGATGATGGGGTTGATCACAGGAGGCAGCAACAGATAGACATCCCCCATGAGGACATGCACAATGGGATCTAGACTGTTTCCAAAACGGTGCACCACGGACAGGCCAATGAGTGGTACATAGAAAGCCAGGACCACACCAATGTGTGACACACAGGTCCCAAATGCTTTAGCTCGCTCAGACTTGGAAGGCAGTTGCAGAACTGTTCGTATAATCAGGAAATAGGACAAGGAGATGAACATGACATCTACACCCATGACTAGCAGAATGGCAGTTAGACCGTAGACAACATTGGGCAACGTATCTGTATAGGCCAACTTCATCACATCCTGGTGGACACAATAGGAGTGGGAGAGCACATTGGAATGACAGAAGGCCAGTCGCTTGATCAGCAGTGGAAGTGGGAAAAAGAATAGGGATCCCCGAACAAGAGCCACCATGCCAATTTGTACTGTTACTGTATTGTTGAGCACAGCAGCGTGACGCAGTGGGTGGCAGATAGCCACGTAACGGTCAAAGGCCATGGCCAGCAGGATGGTAGATTCAATTGCTGAGAGAGCATGAATGAAAAACATCTGGGCAAGACAGGCATCAAAAGTAATCTCCCGGGAGTCAAACCAAAAGAGGGCGAGAATCTTGGGCATTGTGGATGTGGACAAAGCCAGATCAATAGCTGCCAGCATGCAGAGAAAAAGGTACATGGGCGCATGAAGGCTCCGCTCTGTCCTCACGATGAAGACCACAATGCAGTTTCCAAACAATGCTACAGCGTACATGGAAAGCAGGGGAAGCCAAACCAAAAGTGAGCGTCCTCCAGGCCTGGAATCCCGATAAGTATGAAGGTGGCATGAGTGAAGTTGCAGGAGCTCATCGCTGACACCAAGTGGGGCAGACTGGAAGAGGGAAAGGCCACACTGACAGCCTGTAAGGACAGGAGCAGAATCAGAGAGTTCCCTGGAACTTAGTGGTATTAGCACTCCCTCCCTTCTCACTCTTTCCCCAACCATACCCCAGCTCCTGCATAAGCTACAAGGCTCTCTGTTCCCACTGGAAGAAATGTGAATGCTGGAAATTCTTTAATTATTGCTACTAAGGTACATTTAAAAATTTCAAAATAAAGCTTTGGGAGAAAAAGACTTATCACCAAAATGTGGTTTCCTCTATATTCTTCAGATTCTCTTCTTGTCCCTATCTTGTCTGGATACTAGGTACTCCCCTTCTCATGAAATCACTGGATTAACTCTCTTTTCAGATAAAGATATCCGCCTTCCCTGTCTCCCAGTTTCTTCTCTTCTGATGTCCCCATCCTCCACTGACATCATTTTTTATTTCTACTTTTCTTCCTTCACATTTTTCTTTTCCCCCTCTCTTTTTATATTTATTAATTCAAACTTCAGAAATATTTACTTGCATCACCAGTTAAGCACAATGCTACCTGTGAGATGCAGCTACGAGAACTGTTTCTTTTGACCTTACATGGCTTGCCTAGGGTGTGAGATGGATAAGTAACAAATAAATCAGAGCACTGGGATAAAGGCTAACAAAGGAACTCATTGACCGCAGGGGATGACAAAGATGGAGGATCAGCCATCCTAGAAAAGACGGTCTTTACATTTCAATCTTGAAGCATGAGCAAAATTAGGCAGACAGAAGAGGGAATAAAGGATCTTCCAAGGTGGAGAGAATAGAAAATATTCTTCAAATATTCAGGATTCTAGTCCTTGGTTCTAACGTTTGCAAAGGGGGAGGGAGAAACATAATAGCAACTCAGAAAGCAAAATCAAGCAGCTCTCTCTAATCATGTTTTTGCAGATGGAGGTGCTGACAAGATTCACCACCTCCAGCAGATTTTAGCTACCAGATATGTTCCCTATGACAGCTTTTCGTTCCCGGTCAGCAACCATCTTCATGTCTGGAAGTCACCTCCAAGGCTATTTCTTTCATCCCAAACAGAGTTTGTGATGTTGTGTGTGTGTGTGTGTGTGTGTGTGTGTGTGTGTGTGTTAAGCCCTGATTTGGGAAGAGGTATTACTGATTTTTTACTATGATATTCTGAGAATTTTCTTAGAACCTGTGCCAATAAATCATTCATATCAAGGAATTATTTCCTCTTTTTATTTTGTGTAGCATAATGTTGTTTTCTTTTAAGCCCATATCCCACCCAAACACCTGAGCTCTCACATCAAACCCTTTCCTTGTGCAGCTCCCTAATGCCCTGTTTTCAGAGCTGGTTAACATCAGGAGTGCCTGGCCTGGCTGTGAGAGTTAGGAGCTTTGATGCGAAGAAGTAAACGATGCAGCTGTCTTTGTTGACAGTATCCAGGGTATCCAGATTAATATGTTTATCTTTCCCAGGATTATACTCCTCTTCTAAGCAAGGTCTTTAATAAAGCTTGTCCATGCCCTTTACCTTAATGGAGAGAGTTTAGAACACAATAAAATGAGTGATTTTTGAAACTAGATTGTCCCTATTTTGGATGAGCAAAGACAAACAGATTAAGGATGCAGAGGTTATAAAATCCATATCACTGATCTTTATTTTCCACCCTATGGCTTGTGTAGGTAAAAGGACAGCTTCTTCTTACTGATAGATAGTGAATCCCAAACCTTGCTACATGTCGCTGTCAGAGAAAACTGCATTCTTCAGTGAGATGCAAGATAGCTTTTATCTCCAATCTTTGTGTCTGTCATAAACAACTCATGGGAAAGAATGCAAATGTCCCAACAAAAGACTCTATGTGGTATGGGAAAAAGCTAAGCAACTTTCTCTGTAGACAAACCATGTTACGTGGCCACTGGACCCTAGAGAAATGGAAGCAACATGAGAAAAAGGCAGACCGAAGGGGCGACAAGAGGCAAAAAGTCACATTTCATTCTCTCAAGGGCTTTTATGTCACTGACATATTTAAGGGTCTGTCTCATCCACAGATTCAGACACTTTCCTAATCCACTGCTCTGCAGAGCACCTGTCCAGCCTTGCTGCTACTTAAAGCACAAAACTAGTTTCTGTTCTGTTTTGTGTTATTTTAAAGGAGGTAAAAGGCTACATAACCTAAAAAAAGTGTACAAAACAATAATGTAAGCAGTAAAACAGCAAGGTTGTAGCATACGATAGCAGTCTACCAACTTAATATTTCCCTAATGATAATAATGAAGTATCAGAAATTGGTCTTCCAAAAACCTTTTTATTCACAATATCATCAAAAATAATGCATTTAGCCAAAACCAGAAGAAAATGTATATATTGTGATCTTCAAACCATTACAGAAAGAAATTAAACACAATATTTAACAAGCAGGATGATGCACAGTGGTCATGGATTAGAACCGAAAACTGTGATAAGATTAGTTTTTCCCTAAGATGATATACAGATTTGCTATAATTGCTATTGAAGCTTCTTTAGGCTGTCAAAACATTAGGTTTTTTAAAGTTAGCAAAGTAAAAGTATGATATTTTCATAGAAATGTGTTATTGCACATTGCTTTTGTTCAGCTCCTCACCATACTCTTGCTGGTCCCCTTAACACTCTCAAATATTTTCTTCTTCTGCTTCTTGTCATATAAACTGCATAACCCTTTTCTATCTTTCCTATTCTAAAATCTCTTTCCTCTCCTCGGATAGTCCCCTTTCTACTTTAAAATCACACACACCACACACACACACACACACACACACACACACACACACACATCTAGACTCTGCGTCTGAGAGCATTTCTCATTCTGAGTCTCATTTACTTTGCTTAACATAATGATCTCCAGTTCTATCCATTTTCCTGTAGGTTGTATTATTTCATTCTTTAGAGCTGAACATAATTCTGTTACATACCACCCACCTTTCTAGAAATCATCAGCTAAGGTTCTGGGGCTCGTCTTAGAATGAGCATGCGGGGTCTTTATGGACCCTCGATGTGGCAGGATCCTTGTGTTGCCAGACTCTTGGTAAGAGAACACTCACCTGGGAATGGTGCAGTTCTATTCAAGGAGTGCAGCTGGATCTGGCTTTCAGTTTCTGGAACAGGTCTCTTTATAATGCTACTTAGTAGGCTCAGGGAACAAGCTGCTGGAATACCAGCTGAAGCTCTCGGGATCTGGCAGACAGAGGAGTGAAATGCTCATGTCTACTTGTGTGCTTCTCTCATCGACTTCCCACTTTTCATGTCTAAGGAAGCAATCTCAAAGGACCAAGGTCTCTGCCACCATTCCCACAACGACACATGCGAGTCTCTTGATAACAAACACGTGTTCCCACTCCTCTGAGCTGATCTAATTTCCACGGTCAGCTACAAGGTTAGTGTTTCCTCATTATTTGATCTGCTAGACACAGCAGGCAAAGTGTATGACTGAATAGTCATGATCATTGAACTTTTGGAGTTCACATCAGGCTTAAAACCCAAGTAGGTACACTAAAATGTAGCCCTGTGACTCAAAATAGGTTCATTAACATCTCCATAACTCCCTCCTGCTTCTCTTTCAGTTTAAGCACAGCTCCTGATATGATGAAGTCACTTTTTCTTATGTCTGTGACATGAGTAAAGTTGGCTTTTTGGTCTATATCATACAGTGATAATATTAGATGAAGAATCTCATGCATTGTTTATTCATTCACCTTCAACAGGTCTTTGCCAAGAGTCTGTAATTTCATACACAAAACAGAGGAAATTCCAAGGGTTATGAAGAATACTTTTTTATGAGATGGACAGAA
This sequence comes from Mastomys natalensis, assembly GCA_021653895.1. Classification (NCBI taxonomy): domain Eukaryota; kingdom Metazoa; phylum Chordata; class Mammalia; order Rodentia; family Muridae; genus Mastomys; species Mastomys natalensis. The sequence goes on along the minus strand of JAJTUV010001503.1, from coordinate 299,887 downwards.
ACAAAATTAAATTAACATATTAACTAAATAGAATGCTAGATAGTCGTAAGGAGAAAACAATGAAGAGGATAAGGAACATATTAACATTGGGAGGAAAGAGGTGAGGCTGCCTGGTGGAGGGATACTTGGAGAGAGAAGGGAAGATATATCCATGGAGATATCTGCGGAAGATTGTTTCAGGAAGAAGGATCAGAGATGGCAAATAAGTTTCTCAAGGAACAAATATGTCCAGTGTTCAGGAACAAGGCAGGCAGTGTACTTGAGTGGAGAGAAGAGGGCCAGGGAGAGGTTGGGATAAAGGAAGATTCTGTGACTTGCCCATATAGGAACTGATAGCATTAATCAGTTTGCATTCTTCCCTCAGACTTGGTGAGCTGAAGATCTTTATATAGAATTAGATATAATTCTATAGATTAGTCTCCACTATATGGGCTTGTTTTTATTGATCTATCATTGTCCATTCTGGTCTTTCTTTCACTCTTTCTTTTCAGAGACTTCATACTTCAAACCTTTAAAATCTATCTAAAACACCATATTCTCCAAGAAGCAGTATTCCTAAGCTCTCTAATATTTCTTCTCCAGTGACATGTGCCCTCTTCATACCTAGCTTTGTATGTCTTTATCTTTGGTTGATATTTATCTTGCCTTATCTCCTATTCTTTCTAGGTTTGCCTCAAATATGTCTTGTTATTGTCATTCTAAAAACAGAAACATAATTATTGTCTTGTTAAGTATGTATCAAGACTTATGATACATCTATATTTAAGAATGTGTTCATTCACTCATTGAATAAAAGCATGTTCTCTCAATACTGGATTTATGTAGACATCATATTGCTCTTAGAGAATACAGAGATGAAAACAATCAAGTCACTACTCTAAGATGCTAAAGTAACATCTATACACTCTTGACATCATAAAGACTAATAGCAAATATCAGTGATTTTAATGAGGACTTGAATAGAAACATTAATCTAATCAGGAGAGGGTTCAAGAAAGAGATTTTTTAAAAAACTTCAAATAAGTGAGTATGGGTATTTGTCTGTATGTCTGTGTGCCTTGTGTCTGCAGACTCCAGAAGAGGACAATAGGTATCCCTGGAACTAGAGTTACAGATGGTTGTAAGCTGTCTTATGGGTGCTGGGAATTAAAACCTTATCCTTTGGAGAATATTCAGTGTTCTTACCTGTTAAGCCATCTTTCCATACCCCACCCTCAGGAGAGGATTTTTAAGCAGAGATAAATCATAGCAGAAGGAAACAGAATTCTCTAAGTAGAGTAGTGTTGGTGGAGTAATACAAAGAGAAAAAAGAAAATGAGAAGGCAGATTAATGTGATTTAAAGATTGGTTTTATTTGGTTGACTTAGGAGAGGAATGAACAGGTCATGCCAAGGACATCAAAACTGTTTATGTGTATTAAATTACATTTCTAGAAGCTGTTGGAAGGTTGTATTCCAGGAAGATAAGATTAGATGTGTTTATGAATTTAAACTTAAGTGATATACTTTTTCCTTATCTTCTGTAGTTAACTCTTTAACCTATCTTGTCTAATTTTCCTTCTAAACATAATGCCCGTGTGACTTTTATTACTCTGGTTTCTGGAAACCAGAGAACCAACTTGGTCAGAGCATGACATTTGCTCTGCAAATTACCCATTCTCAGTGTCAAATTGCTCATTTATAATTATGGGAGCTCACAAGTTTCCAAGGATTGGGACAGTAGGGTTCTCCACAAGTTAGTATATAGATATAAGCAGGGAGGGATATCTCTAGAAGTGTCATGAAAATCAGTGTCTGTCTTTTGAGATTGAGATTCCTTCTTATCCCCATTAAAATGATTCTCATTAGGAGAGGGAAATAGAATAAATAGATATGGCTGTAGGAGAGGGTTGAATGGGAGGATCAAATGTGGAGGGGGAAGGGAGAAGGGGTACGGGAGGGAATATAGGAGAGATAGCTAAAATTAAGGTACAACTATATGCCCCTTCTTGCTCTCTTTTAAATTCATGACCTATTTTTTCATTAATTGTTACAATATGTATATGTATATGATGTATAGGCATAAGTATAGGTATAGGATGTATATAAATATTTACATACATATGCATATGTACATTAATAAGTGTATGATGTATAGATATAGGTATATGATGTATGTGTGTGTGTGTGTATAATATATATTCCTAAATGCATGAATCCAACCAGCTCAGTCTGTACTCTGTTACTTGCTATGTATGTTTTCAGGACTGACCATTTGGTATTGGCTAACTAACAGGTGTGCTCTTCTCCAATGTTAATACTGAATACTGTCATCTTCTGCACTCAGCTCAAGTCACTCCTACTCTGTCTCACTGCTTTCCAAGTACCACACCTTATGCAGTGAAGCAGGCAAAATCTAACATGTAAGCCCACATTCTTTGATCTCTCCATCTTTCCTTCTTGGATTTTTCTGCAGTTAGTTTGAACTTCTATCATTGTTTCATTATGGGTTATTACTGTATGAAGAGCATGATCCGTGAGGTTCAGAGAACAGAAAAGGACAGAAATAAACAGAAATTGGAGGATTTTTTCAAAATATCAATCATCCACACAAATAGCTCCATAACTAATTTTTTTGCATTCAATTCATATTTATTAAGGAATATACAAGGGAAGTTTTATGTTGGAAAGGAGAAAGAGCTACAAGGCTACACAAAATTCGGGTTAAGTGGCACTAAGCCAAATGATCAAAGGAGAGCATCTTGCACAGCAGACTTCAAAAGGAGAAGCTTCATGAATAATTCCATGTCTTGGAAATTATGAGAAGGTAATATGTTCTTGTGTGACATCTAAATTCTTATGCATCTTTTAACATATTATTTAATTATTTGTATATTAGTACAGCTGAGGTTGAAAGATAGTATAGAACTAGGTATGGTGGTACACACATTTGTAATCCTAGCTCCTTGTAAGGTTGAGGTAGTTCAGTGTTACCATGGGGAATTGTATGTGACTACTTCAAAACCAAACCAAACCAAAGCAATCAATAAGAAAGGAAAAATACGGATACTGGGAGCCAGACACGATTAATAGAAGTGTAAAAACAAGACGACAGTGAGTAAGATGCAGTTTTGGTTTTGAGACGTGAGCGCAGAGCCCCTTGTAGAAAACACTGTTGAAATAGAATCTGAAGAGGATCATCATGAGAAATGAGCACAAGCTGATGCTGCATCTGGGTGGGGCAAAGGCAGATTGAGGGGGATTCTCTAAATAAATCACCTCTCTTGTAAGTGGGAGGGTGATGATAGCAAATGCCACCATAGGTGGAGATAACAGCTTGTGCAAAGGCTTGAAGTGACAGGGAATACTTGGGATAGAAAAAATGTAGTTTTTCTTTGGGCTTGGATACTATACAGAAGATAAAGAATTCTTTTTTTTTTTTTTTTTTGGTTTTTCGAGACAGGGTTTCTCTGGGTAGCCCCGGCTGGCCTTGAACTCAGAAATCCGCCTGCTTCTGCCTCCCAAGTGCTGGGATTAAAGGTGTGCACCACCACCATCCAGCGAAGATAAATTTCTTAAGAGGTAAATGGAGGCAAGATTCCCAGAGACACAGATTCCTTATCCTCAAAAAAACCTTATCTTGTGATGGGAAAACAAAAACAAAACAAAACAACAAAACCCCACCCCTCAGTATAGCATAGGTTAGGTTTTGAAAGTGCTAGGAATTAAATACAAAGCAAGTAAGGATGGGGGTAGATACTGTCAGAAACTGAGGGATAAATATTATTGTTATGATAATTATTCTTATAATGGTAGGGGTCCTGCAGTAAGGTACACTGGAATAAGAACCTGCATGAAGACAGGATATAAGCTAAGCAGTAGACCTCTGGGAGAAGAACATCACAGGCAGAAAAGCGTTGAGTGTGACGTGGAGTACTGTATAGTGTGCTTGATGATATAAGAAGATACCTGGAGGCTAATGTAGGTTTACTAGGGAGATTCAAAGCATGCTGGAAAAGAGAACTGCAATAGTGGTGGAGACTCAGTATATAGAGGACCTTACATGCTACTTCAATCACTGAAATTTTCCTCTTGGGCACACAGGAACCAATGAAGTGTGTTAAACAGGGAGTGACACGATCTGCCACAGGTACTAGACTAATTACTCTATACATGAAGGAAGACTCTCCAGAAATGTATTCACAGATGACTTTGGGTTCAAGGTGATGGTTAGCATCTGGATGGTAGCAGTGGAAGCAATGTAAGTGGTTGGATTCTGGATTTGTTAATAATATAATATGAAATGATCAGAAAAAGAAGCACAAAAGGAATAAGAGGCCCAAGAACAAAGCTCTGGGGATAGTTCAACAGACAGAAATCAAGGCAAGCAATAATTAAGAGAAAAGATGATGCTCCTTTCTGAAGCCATAAGTTGTAAAAACCCCATTGCTAGGAATAGGATACCTCTTTTCTAGTTGTTGGTAAATGGTGTCCAAGAGACTTCAAAATAATGCAGGCTACTGTCACTGCTCTTAGATGATGACTAAAACTTGATAGCAAGACCCTATTTCTGAAGACACCACACACTTTGGTAACAGGGCTTAGAGAAATAAAGCTGATATTGACCTGGAAGCTTCCTCCTGCTGGGTGGTTTTCATAGGGCCAGAAGGTGCCATTCAGGCTACTAGGGAACAAAAGTCACTGATCACCTTACCCAGCTGTGAATACCACAAGCTGCAATAATGGTAGAACGGGCAAAATATACTCATGGGTGAAAACGTGGTAAAATGTTTTGGGGGTAACCACCTGTTTTATGATGTGCTTTAAAGGAGACTCCACAGGGTTTATTTATGTCTGATGTAAATCTGGCCAAGAACTCATGGTTGGGAAGATCATAGGCCCCAGGATTAAACTATTACTATCATTTTGCTAAATGGACATAGTATCAAACTACCTTCTAAATACATATCTCTATACATGTAGAAGCTGTCAATCCTCGTCAGAAAAGTTTCTTTGAACAGTAGTTGGTAGATAGCTAGAAGATGCTAACTACCTTTCTACAAAGGAATGATGTAATATGAAAATGTAACTGCTAAGGATGAGATAAGAATAAAAGGGCTATTGACAAAGTTAGAAAAGCACCAGCTTAGAACAAACAGTGTGTAGGAAGACGAACTCTAGGCATAAGGCTATATATTGCTTCCCATTTACATATCAGTGTCTCCTCATCTGTGAAATAAAAGGGCTAAAGTAACTGACAGTCAAGATGTAGTCTAGCACTAATTGACAACATGGCCTGAAACAGGCCATCTAGCTCTAGGCTTTTATGATTCTATATTTCTTTATATTGGAGAACTTTTATCACAGCTTTACGTATCTGTTTGGTCTTCACACTGTAGATGATGGGGTTCATGACAGGAGGGATCAGCAGGTAGGTGTTAGCAATCATGGTATGGACATAGGGTGGAGCTCGTTTCCCAAATCTGTGAACAAAGGACAGACTGATCAATGGAATATAGAATATAGCTACAGCCCCGATATGGGAGATACACGTGCTGAAGGTTTTCTTCCTCTCTTCTGGAGAAGCAATGCTGAGGACAGTTCTGATGATCAGGACATAGGAAAGGAGAATAAGGACAGAGTCCACACCAACAGTAGAGATCATGGCAGTCAGTCCAACCACATTGTTGATCCTGGTGTCTGTGCATGAGAGCTTCATGACATCGGGGTGGAAACAGTAGGAGTGGTGGAGCACATGGCTACTGCAGAAGGTTAGTCTCTTAAGAAGTGCAACCATTGGTGTCAGCATCACAGTCCCTCTGATGACAATTGTCACCCCAATTTGAGCTATTCTGGAATCAGTTAAAATAGTGGCATACCTAAGAGGGTTGGAGATGGCCACATAACGATCAAAAGCCATAGCCAACAACACTGATGATTCCATGACAGTGAAGAGTTTAATGAAGAACATCTGTGACAGGCAGGCATTGAAGCTGATCTCCCTGGCATTGAACCAGAATATCCCCAACATGGTGACCAGAGTGGATATGGAGAGCCCGAGGTCAGTGGTGGACAGCATGGAGAGGAAGTAATACATGGGCTCGTGGAGGCTGGGCTGGGTGATAATGACAAAGAGAATGAGGCTGTTCCCAGAGAGGGCAGTTGCATAGAGAAAGCAGAAGGGAATGGAGATCCAGGTATGGAAGGCTTCCATCCCAGGCACACCAGTGAGAAGGAAAATGATGGAAGAAGCTGTGGTGTTCTGGAAGGTCGGCATGCTAGATTAAAATTACAGAAGAGAGCTAAAACAAAAAAGCTGTATTTCTTTTGTGTATTCTATTTATAAATAATTTTATCCAACATACATTTGACCAAAGATGAGCATCTATACAATATATAAAATAGAAATGATACCTTTAAGTTAGTAAAAATTTGTATGATTTCAACTAGTGCAACAATATTTTTTATTCTTAAAAGAACTGTCTCAGCCCACAACTCTTCACCTCCGAGACATTTTGCTGCTAGCTGCCTATGTCTGTGTGATCTGGACTTTCACTCTTCCATCTGTGGATGACACAGGAACACTAGTATTCACTTGATATAACATGTCACCACATTCACCTATTTTTGTTTAAATATTTGAATGACTAGTTCTTCACAATAGACTCTCTGTATGTTTTTGTTGAAACATACTCCCTGGGACAAATAATGAAATGTTTCTGTCTTGTTTTGCAGAGGAAAATAATCTTCATTGAAAAAGATCACATTTTCCTCTGAGTAGAAAATTTATACTAGGCAGACAGGTATGCAAGAATTTGAAATGGAGGTTTGGAGATGGCTCAATGAGAAGTGGTCAGTTTGGGGCAGGTCCTTTGGTGAAAAAGAAAGGCACTAAGTGGCAGACAGCAAGCATAGGATGTGAAAGGGCACAGAGGGATACCTAAGTGTTTACAGAACACACACGCACACACAGACTTCCACATGGACTTGCACATGCACAAGGGAGCTACGCAGCTGAAAATACAGCATTTGGCCTTTACCAAATGACTCCTTGTTTTCTTTCTCTCACCCTCACCCCTCCGCTGACCAAGGAACTGAGTTAGCTATGGTGGCGTTGCTGACATATAATTTCTTTTCATTCATGCTAGACCAAGAGCAGACTTGCCATCCCTTTTTTACAGCCAGGAACTCTTTATAAACCGTTGACCATCTATCAAAAACCTTTAGGTCAGTCAATAGTAGATGTATATAGGGTGCTCACAGAGTCTTGTTAGCTACTAAGGCATGAAGCAAGTCAGAGATGATTTTGTGCCTGAGGTAGCCGAAGAAATCATCATAGATTACATACCCCACACTTGTAAGTCTCAAAATATCTTCTGTAATATGAGCCCAGTGACTCTTATCAGCAACGAAAATTGACCAGTTTTGAATATGAATGGCACATTAGATACTGTATAGGTACAGTAAGAACCACAGGGTCATAGATGAATAAATGGGCTACCAATTGTAAAGTGCACTAAGATAGGGGATATCTAAGAGATAGGATATAGAAAGTAGAGGGCCAAGTATCTGTGTTCTGTGTATGTGAATGGGTCTGGGTTAAGTGTAGAATTAATTCTAGGAAATAGCAATAAAGTAGATGAATTGTAACTAAACTTTTGGTGGTTAGATGTGGGTTTACAGGAGTGAAAACAGGATAAGTGTGCTCTGGACATAGATAATGTGAGAAGTGATAGGATAAATATAAGAAAAACCAAGCAAAATGGGTCCTTAGCTTGAGTCTTCCTTAGCTGAGGGAGAAATAAGTGAGTTTAAACATAAGAATCTTGAATTTCCTGGAAAGGATAGTGTGGTAGGTTTTGTATTGCAAAGCATCAAGACCCAGGCATTTCCAAATATTTTATGAATAAGTAAACAAGCCATTGTCCATCTCTTCTAATTTAGCTCCAACAGCATTCCTTTCCTTCTTTAGCATTTTACTGGGTGCTGTTGGGTCCTATTCACAAGTTTCACCTCAACTCAATAGTGGAAGCTTTCCACACTTTAGTGTAGAGACTTTCAACATACTCATCTCAACTGGAACTATCTGACCTTATTAACCACAGTGCTTAAATAACAGAGGGACCAGTCATAAACACCATCTCTTCTTCGGTTTCCTTTTGCATAGTTTATAGTGAACAAAGAAGAATTTGAAGAACAATCTGCTTTTGTTTATTTTTCCTTCACCCTTGGTAACAAGCAGGATATTTCCCCACTGAGAACTCTCAGAAAATCTTTCAACTCAGTGACTAATGTATTTCTAAATATTCTGTATAAATTCTAGATATGTTTTTCTTCCACTTACCTCAAAATTTGACTACCTTTTCCTTGATCCTTTCTTTTTCAATTGCTTCAGTGATGGTTCCTCTGATTAACCCTCTCCACTATTTATTAGAGAATACTGTTCTATAAATATTGTGGCATTGTAGAAAGTTTGGCCTTACTTATCCCTTCCTGCAGTCCATAGCCTCTCCTAGAGATGACCTCATTACGATCATGGCTTTAAATAACGAACACTTACCTGACTCATGTAGCTACTCTCTAATGATAGCATCTCCTAATTCCATATTTCAAAAGTTATCAGAAATGTGGGAGGGTTAAACATGAAGGCAGCAGTGAAATGTGAACCAGGCTGAGGTGCTAAAATCTGCAATTTAGAGGAACTCAAGCCACAGTTTGGAGAACAAATAAAATAAAAAGCAAATGAAATGCTTGTTTTTGAGAGGCATCATCTCGTCTCAGTCCTCAGACACTACAACCCCTACATGAGCCCAACAGAACTCATTTCCTTCTCCATTCCCCATTTCTTTCACTAATCTGCCAACGGAATTAAGGTCTAATAATCATCTAATTAAAATTACTCATTTCCCCTCTCTCACTTCCATCTCCTATCTGTTTTTCCAGTTAAATAGTTATCTATCTATCTTCTATCTATCTATCTATCTATCTATCTATCTATCTATCTATCTATCTATCTATCTATTTATCTATCTATCTTACTGTTTATTCTAGTTCTCAAATGTCTGAGATACCAGTTGGTACTTGAGGCTATATATATTTTATCACATTCTTTTTGTTACATTAAAAATTTTGCATGCTCATATCTGAGCAGTACACCACATTTTCCAGAAATTATTCTGTGTCATTTTTTTTACTTTCACCAAGACAAGCTTTTACTATATAGTCGAAGCTGGCCTGTAATCACAATCTTGTTGCCTTGGCCTCCTGAGTGGTGAGATTACAAGTATTCATCATTTCTGCCTCTTTCAAACCTCTCTTCAGTGTGCCAACACGTTCAGACCTGTCAGACGCACTTTCTTCAAGTCATAGACAACTTTATTCTTTCTCTTGTGACCTTTCCTATTTATACAATGTGATTTGTTTCACAGTAATACTGAGAGCTGTAACCTGTGTCTGCCTTTAGCTGATGATTTAGACCAATGTGGTATCATCAGTGTGTTTCAAGATGTCGCTGATGGTCTATAGTGTGTGGAAGACAAAGATTCTGTATTCAGACAATCCTTTGGAAGTCTTGTCAACAATACAAATTATTCATACTGTTAAAATGCATTTGTCGGATCAGCAAGTATTATTGTGTATTAAGTTCCCACTATAACAACATATAGCAGGCATTAATAAATTTACTTTAAAGTTACTTTTTTAGGAAAAAAAATCACAACCAAATGTGAGAGAGGTTATAAAACATACTCAGCATCACAGATAGATAGTGAGTACCACAGCCAGTGTTCCGAACCCAGTTTTCCTTAATTCCAGTGTTCATACTCTTAAATATGTCTTATTTCACTGAAACCTATAAGCTATATAAGCTTCTTTTAATACCGTTTACTCATCTATAGAGCTAGATGTATACTGCCTAATAGAGCTCTGGCATGCAAAACATGTTCACAACAGGTAATTTCACTTTTTTTAAACTTTTATTTTTAATTAAATTTATATTCATTTACATTTTTTGAGACAGGTCTCATGTATCACAGGTTGACTTTGAGCTTCGGACGTGGCCAAGGGTCACCCTGAGCTTCCAGTCCTCCTACCTTCATCTCCCAAATGCTGGTATTTGCAGGAATGTATCACTATGATGAGCTGCAAGCTTTTGTCTTTTATGTGAGTCATTGGATTTAGAAATGAAGTTAACTTATCGTGACGAATGTATCAGCACACCAATTAAAGCATTTGACTAAAGACAGGTTATCTGCCCACCCCCAACCCTCCAGCAGGCAGAACAAAGTACGCATTCTCTGTAGACTTCCTGGGAATCCATAATTCAAAAATTTCCCATCCTCTTCAGTCCTCTATTACATTAACTTATCTAATTCTGCATACCACAATGCAATTTCCCCGAGGGCTAAGACAGTATGGCTTATCCAGAGGCAGGGGCTTCCACTGAACAAAGTTTTACTTACAGAGCCCATCCAGCAGCAGTGAGTCCTTCTCGGGCTAACTCAGAAGGTGGAGGAAGCTTCAGATTCCAGGGGAGGGTCGAGCTTATGTTGAGATTTATTCAGCTTGTTTGGAGATAAACACAGAGTCTAGGGACCAGTTCCCAGTGGCAGTGCTAATTCACTGTGCCTCTAGGGTGTGGACACTCCCAGAGGACTTCACTTGCCTGATACAAGCTTTTTATATCTCTTCCAGAATGCGATTATGCCTACATGCTTTATGAGCTGATGTAAAGTTTTGCCCTTGTGCTATTTCATTGGAAAGTTTTTTATAGCAGCTTTATTGAGATATAGTACACATACTATAAAATTGACTCGTTTATAGTGTATAACTCAATAGTTTTTAAGAAAAATCACAGAATTATGCAGGAACCAGCACCACAATCCAATTTAGGGAAATTTCGCCACCTCAAAAATGCCATGCCATTAGCAGGTCATTTGAGGTGAATTTAAAAATGAAATATCATATGCTTAAAACATCTCCTGTTATGAGAATAAGTTTATTTCACTGTCATGTTTTAACCCTCTAGAGTTGACATTATTCACAGTAATACTGGATCATTAGCTTACGGGGAATGCACTAGTGAAGTAGCTACCTCTTAAGATTATGTAATAACTTGTACGTTCATCCATGTATATAGATTTCATAATGACACCCTATGTTCTAACTATTCTGTAAGTGCTAGAGAATAATAAAAAAAGAACACAACGTAGACCCACTGCCTAGACTTTTAATTTAGAAGAGAGACAGGCTAACATTCACAAGCTAATCAACATCAAGGTTATCTTAGAAGCAGGTGCTTTGTAAATACAGTGGTAAAACATCTCAGTCCATAATTTCGGGCACAGAAAATTAATACTTTTTGTTTATTTTTCCATAATACCTATTCTATTTTGATATCTGAAGCGGCAAGCTGGAGGAGTAACTAGGATAATTTCAGTAGCATATGTACTGTGTTCAAATTATGCAAATATTATGTTAAGGAATCAGGTGAGGTAGCAGTTGTCTTTGGCTAGTAATGTCATCTAAGGTGGGCTGACTATTGCCCCCTCTCAGTCTTTACTAAGCATTATTCACAGGTTGGTTATATACATGGCTTCTTTAGTTGTTCCTGCAGTCCTACCAATTCAGGACCATTTTTGGATTTTAGATCTTTAAGTTATTCTTGATTTCCCTCTCTTACATCCTGCACTCATTACATTGACAAATTCTATAAAGAGTTGCAAACATTCGGTAGAATTTGGTTGTTACTTATCATTTCTACAGGTGCCACCTCTACCAAGTCTTATTTTGTTCTCACTAGCATAACATCAGCAGCCTTTCACCTTTTTCTATTTGTCTTCTACCAAATATTTTCACCACCAAAATGAGATACTTAAATTTTCTAAGGCTATGAAAACAACAGTAATAAACTATATTATTTCACTGGGTGTTATACATCTGAGATACTGTGTCAAGGGTTTGTGGACAAAATAATGTCCCCAAAGATGCCCATATTTTAATGTTTAAAATCAGAATTGATATTTTACACATCAAAGAGAGCTTTGCATATGTAATGAAAGTTAAAAGCTTTGAAATGAAGCTGTTTGGGTTGACTCAATATATTCACATGCATCCTTATAAATGAAGAACTGAAGACAAGGCTGTGTGCAAAGGCACCCTCTTTCTGCTTTTGGAGACCACAAAAGGAGTCTGTAAGCCAAGAACAGTAGACAGACTTGAGGAATGGGACCTAATACTTCTTTTAAAATTCCCTTACAAAGTAGCTCTCCACTCCCATCCCAGGACTGGGCCTCACAGTGTAGCTCTGACTGGCCTGGAATTTGCTAAGTAGGCAATATTATCTTCAAACACAGAGATTCAGCCTCCTCTGCATTCTGAGTGCGGGGTTAAAGGTGTGTGCCATCATGCTTGACTAAAGTAGCAGGATTCTTTATGGCATTTTCATATATACTTAGTCTTTGTGTATTCAATCCTCCTCCTCTCCCTCACCCTCATCTCTCTGCATCCATACTGCTTAGATCTTTCCCTCACCCTGTCCCCTCTCTTTTAGGTTCATATCCCTTGTATTTTATTACCTTCTCTACTACTGTCCTTTAAAGCCAATTTTTCCCTCTCCTCATGGGTCTCTTTGTAGTTTCTCAAGTTCTATACACATGTGCATCCAATTAAGTAAAAAATACATAAAATTAGAAGCTGACACCCTTCTGTGAAATAGAGCATATTCAATTTGGTCTTTTTAAGCCAAGGTAATCTCAATTAAATTTTTTCTTCTTTGGAGAGGGGTGGGAAGTTTACTTGGCCTACACTGCCACAGCACTGTTCACTATCAAATGAAGTCAGCACAGGAACAGGGCAGAAGGCTGGAGTTAGGAACTGATGAGGAAGCCACGAAGGGTTGCTGCTTACTAGCTTTTACCCCATGACTTGCTCAGGCTGCCTTCTTACAGACCCCAGGACCACCAGCTCATGGATGGCACTACACATAATGGACTGAGCCTTCCAGCATCAATCACTAATTAAGAAAATGCCCTACAGGCTTCCTACATCCCAACCATTATGAAGGCATTTTCTTAATTAAGCTTCCTTCCTCTCAGATGACATTAGCTTGTGTAAGTTGACATAAAACTACACAGTGCAATCGACTTCTTGTCAACCTGACACACAAACACATCATCATTAAGCCACAACTTTATCTTTCTTATTTATTCCCAAATCTTACATTAAAAACATAAATAACTTTAAAAGTTTCACAGTCTTTACAAGTTCAAACCCATTAAAAGTTTATTCTCTTTAAAATATCTTGTTTGTTTAAAATATCTAAATCTCTCAACTGTAGGCTCTTATACAAGTAAACATTAAGTTAAATGCTTTCATATTTCAAGAGAGAAGAACCAAGGCACATCACAATCACATCAAAGCAAAAGCCAAACCTCCAACAGTGTAAATAACACAATGACCAATGTCTGGAAACTGCTCAAGAGAAGCACAGTAAGTATTTGTGTGAAAGTACCTTTGGTAGGGTATAGAATCCCTTAGGGAACATGCTTAGGAGGAGGACCCTATCTGAGTCATGTGATAACTCCAGTTTTAGTTTTTTTGAGAATCATTCATACTCAGTTATGCAGTGCTTCATCCGATATCTTTTATGAAAGAATGATGCTTGCTGAATCCTTGACTTTAGTGCTGTGAGACCTGCTCATGATCAATCTATGCCCTACACACCAAAGATAGTAAATTTGGTGGAAAATCCAATATTAATTTGACTTGTCTAAGTCAAAGAATTAAGAATTCTAAGAATTAAATCATTTAAGCAGTCTACTTAGTTCTCTCAATAAAGTATTACACACACATTGTGTGTTGTTTGTGTGTGTGGTGTGTCCGTGCATGTGTGTCCTTACAGAGAGTTACTTGGGAACTTTGAAGATGTTTTCTCTACCAGATTGGGCAAATTCTAGATCTCTATCTTCCTGTGAGTCTCAGAACAAGTTGAGAAAAATTATGTTTGTGTTTCATGGCTGAAATTTCTCTCCCAGGACAGTGGACTTATAGTACTGGTAGTGTGTGGTACCCACATGTAATACTAGTGTATGTACCAGCAATATATATATATATATATATATAATATATATATATATATATATATATATAATATAATACCTTGGTACACAGACTTCAAAATAGGGCTCATCTCTTTGTCTTATTTTCATACCAGCTTAACAAGACTGTCAATGGCAATTTTATTAAGATTTCTGAAATTGGATCAAAAGGTTTCATCAATAAAATGACAGAAAACATTTTATTAATATATTAGCATCAATATTGTTGAACTTGGGAAACATATTAAGTCTGTAAGATCTTTGGACTTCAGATTGTATTTCTTTTTTATATTATTATATTATTATATTATTTTAATTTAAATTATTTTATTTATTTACATCCCAGTTGTTGCCCCACCTCAGTTCTCCTTCCCACAGTTCCTCATCCCATTTCTCCTCCCCATTGCCTCTGAGAAGGTGCTCTCCCCTCCACCAGGACTCCCCTTTCCCTGGGGTCTCAACTCTCTCGAGGATTAAGCCCATCTTCTCCAACTGAGGTCAGACCAGGTAGACCTCTGCTATAAATGTGCCAGGGGCCCTATATCAGCCCCTGTATGCTCCTGGTGGTTGGCTCAGTTTCTGGAAGCTCCCTGGGGTCTGGGTTAGTTGAGACTGTTGGTCTTCCTTTGGGGCTGCTTCTTCCTTTCAGCTTCTTCAATATTTTCCCTAACTCAAACATAGGGTGTCCCTGACTTCAGTGGTTGGGTGTTTCTGCTCTGTCTCATCAGCTGCTGGTAGGGTTTCTCAGAGGGCAGACATGCTAGGCTCCAGTCCTGTACGCACATCATAGCATAGTAGTGTCAGGCCTTGGTGTCCCTCATGAGATAGATCCTAAGATGAGCCAGTCATTGGACTACCTTTCTTTCAGTTTCTTCTCCATTTTTGTCCTTGGCAGTTCTTTTACACAGAAATAATTCTGGGTCAGGAATTTTGATTGTGGGTTAGTAACCTGTCCTTTCTACTTGAAGCCCTGTCTATGAAACTGGAGGTAGACTCTTCAAGTTCCCTTTCTCTCTCTCTCTTTTTTAATTGGATCTTTTATTTATTTACATTTCAGATGCCATCCTTTTTCCCCATTTCCCCTCCCGAGAAACCCCCTATTCCATACCCCCTCCTTATTTTTGCTTTTATACCATTTTAGTTACATGCAAGTATTAAGGTCAGTTCTAGGTTGAGGAACTAGCAATACAGTAGATACAAATAATGAAGGAACAAGCAATACAATAAACACAAATAATCAAAGAACAAGTAAGGCAATAAACAAAATTCCATGAATACTCCCATGAATTCCATGATCACTGTTTCTAAGAGCTTATCAGCTGACTAAAATATCTGCACCTACTTCTCTGTCCTAGCCCAAAGTCATTTTCATGTCTGAAGCCTACTTCCTTGTTCTAGTCTAAAATTTAGATTCCTGCCTGAAATTTCTTCTTTGTTCGAGCCTAATGTCAAATTTCTACCTGAAGCCTACTTCCTTGGACCAATGCCATATTCCTGCCAAGAGCCAATTTCCTTGTTCTTGGTTCATGTCAGATTCTTGCCAAGCAGCCCCAAAAGTCTCTGCCTCTCCCCCTTTTTATTTCATAAATAAGACTGATCCTGTCTTAGGCTGTTCTGCCAAGGATGCCTTCCTTACCCATCATGGAATATGCATTATCAAAAGCAATGCACTTATGTCTTAGGTTGAAAAAAAAAGGCTCGTGCAGATCTTACCTATCCTTGGCTTGCCATCCTGTTAAATTAATAACTGTCTGGGGGTCCATTTTCAGTTTCAAGCCATGTACTTTGCTGCCAACATGTTGATGTTGTTAAAGACAAGCTTTAACATGATGGGGAGGAATAAAAGTATTCCCATGGACAAAAAGGGTTAGCATGATCAAGCTATATATGCCATTCTTGAAGATTGACCAAAATAGAAATACTGACCTCAGGCCATGGGTAATTTTATCAGCAGGTCTGCCTCATCAATGCTCAGCAGAGCAGCATTCTTTAAATTCATAATCTCACTATGCAAAGTTAAAACATCCAGAGAGGTGTTAGATTTATGCCAAATATACTAGCAAGTGTCTTTAAACTTTTTTCTAATTATAATGACTACCACTGTAAATTTTAGAACTAACATGAATCCAATGGTATTTGGCATGACACTTCAAGATGGCTCCTTACTTTTAAACTCTGAACCTCCTTCCAATAATTTGAATAGGATAAAGAGCATCAAGGGATTCCTTATAATTGTCAAGGACAAGGAACTGTGGAAGGAGCCCATGAAACTTAAAACAGTATCTTTATAAAATAAAAAAGAGGGAGGTATATCTCCATATACCACAAATTTATTTAAATCATGTTCTTTTTATTTTAAAATTAAAAAAAATTTGGGGTGGCAAAGAACTTTCTGCTGATTGTCTATGGCACTCTACAACTAGGCATACTTATGCATAGGTGAAAGGGAAGGATCCACTTACTGGCATATGGCATGATCCCGATCAGGTATTTAATATGAGGAAGAGGGCATGTTTGTCTGTTTTCCTGCAGGATGCTGAAGGAGCATAGTGGCTGCTAGAGTGACAGGTGAGACATGTGATGCCAGGACAAAGAATGATGCTGATCTGTGAGCTTGCTGAGTGCTCTGACAATAGTGACTGGGAAGCTGTTTTGGACATATGTTCCCGACCCACCTTTGCTTATCCGTACCCCTGATTGGACAAGCTGCCTTTCCTCAAGTTTTCAGACCTTGTGGAACAGAGAAGATGTTATAATGACTCTTGTATTTTTCTTAAATGTGACCAGTTATTTGGACTCAATCATGGACTGGTCTAGAAATCAATTCAATGCAGTGGAAATCACAGTGTTCATTTGGAAGTTGGTTCTGGACATTTTCAGAGACATACTTGGAAGTTAGCTGCAGTTCTCTATGATGTTATATTAGCAAGAGAGAAAGTTGGGACAGGATCTGGACTTTTTATTGCCCTGAGTATCACAGAACCTTGGTCTTCTGATAAAAGCTTGCTAATACTGGAAGAAGTGAGTCAGCGTTAAGCAGAAGCAAGAGGGTAGTGGTCTTGATTATTGCTAGTATAATAGTTTTAATTACATTAGGTTGCTAGCATGACTGCTTCTGCATGACAGCTACTTTTGTTAATCATTTAGCAAAAAATGTTACTAATGTGTTGAATATACAAGAGAATTTAGATAGGCATCTGGAACAATGGATTGATGCTCTTTATCCCTTTCTCAAATGTTAGGCATTTTGGCTAAGGTCACCCCTAATGAGTCCTGACAGTGTCTCACCTCCTGGATCTCTGGAACTCTCTACAGGGGTCCCCCCTCACCTCACACTGCCTGAGGCTGCTTATTTGCATATATTCTCTTGTCCCTCTGGGCTTCTCTCTTGTCCCCCTCCCTAATTCTGATCCTGTTTTTCTTTTCCCCTCCCCTCCCTTCTCCCATGCAGATCTTTCCCTCTCTTCCTCCCTTGATTATTTCCTTCCTACTTCTAAGTGGGGTTGAAGCCTCCTCACTTGAGTATTTCTGCTTGTTACACTTCTTATGCTCTGAATGTTGTGTCTTAGGTATTCTGTGCTTTTTGGGTAATGTCCACTTTTCAGTGAGTACATACCATGCATGTCCTTTTGGGTTTGAGTTACCTCACTCAGAGTGATATTTTCTAGTTCCATCCATTTGCCTGCAAAATTCATGATGTACTTGTTTTTTATAGCTGAATAGTATTCCATTGTGTAAATGACCACATTTTCTGTATCCATTCTTTGGTTGAGGGACATCTGGGTTGTTTTCAGCTTCTGGCTATCACACATAAGGCCACAATGAACATAGTGGAGCAAGTGTCCCTGTGGCATGGTGGGGCATCTTTTGGGTATATGCCCAATAGTGGTATAGCTGGGTCTTCAGGTAGAACTCTTTCTAATTTTCTGAGGAACCACTGTACTACAAAGCAATAGTGATAAAAACTGTCGTAGAGAGATAGAGGGGTCAATCAATGAATAGAACTGAAGACACAGAAGTAAACCCATACACCTATGAACACTTGATCTTTCACAAAGAAGCCAAAAACATACCGTGGAAAAAAAGAAATCATCTTCAATAAATGGTCTAACTGGAGGTCTTTATGTAGGAGAATGAAAATAGACCCATATTTATCACTTTACACAAAGCTCAAGTCCAAGTGGATAAAGGACCTCAACATAAAACCAGATACATTGAATCTAATAGAAGAGAGCCTCGAACTCATTGGCATGGGGAAAACTTTCTGAACAGAACAACAATGACTCAGGCTCTAAGATCAACAAGTGATAAATGGGACCTCAGGAAACTGAAAAGCTTCTGTAAGGCAAAATACACCATCATATTGTATTTCTTAAATTTGAACTGGAAAGTCAGAACTCAATTTGAGCAAATATTTCTGTCTAAACCTGAAATAAATCCCATTTACTTAGTGTCAACATTTTACTGCAGTAAGATATTCTTGCCTATCAAGTCAGTGATATATGTATTTTTAATTTACAATACACAATATTTTGTTGCTGTGCTACAGTGGGCTAATCATTGTTTTACAATGCTTACATAACTTTAAGAGATGGGATATTCCAGTCTTTATTATTGTTTTAAATTGACTATATATTCCATTTCTAAAAATTTATTGAAAGAAAAATACCAAAAACTGCAGGCTACATTTTATGCACAGGAACATTGAATGCAATATTATTTACAGTAGTTCAAATATAAGTAAAAATTTCAGTATATGGAATATATAAACTATTTATAGCTAGTCCTCTTCTAGCTTTAACCTTCATACATGTAACTGCCCATATGGGTGACTCTGATAGATCAGGAAATAAAGATCATATTCCAAAGTTCTGAAGGCAAATTGAATAATTTCAATTTAACATATCCAGATTATAGGACTAAAAGAACAGCAGTGATAGAAATTGGTTACTGCAACAAAAGTTTCTCCATTTAGTCCACCATTTAGGAAAAATAATAGTTCTATATCCCTTCTTAGCTAACTCCATAGTCTGAGAGTACCACATTGTATCTGTTTCCCGTGTCTGGCCATGCTGAATGATTAGAGGATCCTACCCTATTGTTCTAGCTAGCCATAGCCATGGCATTCTAGTGTACATAGAAACAGAGCTCATTCTTCCTTCTTCTTATGACCTTGTAGTGGTATTTCTAATATTTCCATCTATTTCCTCTCTGTTATGACCAAGATTTGTGTATTCAAATAAAGAAGTTTATTTCTCATTTCAGAATTTGCTTAGCTTCTATTAGGCCCTGAACTCTATCCCTACTGATGCCCAAAATATACTGGTCCCACCTATTTTTTTATATTGAAAAGATGTAGAGGGCATAAAAGTGAACATAACATATACCTCCCCAGTGTTTAAAAGTGTTAGAGAGAGAGAGAGAGAGAGAGATTGAGAGGTTACAAGGCCAGGACTTTGAGAACCCTAGGATGAGAAAGAATTGAAAACAGTCCTGTACAGACATATTTGTCTTCATATGATGGTGGCTTTATCTCTTAGAATCATGCACTTCTTGAGAGTAAATTATATGACACATAATAGGTAATGAATAATAATTTACTAAATTGTCATATTGAGAACTATAGGTATAAGATAATAATTAATAACAGTGATTTAGTAACATGTTTTGAGTGAATTGAGTATGCTGTGTTCAACCTGCTCATGCATGAGTATTAGAACATCTCATTTATTTTATAAAATAAACTTATAAAGCAGATACAATATTTCCCTTTATTAGAATATAAAAACAGAAGTGAAGATAACCTGTTTTCCCACAGTCATTTGAGAGATGGCAGAGATAAATTGTAGATAAAGACTTTCTGGTTCCAAATATTTTGAGTTTCTAACTTAATATAGTGTTTATGACATATTATTATCATGTATATTCCTTGACATTTTTGTTCAAGAGTATCATAAACTTTGACCATATTAACCCATTGTCCTCTCCTGCTCTCTGTTTTTTCTAATGGTTCTACTTCATTTCTCAAACAGTTTCCCTTCTACCTTTCTAGTTACATGTTTAATCTATCTATCTACCTACCTATCTATCTATCTATCTACCTATCTACTATCTATCTATCTATCTATCTATCTATCTATCTATCTATCTATCTATCTATCTATCTACTCTACTATTATCTGTCTTTTGATCTATATATTTATCCATTAATTGTCTATCTACTATCTATCTACTTACCACCTTTCTATACAGTTTGTATCTATGTATATCATTCTTGGCCCAGATTCCTTTTCTTAACAAGATAAACCTCAGTTTCCTTCATTTTCCAGCAAATAACATCATTTCACTCTTCTTAAGGGCAGAATAAAGCTCCTTTGTGCATAGATACATACAACATTTTCTGTTCCTTTTATTATGTTAATGGACACCAAGTCAATTCCACAACTTGGCTTTTGTGCTTTGGGCTGTGATAGTCTTGAAGGAGCAGGAATCTCTGCAGTACGTGTACTTAGGTTCCTTTGAGTATACCCAGAAGTGATGTAGCTGGCTGGATCATGTGGTAGCTTTATTTTTCTTGAGGACTTCCATACTAATTTCCATAGTTGATTGTACCCATTTATACCACCATTGGTAGTGTATAAAGTTTCGTTTTCTTCAGTATCCTCACCAGTATTTGTTGCTTGATTTTAAGTGACAGCCATTCTGACAGGGAGGTGGAATCTCACTTTAGTTCTGATTTACACTTTCCCATGAGTAAGGATGCTGGGGAACTTGTTATGTACTGGCCATATTCAAAATATTCAAATCCTGAGACAGGCTGCTAAATAGATGATTATCTAGTAGAAATAAACACTAATCACCGTGTCCTTTGTGTGGGTTATATACTCATGCTATTTCTTTAGCTACTGAATAGTTTCAGTCTTTGTGGTTCATATTGAAATAGATTTTGCCATTCTTATAACTGTGTCCTATATCCAACCTACAACTATGCTCATAGACCAGGATTAATGTCTTCAGCATGGCAGTAAGATTTTCATATTTATGTCCTGTAACAGTCTAGGCATCTCCTTTTACTTCAGTATCTTAGAACCAACTATTTGAAATGTGCATTTTTCCCATGGAGTGTCATACATTTCTTGGCACGTTTATCAAAAGCTTGAAAAAATGCCTTCCCATCTGTTAAAGTGCTTTCTAGGGAAGGAGTGTTTCTGCTAGTCAAGATGATGCCCAAAAAGGAGAGCATATTTTCTTAGGTTCATGATGAACTAGATAAATAAAGAACATGTTTTTCTAGTCTTTCCCAGGGATCTAGACAAAAAGGAGATGTGAGGAAGGTTATTTAAAATATCTGTTCTACAGCACTTTAATGGAGATATCCTTTTGAATAGTAGGTATCTTTGCAAAATAATACTCTCTGTTTATGAAGTTACTGAATTCCCGAGCCACTATTAAATGTTAGAGGCTTTATTATCAACACAAAACTCCAAAGCCACTTTTAATCAAGAGGTATTTGTTGTCATATAGGGCATTCTTGATAATGGTAAATATCCTAATAACAGTTTAGGAGAAATTATCAGATCATCTTTTATAAACTGGCAAGTGATACACAAAGAACTTATAGAATGTTGTAGTCTTATTTTTTCTTTTAAGTAAGTTTTTAGTTTCTTTGCCTATGTGTACATGGTCCATAATTTTTAAAGGATACAGAATACACAAGAAAAGATTTGAAATCTGAATCAAGTAACTACACTTGGCTTCAGTGACTATAGTCACTCAGCAGCCCCTCTTCTTTATGCTTTCTGTGTCTCAGGATGGTTGTGAAACAGGTGAATAAAAGCTTAACAAACTCACAGTCAGTCAGTTACACCATTTCTCCTAGGTTTTGGCCCTATGCAGAGTTTTGTCCTTGGGGATGACATTGTTTTTGAATGAGCTTGGAAAGTGTAACTCATCTACAGGATCTTTGAAGAAGTAAGAGTTAAACTAAAACCAAATATAATTATCAATTTGTCATTTGGAGCACAAAGGGTTAACAGGACACAGCTATGTGGAGTTCTCTCCAGGAATTCAACTTACTGCTGGGCAAGTGCTCTTATCAAACAACTCTCAATTCCTCATAAAACTCCTCTTCTCAAGCCTTATAGTGTTCTCTTTGAAAGATTTTTCTCTTTTTGGGTTCTTGAAAATCAGAACCATTTTGGAGCCAGTGTCAGAAGTCAGGTCTGGTATTGATCCTCTCTAGAAGAATCTCTTGGCCTGTAAGTTTTGGGGTTTGTCTCTCCTCTCCTCTCCTCTCCTCTCCTCTCCTCTCCTCTCCTCTCCTCTCCTCTCCTCTCCTCTCCTCTCTCTCCTCTCCTCTCCTCTCCTCTCTCTCCTCTCCTCTCCTCTCCTTCCTCTCCTCTCCTCTCCTCTCCTCTCCTCTCCTCTCCTCTCCTCTCCTCTCCTCTCCTCTCTCCTCTCCTCTCTTTCTTTCCTTTCTTCCTCCTGATGAGTCTTTAACATCAGACCAAGCAACATGATCAATGCCTCCCTCCTATACCCATTTTGAAAATTATATGCATGATGTCACTGTTTGAGAACACTGAAGACTTTAGGAGTCCATCAGGCAGTGTAAATTCTTTAGATTATTTATATAAATTTATGTAGTTTAGAAGAATTGGTTAATATAAACCCAGCAGTACTTAGCAACAGATAAAGTATAACAAGTTAATATGTTAGGTTAACTTAAAATGTAACATTAAAAATAGTTACTACAAATATAGACTCTAATTTAAATAGTTATTAATTAATTTCACAATTAAGACTGTAAGAATGAAATTATAACTTTGCAGGAAAATGGCTAGAACTGAAAACTGTTCTACTAAGTGAAGTAGCCTCAACTCAGAAAGACAAATACCACGTTCTCCTTCATATGTGTGTCTAGCCTTCAACTTTTAAGCATGCATATATGCAGGTGGAAGTAAATATGGATGTAGGAAAAGAAAATGAAAGGAATTCATGTGACTGTATAAAAATGCTTTAAGGGACAGAGTGGAGACAGTAGAGCAAAGTAGAAAGACTAAAGGGTACAGAGGAAAGGGGCCAGCATGGTGAGGGAGAGGGAAGCAAACAAAATGCAGAACATGTATGAAAACCCTTATACAGAACTCTATCACTTCACAGGGTTTAAAAATTACAATCAGCGTAGGAGTTCTCTGGAAGAATTTTTGGAGTTGCTCATGTATACTATCATATCATCTGCAAAAAGTGATACTTTGACTTTTCCTTTCCAATTTTTATCTCCTTGACCTCTTTTAGTTGTCTTATTGCTCTTGTCAAAATTTCAAATACTATATTGCAGTGATACAAGAGCGTGGACAGCCTTGCCTTGTCCCTAATTTTAGGGGAATTGCTTTAATCTTCTCACCGTTTAATTTGATGTTGGCTATTGACTTGCTGTATATTGTCTTTATAATGTTTAGGTATGTGCCTTGTATTCCTGATCTCTCCAAGACTTTTACCATGAAGGGGCGTTAGATTTTGTGAAAGTCTTTTTCAGCATCCAATGAGATATCATGTAGTTTTTTTCTTTCAGTTTGTTTATATGGTGGATTACATTGATGAATTTTTGTATAGTGAATAATTCTTGATCCCTAGGAGGAAGCCTACTTGTTTCAATGTGGATGATGTTTTTGATCTGTTCTTGGATTTGGTTTGTGAGTATTTTAGCACCAATGTTCATAAGGGAAACTGGTTTGAAAGTTTCTTTCTTTGTTGAGTCTTTGTGTGGTTTAGTAATCAGGGTGACTGTGGTCTCATAGAATGAGTTTGGCAATGTTCCTCCTGTTTCTATTTTGTAGAATAGTTTGAGGAGTATTGGTGTTAGCTTTTCTTAGAAAGTATGGGAGAATTCTGCATTAAAACTGTGTGACCCTGGGTTTTCTTTGTTGTTTGTTTGTTTTGTTTTTGTTGGAAGACTTTTATTGACTGCTTCAGTTTCTTTAGGGGTTATTGGACTATTTAATAGCTTACCTGATCTTGATTTAACTTTGGTAAATGGTATCTATCTAGAAAGTAGTTCATTTCATTTAGATTTTCTGATTTTGTAGAGTACAGGCTTTTAAAGTAAGACTATGATTTTTTGAATTTCTTTAGTGTCTGTTTCCTTTTCATTTCTGATTTTGTTAATTTGGATACTGTCTCTCTGTCTTTTAGTTAGTTTGGATAAATGTTTATTTATCCTGCTGATTTTCTCTAAGAACCAGCTCTTGGTTTTGTTGATTCTTTGTATTGTTCTCTTTGTTTCTAATTGATTGATTTTAGCCCCGAGTTTGATTATTTCCTGCCATCTACTTTTCTTGGGTGTGTTTGCTTAATTTTGTTCTAGAGATTTTAGATGTGCTGTTAAGTTGCTCATATAGGATCTCTCCAATTTCTTTATGGAGACACTTAGTGGTGTGAACTTTCTTCTTAGCACTGTTTTAATTGTGTCCCATATTTTTGGATATGTTGTGTCTTCATTTTCATTGACTTCTAGAAGGTCTTTAAATTCTTCTTTCTTTCTTTCTTTCTTTCTTTCTTTCTTTCTTTCTTTCTTTCTTTCTTTCTTCTTTCTTTCTTTTTTTGAACATCAACAACAACCAGTTTTAATCCATGGTGATCTGAGAAGGTACAAGAGGTTATTTCAATCTTTTTGTATCTGTTGAGGCTTGCTTTGTGAGGAGTATATGGTCAATTTTGGAGAAGATTCCATGAGATGCTGTGAAAAATAGTATATTCTTTTGTGTTTGGGTGAAAGGTTGTGTAGTTATCTGTTAGGCCCATTTGATTCATAACTTATGTTAGTTTCACTATTTCTCTGTTTAGTTTCTGGTTTGATGACCTGCCCAATAGTGAGTGATAGTAGAGTGTTGAAGTCTCCCTCTATTAATGTGTGGGGTTTGATGTGTGATTTAAGCTTTTAGTAATGTTTCTTTTGTGAATATGGGTGCCCTTGCATTGGGGTGTAGATGTTCAGAATTGTGATGTCATCTTGGTGGAGTTTTCCTTTGATGAATTGAAGTGACCCTTCCCATCTCTTTTGATTACTTTTGGTTGAAAGTCTATTTAATTAGATATTAGAATGGCTACTCCAGCTTTTTTTTTGGGTCTATTTGCTTGGAAAACCTTTTTTCAGCCCTTTATTCTGAGGTAGTATTTGTATTTGTTGCTAAAGTTGTTTCTTGTATGCAGCAGAATGATGAATCCTGTTTATGAATTTATTCTGTTAGCTTGTGTCTTTTTATTGCCTTACTTAAGTCCATTGATGTTGAAAGATATTAAGGACAAATGATTGTTAGTTTCTGTTATTTTGATGTTGGGTGGTGTTAGAGTGTGTGTGTGTGCACGCATGCGTGCATGGATTTGTGTGTGTGTGTGTGTGTGTGTGTGTGTGTGTGTGTCTATGTGTAAGGAGAGAGAAAGAGAAAGAGAAAGATTCTCTTCTTTTGGTTTTGCTGGTGTGAAATTATTAATTTCTTGTGCTTTCTTGGATGTAGTTATACTCCTTGTGTTCAGAGTTCTTGTAGTATCCTCTGTAGTGCTGGATTAGTGAAAAGGTACTGTTTAAATTGTGTTTTGTTATGGAATATTTTGGTTTCTCTATCTAATTGAAAGTTTTGGTGTAGATGTAGCATTCAGTGGTATTGTTTGACAGTGATGGTTGTAAGGCACCATAGCGATGACTGCCTACTTGATGCTCCTGGTAGTCTAATTATAGAGATATTTAACTCACAGTCCTTGTCTGGGGAGATCATCAGTGTGGGTGAGAATTTTTTATTATGCCCAGGATACTTATTTCAGGAAACAAAAAAGGGCTCAGTGTTAAGAGTACTTACTTGCAAAGGACCTGGTTTTGATTTCTAGCACCTACACTAGGCAGCTCACAACCACCCATAACTCTAGTACATAGTAATTCACAAGACACTCATACGTACACATAAATAAAATACAAGATTTAAAAAGAGTAGCCATTTGACATTTGCTTATTTGTTTTAGAGGTGGATTAGGAATCAGAAAACTTATGTTCCTCTCATTTATAAATATTCCAATAAGTTTACATACATTTATCTCCAAATGAAGATCTCTTTCTCACACACAGAAAGGGAGAGGGAGAAGGAGAGGGAGAGGGAGAGGAGAAGGAGAGGAGAGGGAGAGGGAGAGGGAGAGGGAGAGGAGAGGGGAGGGAAGGGAGAGAGGGAGAGGAGAGGGAGAGAGAAGGAGAGGAGGGAGGGAGAGGGAGAGGGAGAGGGAGAGGGAGAGGGAGAGGGAGAGGGAGAGGGAGAGGGAGAGGGAGAGGGAGAGGGAGAGAAGGCTGGGAATGTTTGAGAGGCAATGGCAACCAAAACAAAATCTGTAGGTTTTAGAGTCCTGGACCTTAGCTGAAAGATAAGGTTGACATATTTACTTACAACATTTCATGGAAGAATTGAGATAAGAGCCTACCTATGTCCTATTGTAGTGTTTGACATTTGCCAAAGTGATGAAAACAGCTGGAGTCACAGGACCATTGGGGGAAAATATCAGATAATAAATCTAAAAGAAGTGAATCTGAGAGCAGAGTCCCAGGAAAGTTTAGGAGGGTTTAAGAAATAAGCAAAAGAAACCCATTCTAATGCAACTGCAATGTCATGGCCACTAAGGTGAAAATGACTCAGGGACATACAGTCACCCATTTCCTCAGACCTAAACCTCAGAGCCATGGAAGATACCCAACAAGACATTTAATAGAACCTATCAAGTACATGAATGAGTTGCTTCTGAAAAATGATAGTAGAGCCCAAAACACTTAATACTCACCTATATGTTATGATTCCCCAGAAAGAGACAGAGAGACTTGTGGTCAGATCTGAACTATCTTGAAGGGGTCCTGGCTAGGTGTTGAGAGTAGGTGGTGGGAACTTTAAGAGGTGGGCTACAGCAAGAGGCATTTACCTCTTACTGACATGCTCTCAAGATTCATCATGCGATAATTCCCCCCCCTTTGATTCTTGGTTATTTTTTATGAAATGCTTCTACCATGTTGAGCTGTCATGGAATTAAAATAACAGAAATGCTTAGCCCCAGACTGAAACCTGTAAAACAGCCTAGATAAACCTTGCCACTTCATAAGCCTAATGGAAAGGCACCATCGCAGTACTTAACAGGCTTCCAGCTTGGATCATTTCCTATTTTGCTCTACTCTAACATCACAGAATGTCCCTTGAATGTCACACCTTTAGTTGATTCTTCTACTGAAATCTAGATTCATGCCTTTTCATTGTTTTTGCTCTCAGGGTCATTTTCAGGCTTTAATGTTGCAACACATCTGATTTTAACTCATTCATCACATTGTAATCATGTGCATCAGTGACTGGAAGGGGCAGACATTTATATTAAAATCTAACATACTGAAGAGAAAAATATGGCACTAAAAAGCTTGAAAAGCAAATAAAGTAGTGTCCTCAATCTTTCAGATTTATGTGCCTAAAAACAGAAAAAGTGGACTACTCCTTACTTTAACATTAGTATTCCTTTG
The DNA here is from genome assembly GCA_021653895.1 of Mastomys natalensis. NCBI lineage: Eukaryota > Metazoa > Chordata > Mammalia > Rodentia > Muridae > Mastomys > Mastomys natalensis. The sequence continues at coordinate 272,279 of JAJTUV010001503.1, read as the reverse complement.
AAAACCACGATGTTTGCTAAGGTAGTTCTGCTTCAGTGATTTTCCATAAGCTTCCAATGAGTTGTTAGTTCTCAGTGAGGTCATCTTTTAAAATCATCCTTCTGCAGGCAGAATTTTCCTTAAACATAATTAGATTTCTGATTACTACCTGTATAAACAACCCTTTTCCTTCTATCACCCAGGGTGGTTTATTTGTATATATAGCTTTAAATATTTTTCTTTTCTTTTATGTGTGTTGGTGTTCTGCCCCCATGTATGTCTGTGTGAGGGTGTCATATGCTCTGGATCCAGAATTATAGACAGTTGTGAACTACCATGTGAGTGGTGAAAATTAAAACTCAGTCCTTTGGAAGAGTAGCCAGTGCTCGTAACTGCTGAATCATCTCTCTAGCCCCCTTATTATGCTTTTGTTCTTTGTACTTGTGTGTGTGTGTGCGCATGCATGCATTGTGTGTACACATGTGCTCTGCATATGTATACATGAACATGTACCATGGCTGTAGAAGGAGGTCAAATGACAACTTGCTGAAGTAGGTTTTGTTTTTCTACCCTGTGGGCTCTTGGCATTGAACTTAGGTCAACAGGCTTGGCTTCACTTGCCTCTCCCACTGAGCCATCCTGCCAGCCCTCATTACCAAATTTAGTCTCTTTTTAAATATATGAACACAGATGTTCATGCATAATACGGATCTGAAAGCTTGGGTGTCTTTACAGATGTTAGTGCTGTTTCTTCTCCAAGTTCACCTGTGTTCAATTTGATATCTAATACTAAATGGACCTTTCCATTGAAGATGACAAACAAGAACTGGTTCTTCAGTGTTCCTAAATTGCATGATATGTAGCAGGATTGGAAGCGTTTCTTTTTTCTATCATTACAGGATGTGTGTCTTTCCCCCAGAGTTATCTGCTTCCTTCAGTCACCATGCCATTCTTCAACCAGAGCACTGCCTACCCACCAGTCTTCTTCCTCACTGGCATCCCTGGTCTGGAGACCTCTCACACCTGGATCTCCATCCCTTTCTGTTGTCTGTATGCCATCGCCATTTCTGGGAACAGCATGATCCTCTTTATCATCATCACTGAGTCAAGTCTCCATGAACCCATGTACTATTTCCTGTCTATGCTGTCCTTCACAGACCTGGGTCTGTGCCTTTCCACACTGGTAACTGTGTTGCGCATCTTCTGGTTTAATGTTCGAGAAATTAGCTTTGATGCATGCATTGGCCAAATGTTCTTTATCCATGGTTTTACATTCATGGAATCTTCAGTCCTCTTGGTGATGGCCTTTGACCGATTTATTGCCATCTGTAACCCACTGAGGTATGCTATGATCTTAACCAACGCACGAATCACTGCAGTGGGTTTTGCAATCATAATTAGAGGTACCACAGCTCTTGTTCCTTTACTCCTGCTCCTTAAGCGTCTGTCTTTTTGTCGTAGCCATGTGCTCCATCATTCCTACTGCTTCCATCCTGATGTGATGAAGCTTTCATGCTCAGATACCAGGATCAACAGTGCCTTTGGCTTGGCCATTGTCATTTCTACTGCAGGGTTGGACTCTGTCTTGATCCTTCTCTCTTATGTTCTAATCATCCATTCTGTCCTTTGCATTGCATCCAAGGAGGAGCGGAAAAAGGCATTTGGTACCTGTGTCTCCCATCTCAGTGCTGTTGCCATCTTCTACATCCCTATGATCAGCTTGTCATTGGTGCACAGATTTGGGAAACATGCCCCTCCCTTTGTGCACACTCTAATTGCCAATGTTTATCTGCTCATTCCTCCGGTAATGAATCCCATAATCTATAGTGTGAAAACCAAACAAATTCGCAAGGCCATGCTAAAAGTATTCTTTGTTAAGCCATCTTAGAAAAGTTTTAAGGTTTTTTTTTTTTTTTTTGAGTTAGTCTTCCTTGAATTTCTGTTTTATTATTCACTTGTGCAATTTAACACTGTAGCTTGAAAGAGCCTGTTAATAAATACATTTTATTTATTCTAAGTTTGTAAGTTCCTGCCTGCAGAGTTTTAGACTCTGGATTCCCTAATTACAGGAATATCATGTTGTCTAATTATTATCCTATTATTAATGCTCTACCTGTTGTAATATGGTTAAAATGTGTTTATGGTCATTTATAGATTGAAGTTAGTCCTCTAGATTATATAACTATTAATGCCTCATATAATGAAGAACCTAAAATATGTTTCAATAATTGCATAATTTACAAGTACCTTTAAAATGATAATTATTGCCAAATCAACTATTCATGTTAATAAGATGTAATAGTAGAATCACAAAAGAATCATGAGAAAACATGATTGAAATGAGTACTTTTCTATTTCTCTAAGGAAACTTTGAGATCTCTTTGTCAAATGAAAGACCTAGCAATATACTGTCTAGAATACCCACATAGGAAACTGTCCCCTGATTTGATCATCACACAATGCAGTCATACATTGAAACTAAAGTTCTGTCACATAATTATACAATTATTCCAGCTTAATCTGAAAATAAAAAATATATATAGGACATGAAAATGCTAACTATACTAATTTTATCATTATACACTGAGTACATGTATTGAATTATCACCCTGTACTCTAGAATATCTTAATTAAAATAATTAATGGAAACAAAGAGTTTGTGATATAGCACTGATTTTTACATCGAGTTCTTGATGGAAAAGGACTATGTTCTGTTCTCCGTGTCAACCTAGCGAGCATGATAAATCCTTAAAGTGCTTTTTGAAAAAATTAATAAAGATTATTTGGCTGGCTATGGAGCAGTAGTGACAGAAACATCTTTTTAAAGCTTACAGGGCAATGAACTCAAAGCTGCTATGCTCCCTGCACAGGACCTACACAAGATCAAGTCACTCAGCACTGGATTCCAACATAGATAGGGAGAGGACTTCTACAATGGCTTTTATAAAAGGGTACTCTGACACCCAAGTATGAATTATAAGACCGTTTATTCATGGAAACTGAAGGAGCTCACAATGAGCCTGAGGGGAAGGAAACCGTAAAGTAGAATGAGCCCGTGGGAGCCTCATCCTCTGGGGTCCATATCATCTCCATCTGGGATTTTCTGATGAAGAGATTTCAGAAAGCCCGAGACAGCTGTCCTCATAAATGTTCTGTATTCCTGTGCAAAAGATCCCAGCTCCTCAGACGGCTCCAGAGAAAGCACGAAAGAACAATCTGTGTACTTGTAAGTACAGCTGTTGTATTCAAGAAAACGGTAGATTTTTACATCTGCGATTTCTCATAAGAACAAAAAGATTTTATTAGCCTCATGGAGGTCTTCTGGATTCCAACGGAAACCTAGACAAATCAGAAATCTGTAACTTTGGGCCATCTATTCTATCAAAGTGAACTTCAGTAGTGATACAGTAAAGTGTCTTGTTGCACAGAGCAGGTTAAAGCACCATATACAATTCTGAATTTTCTGAGTAGTTTTGGAACATTCAAAACTGCCATCTAAGGCCCACTGCTCTCCTGCCCTAGGTGCACTGCTCCAACATTGTCATCTTCAGTGCCTATATCATACATCTCCCACATTCTGTTTACCTGTTATCAAATTGAATTTTCACAAATGTTGCCATTTTTAACCCCCACATACCACTGCTGATCTGCCAAAGTTCATAAAAGTGGAGTGTTATGTACTCATTTGGAGAACTCAGTCTAGTTGAAGGCAGAAGTTTCATGGGACCTAGGATTGCCCAGGATTCTAACAAGTTTGATGCATCGCTGACAGAGAAAGATGTTTCAAGTTAGTTAAGCATAGGACCTTTGATATTGAGTAAAGTTTATATGAGATGTCATCATCTTAATATAAGTAGAAATATATAACAATATATTTGTTAATAATATAACAAATGTTGAGCAGAGAGAGAGAGAGGAGAGAGAGAGAGAAGAGAGAGAGAATAGATTATTATGCAGTACAAACCAGATTCATCCATAAACAATCCCAAATGTTTTACATACATAACATACATACATATACATACACATACATACATACAACACATACACGTGGAAGGGGAGACAGACAGGCAGATAGATAGACAGACAGACAGACACACACACACACACACACACACACACACACACACACACACAACACACACACACACACATGGGGTGGTTGAGACTATGAGCTCCATGAATCACATTAAAAATTTCTGGCAGAGGGCACGGGAGTGTACCTCAGTCAGTAGTCCATTGCTTACCCACAACACTGCATAAAGGAGGTAAAGAGAGGTGAAACAGCATACCTCTGCAATCCCAGGACTCTGGAGTTTGGAGGCAGGAGGATCAGGAACTTAAGGTCATTCTTGGCTACACAGAGAGTTTGATGCCTGGTTGAAATATATGAGACTCTCTCATTTTCTGGGAGGGACCTGGAGAGACAGCTCAGTGAGTAAGAGATGCTATTATGCAAGCATGTGAACTGAGTTTGAATCTCCAGTACCTTTGTAAAAAGCCAGGGCTTGGGAACAGATAGGGAGTTTGTTGAGACTTATTAGCTGACAACCTTCCCCATGATCAGCAAGAATCCTTGTCTGGCGAGAATAAGATGAAAGGTGATAGAGAATACACCTGAAGTATTCCTCTGTCAAATATATGTGCGTGTACAGGCACACCCCCAAATCAGGTGACTACATTAACACAGACACACAGACATACACACCTCATTCTTCTAAGCAATACAATCTGAATGAAAACTTTTGAAGTACAGGAGAGAGGGAGTGCTGAAGGCCATACAGTGAGGTCCTGAGCTAAGTTCAGAATCACTGGTCAGTTCTTTAAATATTTAAACTATACAAATATTACACTTACACTATTTTGTTTTCATTTGATATAATATAATGGAAGGCATTAATGAATAATGATGAGAGCCTGAAGATATGGCTCAGTGGTTAAGAGGAGAGCCCAAGTTTGTAGCATATACAACCCCGCTTCCTATAGACATACACATGCTATATAAAAATAAGATGCATCTTTTCAAAAGAATATAATGATTAATAAGCAAGATGCCTACATACCACCAGCTTATCTTATTTAGAGAGGCATATTTTCAGATAGCGTATCTATCAAACAATAGAATAACCTTTAATCTGTATGTATGAATCTAAAAGAATATACGTAACTCAGAGGAAGAAGTGTTTTCTTGTGATTCATCCTAGTGAAGGTGATGTCACTGAGTGTTTCCATCAACAGAAATTTGTGTTGAATTTATCAATAACTCTATGGATCAGATAGAGAGTCTGAAGAGCTTAGCCCCATTGAGAAAAGAAAGCGTTACATTATTTAAACAAAGTACTTCAGTATGTAGGCACTTGATATATTGCATGGTTGGTCAAGTAAAGAAAACCTCAGGTTGAGCTTTTCAGTTTTAAGAAAATAGGTGTTTGCTTGTTTGTAAGAACTTTATTTTTAGCGATGTGGTACTGAGTTTGACTTCATGCCAAAGGCAGGTGAATTGGGCTACAGAGGGAGAGTATACAGGTGTGTTTTCACAGATTCCACTGGCATCAGCAGGGAGAAAGTCTGGAAATTGGCAACACAAGGCAAAAAAACTACTTTCAGTAATATTTCTATACTTCTTGCAAAACTGATACAAGTGTTTTACAAAGTGGTGATCATAGAACGAGAGGAAAAATATGTTCAATCAATAGTCAGTATATGTACATACATATACATATTTGCATATAACAGCAATTAATATAAAAGGAGGCCCTGGATTTGACAGAAAGCAAGGAGAGGTATATGGGAGGGTTTTGGAGGAAATAAAGGGTAAGGAGAAATGATAAATATGGAATAATCTCAAAGATAAAAGAAATAATAGAAAAAGGGTTAGAGAGTTGGTGGCTCTGTTAATTGTGGTGTATAGAATTCTCAGAGGCCCCTTAAGTTTACTACTCACCCCATGTTATTTGTTTTGTTTGAGAATAATCCCCTGATCTATTCAGTTTGAGTAGGGCATGCCAATGTATGTAATGGATTACCACTCTGTTGATCATAGTACGTTAGACTACAGAAGAGTTTTACTGATGCAGATAAGGTCTTTGGTTGCTTTACATCAAGTTAATCTACACAAAGATTAACTGGGTCCTGTGACCTAATCAATCACAGGAGATTTTGGAGGTAAAGTGAAGCTGCAGAGAGTTCTTGTTTTATATTTGAAGAGGTAAAAACTCATGTTGTGAGAGAATCTTGTGAATGAAGCCGAAGATGGTGTTGAGGATGTGCAAGTTTCCTCCTCCACTCATCAGCCAGTGAGAGACTGGAGACCTCAAATTTGTGCCATAACGATTTGAATTCTGCCAGTAATCTGAATAATCTCAGATGAGGACTCTGAGTTCCAGGGAATACACAGCTCAGGGCTGAAATCTCAAATTCTGCTTTCTGACATCCTGGAGTTGAGGACCTAGTTTTGCAACACTCCAACACAGAGAATTGTAAGGAACGGGCCTTGTTTCAAACCACTGAAATCTTAGAACTTTAAAATGTAGCCACACAGATGTCATGTTATGTAGCAGAATGTTACATGTTAGTTGATGCCAGATGTCAGGTTTCCACCACATGAACCATTGTTGTAGAAACTGAAGACAGATAGGCAACATGCTGTGGAGGGAAATAAGTATTTTACAATGGAATTTAAGTTGTTGAGGAAATTGGCATTATTGTACAGATTTTTGTTATGGTAGTTTTTTGTTTCTTCCCCTCCTTCCCTCCCTCCATCTTTTCCCTTGCTCCCACCCTCCATACTCCTTCTTTCCCTCCCTTTCTTCCTTGTTTTCTTCCTTCCTCCTTCTTTCCTTCTTTCCTTCTTTCCTTCTTCCTTCCTTCCTTCCTTCTTCCTTCTTTCTTTCTTTCTTTCTTTCTTTCTTTCTTCTCTCTCCCTCCCTCCCTCCCTCCCTCCCTCCCTCCCTCCCCCTCCCTCCCTCCCCTCCTCCTCTCTTTTCTTTCTCTGTCTCTTCTTCTCTGTCTCTTTGTCTGTCTGTCTTTTCTGCTCTTTATTCGTCCTGTCTGCTCTCTCTCTCTCTGTGTCTCTCTCTTTCTTCCTTTCATTTTTCCTAGAGCTGGAACGGACCCCAGAGCTTCACACCTACTATGTAATGCTCTCCTGCTGAGCCAGATCTCATGTCCTCCTTACCCTTTGACTGGGCTAGGAATGGCAAGCTTTGTCTGGTTTCCTAGTCACCTCTCCTAAAATACACAGCCATATTTTCCCTCTTACGTTTTCATATGCTTCCAAAAAATGATTCCACATGGAAAAGAAAACCGTGATTTGTGCCTTTTAAGTCTGCCTTAATTCACTTAGTATATTATTTTTGTATAAAATTCATCCTTATGTAATTCTTCATTTTATGACTTTGTTCCTCTAAGGGAATGGTCTTAGCGGTTCCTCCAGGTTTCCTGCTCCACTTGTAACAAGCAATCATTTGTAACAACTATTGTCTTTCAGGAATGTTTACTAGTGAAGTGACCCAATTTGTACTGGGTGCATCTTGAATAAATATATACTATCATTGTAGGACACTCAGCAGATTATATGAAGTTTGAATTCATATGTCAACCTTCCAGAACACCACAGCATCTTCCATCATTTTCCTGCTCACTGGTGTGCCCGGGCTGGAAGCCTTCCACACCTGGATCTCCATTCCTTCTGCTTTCTCTATGCAACTGCCCTCTCTGGGAACAGCCTCATTCTCTTTGTCATTATCACCCAGCCCAGCCTCCACGAGCCCATGTATTACTTCCTCTCCATGCTGTCCACCACTGACCTCGGGCTCTCCATATCCACTCTGGTCACCATGTTGGGGATATTCTGGTTCAATGCCAGGGAGATCAGCTTCAACGCCTGCTGTCACAGATGTTCTTCATTCAACTCTTCACTGTCATGGAATCGTCAGTGTGTTGGCTATGGCTTTTGATCGTTATGTGGCCATCTCCAACCCTCTAGTATGCTTCAGTCTTACTGATCTTAAATAGTAGTATTGCATAGCAATTGTTACCGGGGTACACTAAATCGACTCCTATGGTTGTCTTCTTAAAAGATTCCTATTGCAGAGCCATGTGCTCCACCATCCTACTGTTTCCACCCCGATGTCATGAAGCTCTCATGCACAGACACCAGGATCAACAGTGCAGTGGGCTCACTGCCCTGATCTCTACTGCTGGAGTTGACTCTGTCTTCATCCTCCTTTCCTATGTCCTGATCATCAGAACTGTCCTCAGCATTGCCTCCCCAGAAGAGAGGAAGAAAGCCTTCAGCACGTGTATCTCCCACATTGGGGCTGTGGCTGTGTTCTATATTCCACTGATCAGTCTGTCCTTTGTCCATAGATTTGGAAAACGAGCTCCACCCTATGTCCATACTCTGATTGCCAATGCCTACCTGCTGATCCCTCCTGTCATGAATCCCATCATCTATAGTGTGAAGACCAAGCAGATTCGAAAGGCTGTGATGAGAGTTCTCCATTCCAGAATGACAAAGAGCTAGATGGTTGTTTCATGTTTTCTGCCCTTGTCACTCTGTGGAAGAGGAAAGTGACCTTTAAGGAGCTTACAATGCTGAGAGACATTGTAACATTTTAACATTGACAGTTATCAAAATGATAGATTTATTTGCAAGAAAGAATGTATGAGCCAAAAGAGACTAATGTAAGTTACAGGTTTTCAAAATATCAGTGTTCCCTAAAACGTCATGGTGGTAGTGCCTTTCCTCCTTCTTAATGAAAGATTTCAATGATATTGCTATCCATCTCTCTTCTTTATTGACAGAAATAGCATTACTTCTATTCATAAGTAGAAATAAAATATAAATTATCATTCCAAATTACCAAATGCTATCACCGAAATGTACCATGACAACTGTCCTTGTCCATTATTACTTAATTGTACAAATATTTCTGATTCTGTCTTATTGAGCAGGTAATGCTGAAATCAGGGATCTAACATTGTTGGTCAAACATTCATATTTTCCTCTCTTCAGAGAAGATTTTTAGTTTATGTCACCTATGAAAAATAACTTTTAATTTGACTCTTGTGTATAGCTTATATATCCCCAGCACTGAGTTAACTGGGTTGGAGGCCAACCTCTGCACTTGCAGTACTGCTCAGTTGAAGGCAAGATGATCAGAAGGTCAGGTCATTTTGGTCATTTTTAGACATCAAAGATAATTAACAATTTTTTTGGGGGGGTGAAAAAATTTTAAACTATTTTTATATTTCATTTTTATTTTTAATTGGATTTCTTATGTATTTACATTTCAAATGTTTTCCCCTTTCCAGGTCTTCCCTTCAGAAACCCCCTATCTCCTCTTCCCTCTCCCTTCCTCTATGAGTGTCCTCCCCACTCTCCCACCGACTCCTGCCTTCCCACCCTGAAATTCCCCTACACTGGGTCATCTAACAGCCTCAGGCGCAACGGCCACTCCTCCCACTGATGTCCAACAAGGCCATCATATGCCCTATATGTGGACGGAGCCTGTACTCTTTGATTGGTGGTCCAGTTCCCGGGAGCTCTGGGGGGTCTGGCCGGTTAACACTGTTGCTCTCCCCATGCGGTTGCAACCCGCCTTAGCTCCTTCATTCTCTTCTCCAACTCCTCCTTCAGGACCCAGCACTAAATCCAATGGTTGGCTGGGAGTATCCACCTCTGTATTTATCAAGCTCTGCCAGAGCCTCTCAGGGGACAGCCATATTAGGTTCCTGTCTGCGATGCCTAGTGTGCAGATTTGGTGACTGAATATGGGATGGATCCCCAGGTAGGGCTGTCTCTGGGTGGCCTTTCCTTCAGCCTCTGCTCCACACTTTGTCTCTGTATTTCCTCCAGTGAGTATTTTGTTTGTGGGGTGATGATCTTTACCCAAGACAAAGCCAGATTTATTTAGTAGTAAGTAAAGATAGAAATCACACTCTTGATGGACACAGGAATTATTCATTCAAACATAGACAGCAAGCATTTTAGGGCAAAAATGCAAATGGAGTGGAAATAAAAAGCTGTGGTGGTTTTTGTATCTAGTTGCATTAGGAGCAAAGCTAACCTCTTAGCATCCTTATGATCTTTGGATAGTTATTCACCCCAGAGCTAAGGTTACATCCCGTATTATGTGTTTCTGCTAGGTTCATCCTGGTATTTCAGGGACCACCACAGATACTGGGTTATCTTGAGTCAATGCCTAACAGCACAAGAAGGGATATTTCCTTGTTATAGTTCATTTATCAGAAGTGAGAAGAGGATTTCTCATGGATGTGAACTTGAGTTGTTGAAAAGTAAACAGGAAGGACACGTCTCCTTTCCTCTTATTAAACACCTAGAGAAAGGCCTTTTATATAAAGAAATATTTGAAATAAATTAATTCATATTTAAAATCTTTAGTATTTGAATACATAACACAGCTTAGAAAGCACATTCATACTTGTTATGTCACTTCATATTCATAGCAGCCATGTTGGACAGAGAAACAGGTGAGATAATTTTTGTGTTTTTTCTTGTTTTTATTGAAAATATTTTTTTTAACGTATAATATATTTTGATCATGATTTCCTTCCCCTCAACTCCTCCCAGACCCTCCCATCTCCCCGCCCACCAAACTCCATGCCTTCTTTTGCTATCTCTTTAGAAAACAAACAGGGAAACAAAGAAAAAGCAAGCAAACCAAACCAAACCAAACAAACCAAACCAAACCAAACCAAACCAAACCAAACCAAACCAACCAAACCAAACCTAGGAAGTTCAAGAAACAGACACACACACATACACACATACACACACACACACACACACACACCACACACACAACACACAAATAAAAACAAAAACAGAAACAAAAAACCTTATAAAATATAGTCAGAAATCATAATATATTAGTAAAATATCGGTAAGACAAACAAAAAATATCCAAACAAAGCAATATGAGACAGAAGTTTACAAAAAGATCATCGAGTTCAGGTTTTGTTGGCCATCTCCTGGTGAGCATGATGCCTACCCTTATGTGTGGTTAATAAATCAAGTGAGACTCCATTTCAGACTACTAACTTTTCCTTTGTAAATGGATATTATTTGAAGTGAGGTTTTAGATTAGTGCTGGGACCCCTTCTGGTTTGAACCTGTGTAGGCCTTTGCATTCATTCTTGAGTTCATATGTACATTGCCCCTGTTAGTGTCTGGAAGGCATCATTTCCTTGGTGGCATCCATCTCCTCTGTCTCTTAAAATCTCTCTTTCTCATCTCCTGCATAGCTTCCAGTACGCTGAGGGGAAGGTTTTGATAAAGACATCCCATTTAGGACTGACTGTTTCAGTTTCCCACCCTCTGCACACCATCCCGCTGTGGATCTCTCTGCTAATTACTCCCTCCTGCAGGACGAATCATCTTGATGATGGCTGATTGAGACACTGATCAATCTACGAGTGTAGCAGAGTGACATTAACAATCATTTTATTGCTATGTTCCTTTAGAAGAACAATAGTATTTGATTTTTCCCTAGGCCCATGGCCTGTCTAGTCTCAGCTTCCTGGGAATTCCTATATTTTGCAAAACAAAATTTTGTTTTAAGGTATGTTTGATTTAAAAAAGAATTTTAGAGACATCGAGAGTTTATATTGCTTGATAGCCATTTCCCTGATCATTAGTGCCTTTATATCAGTGAAGAGCACGTTACACAGTAAGAAGCCAGTGAGAAGTCATTACTGTTTATCACTCAGATATCCTTGTGTGTGTATGTGTGTGTTTAACCTAATTACCCTCCCTGTTTTTAAATGTTAGAATTATATCAAGGCTGAAATACAACCTCTTGCTCATACATTTTCAGATTGCAATGAAGATTACTAAATTAGCTTTCACTCCCGTGCGGCTTTCTTGTTATACACAGACCAACCTGTGGTACCACATTTTGTCTGTTACAAGCACTAACAATCCTGATATGTAAATATTAATTGAATAAACAGAAGCACTAATGAGTCCAATGGAAAATACATATGTTAAAAGCAGGCATTTTTTTTGTGGATAAAAATTAATATCAATAAATTTAAGGCAAGTATCGATGTCAAGAAATTTCTTCAATCCCAAAGTTTCTTTTTTAATGTGGTGTGTGCATCTACAAAAATAAGGGAGATCTATCTGTCAGTTAATTAAATATCAACCAAGCTTTCCAAACGAAATTCAAGAAAACTGTGCAGATGATCTATCCTACTGATTTTTCTCATCAGCCCCCAATGATTTGCTTTGTTCTCGCTGAGGTCATTTTTAAGTTGTCTTTCTGAAGGCAGAATTTCCCTAAAACTGAATCAGGCTCTCAATTACTACCTGTATAAACAAAACCTTTTCTTTTATCACTATTAAAATCTAAATGTTTAGATTTTTCTATCCAATGGTTACTAGTATTTGTCCAACCACAAACACATTATTCACATTTATGTTTACATTTTATCGTTCTTATTTTCATTTACACAAGAACTTATAAATCCTAATGACCTTTAGGAAGTTTGGTCTCAGAAGCTGAGAAGTAGTGAAAAGCAGGGCAAAATACCTCATGTGGTGGCCTATTGTTTCCCAGATATATGCTATCTGCTATCCAGTTGTCATAGAACTGGATTATTTTTCATTGTTTATTTAATATCTTCTTTTAAATGTGTGTACATAAATACATTGAGACCTAGATAGAATGCAGTGTGGATCCTCTGAAAGCATGAGTCTCTTCACAGAGGCCACTTTGTTTCTTTTCCTAGTTTATCTGCTGTTGCAAAGCAGAAATATCAGGGGAAGCCATGCATTTCCACTGAAGCACTGGGTCAGGATCTAGTTCTCTAATGAGCCTAAGTTGTGAGGTATATAGAAGAGATTGGAAGCCTTTCTGTTCTGTGTTGTTAAAGGTTGTTTGTCTTTCCCCCAAGGGTATCTGCTTCTTTCTGTCACTATGCCATCCTTCAACAAGAGCAGAGCCACCCAACATTCATTCTTCCTCACTGGCATTCCAGGTCTTGAGTTCTCTCACAACTGGACTTCCATTTCTTTCTGTGTGCCATCATTATCTCTGGGAATGGCATGATCCTCTTTGTCATCATTACTGAGTCAAGCCTGCGTGAACCCATGCACTATTTCCTGTCCATGCTGTTCTTCACAGACCTGGGTCTGTACCTTTCCATTTAGTCAGTATGTTGGCCACCATCTGGTTTGTTGTTTGAGAAATTAGTCTTTTAAAAACAATATTTAATTTTTGAAAATTTGTGTATTTATACAGTGCCATTTGATCACATTCATCTAGCACTAACTCCTTCCAACAGTGCCCCACTTACTCCTAAGTTTGGAAAGAATCTAAGAGACAGCTGAGGAGGAATGTTGTGAAAGGTGACTTCTGGACAGGACATGCTGTTACACAATCAACTCACAGGAAGTATGATTACATACACAAAACTTGTATATATCAAGCTAGTCAAACTTGCAATATGAATGGGAAAATAGCTTCAAGGAAGAAAAGTCAGCTTGATACCTGTATTGGCCAAATGTTGCTACCGATGTCTTCACGTTCATGGAACCTTCAGTTCTCTTAGCGATAGCCTTTGACCACTTTACAGTCATCTGTAACTCACCAAGGTATGCAGTGATCTCAACCAGTTCAAAATCATCACAGTGGGTTTTGCACATGCAGTCATGAGGACTACAGCTCTTGTTCTTTTATGCCTGCTCTCTAAGCATCTGTCTTTTTGCTGTAGCCACATGCTTCCTCATTCTTATGATCTGATTGTCCACTCTGTGCTCTGCAGTGCATCCAGGGATGGGTGGGAAAAGGTCCTTGGTACTTGCTTGTCTCATCTCAGTGCTGCCATCTCCTATAGTAACATAATCTCTTTGTCTGGTGCAGAGATTTGGGGAGCATGATGCTCCCTTTCTGTACATTTCCATTGTTGGTGTCTGTCTGTCTCTCATTCTTCATTAACAAATCTTATAATTTAACACCATTATAAGCATGAAAATCAAAGCCTCTGGTAAAATTTTCCTTCACAAGTTATTTTAGAAAAGTTTTAGAATCATCCATCATTAGATGTTGCCTGATTCCAACTTGATTATCCACTATTGCAAATACTATATACTATAGACTTTAAACTTTGTTAGTAGATGATTTCCCCCTCTTTTGATGATTTGTAATTTACTGTCTTTATTTTTTAAATTTTTTTTGTTGGCAAATAGCCAATAAAATATATTTATTTACATTTCAAATATTACTCCCCTTTCCGGATCCCCCTCCACAAACCTCCTATCCCATCTCCCCTCCCCATGCTCCCCAGTAGAATGCTAGTATGGTGAGGGTGCTCCCCCACCTACTGTTTTCCACCTCACCACCCTAGCGTTCCCCTAAGCTGGGGCACTGAGCCTTTGCAGGACCAAGGGCCTCTCCTCCCATTGATGCCAGATAAGGCCACCCTCTGCTACATATGCAGCTGGAGCCATGGGACTCTTCATGTGTACTCTTTGGTTGGTAGTTTAGTCCCTGGGAGCTCTGGGGGATCTGGTTGGTTGATATTATTGTTCTTCCTATGGGGTTGCAAAACCTTCAGCTCCTTAAGTCCTTCCCCTAATTCCTCCACTGGGGTCCTCATGCTTAGTCCAATGGTTGGCTGCAAGCATCCACATCTGTATTTGTCCAGCTCTTGCAGAGCCTCTCAGGAGACAGCTATATCAGGCTCCTGTGAGCAAGCACTTCTTGGCATCATCGATAGTATCTGGGTTTGGTGGCTGCATATGGATGGAACCCCAGGTGGGGCAGTCTCTGGATGGTCTTTCCTTTAGTCTCTGCTCCACTCTTTGTCCCTATATTTTCTTTAGACAGGAGCAGTTCTGGGTTAATATTTTTGAAATGGGTGGGTGGCCCCATGCCTTAACAGAGGCCAGTGCCTAACCTGTGGATATGGTCTTTACAGGTTCTCTCTCTCCTTAGTTAGGTATTTCAGCTAATGTCCTCCTTGTTGGGTTCTGGGCACCTCTTTCTGGTGGCTACTCCCAGTTCCCATCCCCTAAGTGGCTTTCTTAAATTAATTTAAAAATATATTTTAATAGGTCTTTGAGATTTTTGTACAGTGTATTTTGTTCATATTCATATCCCTCCACCAACTTGTTTCAGATAAGAAAACCCTTACCTAGCACAAGCATGGGCCCCGGAAGAAATGTATAGACAGGCCCTAGGCACTAGGGGAAGACCCACTTCTATTATTCTGTTAAAGGGACACAGTATTAAACTGACAATGACCCATTGTTCTTCCCAAAATTACTGACACATCTCTCAACCTCCATCTGAGAAACTTGTGTTTGCAGTAGTGGATGATTAACACAGAGACCCACAAGTGGCCAAGGTACAGAGAATAAGAGGCCATAGAGTGCTCAGCCCTAGTCTGCAGGTTTATTTAGACAGAAACTTCTTGTGCAGTTTTTCCCTCTGACAAATCTGTGTCTCATAGAATATAGAAATACGATCTTCAGCATGGAAAAATTAAATCACTTTTTGTAGTCACAGGCGTCTTACTGACTCTAGAATATAATATAATATAATAACCCTCTGATGTTTCATATAATTAGATCCCTGGGTAAAGTCTAAGTTTTATTAATTCATAATTTTTGGTGGCATTGTTTGTTATTACAAACATTATTTATGGTTGGAAATAACACAATAAGTAAATTGTAGCAAAATAATACATTTCAAATTGTAAAGGGCATTGAGGTCAATGTTTGTATGAGTATGTTTCCAAAGGGGGAAATTACCTTAAATAGATCTGACAATACCATACCATACCATACCATACCATACCATACCATACCATACCATACCATAAGCAGTTATTAAAACTGACCCACTAACACATTAAATGTGTAATTATTATAAAATATTAGAATAAAATGAACTATATAAATATAGTGAATTATGATGCTGTATCTGACAGGTACATTCTTAGATGATAAGTAGTTTTGTCTGCTGTAATGCTTGTGTTTGATATCTGTTTACTCTCTGGGACAGAAGATTCTGTTTTGTTTTCTGTATTAGCAGAACAAAATCCTAGAATGTATTATACTTACAGTGCTTTATGAAAGAATTAATGAATGTTATTGTATCACTTGCACTAAGATTCAAGGACCATCATGAAAGAGGGGCAGGTAGTAAGAGCCAGAGAAACAGAACATCTTCTATGAGACTATATCTTTTAGAAATGACTGGGAAGTTTTACCCACAAAAGCATACCTTAACAATATGGCTGCCTAAACAAGCCCTGAAAAAGTATGGCACCAATAGATACATTACATGGAAGGGGACGATAGATACACTAACATGGTCACACCCATAGGCAAAGAGCTAGAGGCAACTAAAGAATTCTGAGAATTTTAGAAATAGTTGTACTCAGTAATTTGTCTACCAATTTTTATTCATACCAAATAGTCAGCCCAGAAATCATGTACATACAACTTACAATGAATGAATGTACTGGTTGTATTTACATATTTAGGCACACACGTATTTATATGAGATAATAATGATTAAAGAAAAAGAAACCATGATTTTGTCAGGGAGCAATGGAGGAGTATGTGAGAAGAATTGGATAGAGAAATAGGAAGGGAAAAGATGTAATTATATTTTAATTTGATAAATAAAAAGTAATAGAAAAATGATTTGGTTGTGGGCAAAAAAGTGAAACGTTTCAACAAAATTATAAAATCTAATTTAGTACAAGGGAGAGATACCTTTATTAATTGGGTCAGACACTAATGTGGGCATGAGAAGTGAGGTGACAGATTTAGAAGCTATTTCTATTTGGGGATGTTTTTAAAGGCATGGGTGAAAGAATTAGAATACCATTATCTTCAGTGAAAGTAAAGACACATGAAGTCAACTGTATCATAAGGAAACCAGAAAACACAAGGAACCCATGGGAAGTTTTTCCCTCTGGGGTCTGTGTCATCTCCTTGGGGGAGTTTTCTAATGAAGGGATTTCAGAGCCTGAGACATGACTCCTGATATAACTGCTTCTCCAGCTCCCCAGCCTACATCTGGAAAAGACTACAAGAAAAGAAGACATCTATGTAATTTGTAAGTAAAATTGCCATATTCAGGGAAACAATAGCGTCTACTCACGCTGTTTCTTGAAAACTTGAAAGGTATCAAAACTTCAAAGGTGATCCTTAATGAAAACTGGAAAATTTCAAAAAACATATAATTCTAGGCATTCTGTTCTGTATCAGTGGGGTTTGATTGTTGCAGGGTCTTTCTGTCCTGCTTCTTAGAGAAGTTTAAAAAGCTTTTGTCATTCTAGTTCTGGTGAGTTTTGTTTCAAAACTGCCTCTTACAGTCAGTGGCCACTGTCACTCCTATCTACTGCTGCCAGTATCTTCATTAATGGCTGTCCAATGACTATTATGTCCTACATATGTACATGTAACATGTTATGAGAATGTTAGGTTACTAACAAATCATTTCAATTCTATTTTACACATTCTAGTTTTGAATTTTCAAGTTCACAGAAGTGGCATCTGCAATGAAATGCTCATTTAGAGAGTTCAGTCCATTGGTTGCAGTGCTGCAACCCAGGTTTACTGGATTCCATACCCATGTTAAAGACAAGTAGGCAGAGAGAGACTCAAAGTAAATCTGCACTGAGCTTGCAGCATGCTTTGATAGTGGGTCTGGTATATGATCTTCATGAAATATTAGTGTTGTCAAGTAGGACAGAGCACTCATGTTGTCTAGGGAAGAGTATTGTACCTTACCTCCAAGATATTCCAATTTTAATACACACACACACACACACACAGACACAGACACACACACACACACACACACACACACACACACATACACAGAGAGAGAGAGAGAGAGAGAGAGAGAGAGAGAGAGAGAGAGAGAGAGAGAGAGAGAAAGAAATGCAGAATTAATTTTTTTATGCTATGGTTTAGTAAATGTGGTGTCACTGAATGCTTTTAAAATACATTTTTGTATTTATAAATGGTATGGTGTATCCCTCCTAAAAAATTCAATGAATTTAGTCACATTTAAAGGAGGAGGAGGAGGAGGAAAAGAAGAAGAAGAAGAAGAAGAAGAAGAAAGAAGAAGAAGAAGAAGAAGAAGAAGAAGAAGGAGAACAACAACAACAACAAGAACAAACAACAAGAAGAAGAACAAGAAGAACCAGAACCAGAACCAGAACCAGAACAAGAACAAGAACAAGAAGAACAAGAAGAGGAAGCAGCCACCACATGAATTGAGGAAAGCATACCCGTGTGAGGGAGCTTGCTCCATTTGATACTCTGGTGAAGGGGAAGTCCAAGCTGTTATTTAATATGGTTCTGGAGGTAGGCAAGTGAGCAGATCACAATAAAAGTAGACATTAGCCACTATATTGTCCAGTATATTGTCCACTACATTGGACACTATATTTGGGAAGACATTATATTGTGATTATGCATAGAGAGATAAAAAGTTTGAATTTATGATGAGGGCAGTAAAGAGTGGAATTTGAGGAATAATATAAATAGTGGTTTTCTATAGAGCCCACCAGCATTGACACAGGAAAAGTCTAGAAATCTTTCAGCCACAGGAAAGAGAAATTACTTAAATTGTTACTGGAATAGTTCCTAAAATGACAAAAGCACTTTTAAAAGTCATGGTGATGGAACAGAAGATAAAGACAGTCCTCACATACAAAGAACTGGTGTTTGGGAAACAAACCAGTCTTAGGTCATAGTCCCACATCTTTGCTTTCACTATCAGAGTGGGAGCAGGAAGGGAAATCAGCATAAGGAAAGAAAGGGTAAGAAATGCTTAATCCATTTTATTTTTTTGGCAGTATGTCTTATTTAAATGAGTGGATGACAGTTTCAACGACTAGAACACTCCTGGTAGCATTTTGCTTCATGCCTATCACTGGACTGTGAACAAAAATCTAGCACTAAGGAGTAAAGGAACACACAAGTTAAAAAGAGACCTAAACGAAAAGAACAATGAACTTACCAAAACCATGTGATTTTGTGTACCACCACCCAGGAAAAGTCCATCACAAACCCATTTTCTAGCATGTGATGAGCTCATCACTCACATTGCTGATGATCACAAGGAAAGAAAATAATAGATGAGGAAATAAAGATATTTATATCAAGATTTGCGTGCCCTTAAAAGATATGCTAATTAGCCTTTCAGCTAAGGAAAACTCTTTTTAGGTAAATTTTATTTTTAGAAGAAAATTAAGTGGTTGAAATCTTATTTAGTATACAAAATAATGGCCTATGCTATAACCTTTTATGCATATCTAACTTTGCACTCTGTTCACACACACCAACCCATCATCCCATGCTCTCCATCCTTACTCAATTGCTTGTTCCCTGTAATAGTTCCCTTTCTGCTTTCATGTTCTATAGACATGGCAGCACACACACACACACACACACACACACACACACACCACACTAAAGCTAGATTCTTCCAAGTATCTAGGCTTACAGCCTTAATGCCAGCACTTGGGAAGCAGAGGCAGTGATGATTTTGAAGCAAACCTGGTCTACATAGTAAGTTTCAGGCCAGGATGACAGATTGAGACTCTTTCTCAAACAAACAGACAGAAACTAGTTTATACTTTGTAGAAAAATCATACAGTACTTTTCCTTCTTTCGATTCTGTTTCTTCTCTAATTCTTTAGTTTCCATCCTCACCAAAAGATGTACTTTACTTTCAGACACACACACACACACACACACACACACACACACACACACACTTTTGTGTGTGTATCTAAGCATAGGAGTTACGTGTGCCATTAGGCTCATAAGTCTGTCTTATTTCCCTTAATCTAATGATATTTGGTTTCATTCATTTCCCTGCAAGTGATATAATTTTGGTTTACTCTGTGGCTGTGTAAAACTTCATTGTGTATCACTATGTTATTTTTATCCAGCCATCTATTGGTGATCATCTAGGTGATCCCCTATAATGCTTGTTATAAATGGGTCACAATACACAAAACTAGTATTAGTGAGATTTATGTCAGTGGACTGCTCTGCAGAGCTTTCTCTTGTATTACCTGGCGTATTCCTTATTAACAGTCTTTTTGGGTAGGAACATCAACATTAAGCTACAGGTAGGAAAACAGAGGTACACTCACTGCAATTATTTGTCATCTGGTAACATAGTAAATGGCAGAGCATTTGACATCCATCAAATGTAGACTATTCATTTGTAAGAAATTTGGCCAGAGCACAATAAAAATTATAATAACAAACTGTCCATAATATTTTACATAATACATAGTTGCTTATAATGACTATCTTATGTGAACATTTCACACACACATTCTTTATGATAGTTCAAATAGCCAGTCTTTGAATGACCAAACTATCTTTGCAGGATCCCCAGATGCAGTTTTAATATTTGAATTCCATATGTCAACCTTCCAGAACACCACAGCATCTTCCATATCATTTCCTGCTCACTGGTGTGCCTGGGCTGGAAGCCTTCCACACCTGGATCTCCATTCCCTTCTGCTTTCTCTATGCAACTGCCCTCTCTGGAACAGCCTCATTCTCTTTGTCATTATCACCCAGCCCAGCCTCCACGAGCCCATGTATTACTTCCTCTCCATGCTGTCCACCACTGACCTCGGGCTCTCCATATCCACTCTGGTCACCATGTTGGGGATATTCTGGTTCAATGCCAGGGAGATCAGCTTCAATGCCTGCTTGTCACAGATGTTCTTCATTCAACTCTTCACTGTCATGGAATCGTCAGTGTTGTTGGCTATGGCTTTTGATCGTTATGTGGCCATCTCCAACCCTCTCAGATATGCTTCAGTCTTAACTGATTTTAAAATAGCTCAGATTGCAGTAGCAATTGTTACCCGGGGTACATTGATACTGACTCCTATGGTTGTCCTTCTTAAAAGATTATCCTATTGTAGTAGCCATGTGCTCCACCATTCCTACTGTTTCCACCCCGATGTCATGAAGCTCTCATGCACAGACACCAGGATCAACAGTGCAGTCGGGCTCACTGCCCTGATCTCTACTGCTGGAGTTGACTCTGTCTTCATCCTCCTTTCCTATGTCCTGATCATCAGAACTGTCCTCAGCATTGCCTCCCCAGAAGATAGGAAGAAAGCCTTCAGCACGTGTATCTCCCACATTGGGGCTGTGGCTGTGTTCTATATTCCACTGATCAGTCTGTCCTTTGTCCACAGATTTGGAAAACGAGCTCCACCCTATGTCCATACTCTGATTGCCAATGCCTACCTGCTGATTCCTCCTGTCATGAATCCCATCATCTATAGTGTGAAGACCAAGCAGATTCGGAAGGCTGTATTGAAAGTTTTCCATTCCAGAATGATAAAGAGCTAGATGGTTGTTTCATTGTTCTACTCTGTCATTGTATGAGTGAATCAAATGACTTTAGAGGAGGTTATAAAGTGCATATTGATGCTCTTGTTGCAAGTTTCTGATATAGCTTCAGGTTTAAGCAAGAAGACAATGAGTTAAGAGATAATAATACGAACCAGAGATTTTTAGAGCTTTTACTTTTTTCTGAAACATTTCCCATGATATTATGGACATTTCCTGATCATAATATCAAATATTTTCAGTAATTTACATAAGAAATCATTTTACTTTGTTTTGCAGTGGAGAGTGTTTCTATTTAACTAGAAGAATATATCTACTACATGGTGTACATATCTCCTTTATGAAGATATTTTTCCCTCTTCAAAGAATATTGCTACACTTTTCATAATAGCTAAGTTATCAAACAACCTAGGTGTCCAACAGCAGGGTGTGTAAAATATGTGGTGTATATATACAGTGGATTCTCTTCTAATCATGAAGAACAAAGTTTTAAGTTTGAGAAAAATGGATGCAACCAGAGTTTTCAATATTAAACAAATAAATCCAATCCCAGAAGGAAATATGATGTGTTTCTGTTACTGCTGTTTGTAGATTTTATAGTGCTGTGAAAAATCATGCATGCATATAAGACATGATAGCAGAAGGAAGGCTGCCTAGGAGAATAAGGTGACTAGGATGAAGTAGAGTAGTGAAAAAGTCAGGAACGAGGAGATTGATGATAATGTTCTCACTGTGGGATATAGATTTGTATGACAGCATACTCATGTTATACAGTACCATGTACAATGAATATTTAAAAATTTATAGCTAATAAAAATACACAGATATATATAGAAGTAAAAATTAAAATTTTTATTAGTATGAATTAACAAATCATATCATGTATATCTCCATGAACAATTGACAAATGTTCATACCTTCTTTTAGCTTCTGGGAAAAGTTTTAGTATAAATCTTCTGTAAAAATTATGTCTGTCTTACTAAACTTTAATGTATGATTTTTTGCACTGTACTAGTTTTGTGTTCACCACTTAATAATTCTGTTCTCATGATTTTGCAAAGGTCATTTACATATAAATTATTTTTTGTAAGCCTTGGTGGTGAGGGTGTGAGGGTAATAGAGTTATCTTGTTTGGAGCTGAGCACTCAGTCACTACTTTTAGTACTTTAATAATTTCTGTATCTCCTTGTTGATTGTTACCCGGTACATAAAGAAGATTGTTGGATCAAGTCTGAGAGCCTAGGTCTGTGAGTATAACCATGAATATTTAAAGGCAATTTGACACTGTGATTATTGTGCAAGATAAGAACCTTTGGGCATGTGAGCTCCCTAGCCATGAGCTTTGAGCAGGATTACAGTATCAGGTATGGAATTGCCTTTTGTGGTACAGGGTTCAAATCTAATCAGAAAGTGGTTATGTATTTCATAACACTTGTGCCACTATGGCAACAGAAGGAAAATCTTGCCTGGAAGGGACATTAAAGAAATATAGCGTCATGAACTCATTAATGTATTTTTTCTTTCAGAAGACTGAATCCTACCTTAAGGCACCCATAAACATATGAGCAATATTACCAGGATTAAAAAATACATGAAATTGGGAGTAGTGTAATGAAGAATGTGGAGAATGTTGGAGGGGGTCATGGTAGATACAATATTTCATTATAAACATGCATACAATTTTCAAAAATAAATATATTTACATAGTATATTAGTTTTCTTTGGGTTGTCAAAATTATAAGAAAATAAATATAGAAATATTTTAATGAGACCATATTCAGTGGTTAGGCACAGCTCCCGGTTTAGGGATGGGGCCACCCACCATCTGGGAAATATTAATACAGAATTGCACCTGTCTAAAAGAAATGTAGGGACAAAGAGTGGAGCAGAGACTGAAGGAAAGGTCAGAGACTGTCCCATCTGGGGATCCATCCCATATACAGTCACCAAACCCAGACACTATTGTTGATGCCAAGAAGTGCATGCTGACAGGAGCCTCATATAGCTGTCTCCTGAGAGGCTCTGCCAGAGCCTGAACAATACAGATGTGGATGCTCACAGTCAATCATCAGACTGAGCATGAGGACCCCAATGGAGGAGTTTGGGGGAGGACTAAGTAGCTGAAGGGGTTTGCAACCTCATAGGAAGACCAACAATATCAACCAACCAAGATCCCCCAGAACTCCCAGGGACTAAACCACCAACCAAAGAGTATACACGGAGGGACTTGTGGCTCCAGCTGCATGTGTAGAGGACTGCCTTATCTGGCATCAATGGGAGGGGAGGCCCTTTGCCCTGTGAAGGTTCGATGCCCCAGCTTAGGAGACTGCTAGGGCAGTGAGGTGGCAGTGGGTAGGTGAGTGGAGGAGCACTCTCATAGAAGCAGGGTGAGATGGGATAGGATAGGCAGTTTGTGGAGAGGAAACCAGGAAGAGGGATAACATTTGAAATGTAAATAAATAAAATAGCCAAATAAGTAATATTACATTTGGACATCTTCATCAAGAAAAAATGATGATATCAGATGTCTTCTAATAAGGATAATAGAAATAATGCCAGTAAGAAACACATGTCCAGATATAAAATTAACTCAAACAAATCAGTAGCCTTCCTTTATACAAATGATAAATAGACTGAGAATAAAATAGGGAAACAACACCCTTCACAATAGTCACAAATAATATAAAATATCTTGTGGTAACTCTAACTAAACAAATGAAAGATCTGTATGACAAGAACTCTCAAGAAAGAAATCAAAGACCTCAGAAAATGGAGAGATCTCCCACATTCATCGATTGGTAGGATTAATGTAGTAAAAATGCCCATCCTACCAAAAGCAATCTACAGATTCAATGCAATACCCATCAAAATTCCAACTCAATTATTCAAAGACATGGAAAGAGTAATTCTCAATCTCATATAGAAAAACAAAAATCCCGGGATAGCTAAAACAATTAACAATAAAATAACTGCTGGTGTAATCAACATCCCTGATCTCATGCTGTATTACATAAAACTGCATAGTATTGGCACAAAGATAGACAGGTCGATTGATGGAATAGAATTGAAGACCCAGAATTAAAACCACACACTTATGGACACTTGATTCTTGACAAAGAAGCCAAAAATATACAATGGACAAAAGAGAGCATATTCAATAAATGGTGCTGATCTAACTGGCAGTTAGTATATAGAAAAATGAAACTAGATCCATATTTGTCACTTGCACAAAACTCAAGTCCAAATGGATCCAGGACCTCAACATAACAAGAAACACTAAATCTAATGGAAGACAAAATGGGAAAAAGCTTTGAACTCATTGGCATGGGGCAGGGAGATCATGAATGGCTCAGGCTCTAAATTTAAGAATTGATAAATGGGACTTCATGAAACTTAAAAGCTTCCGTACATCAAAGACATAGTCAATAGGTCAAATCAACAATGCACATATTGGGAAAAAACTTCACTAAACCTCCATAACCAATAGAAGGCTAATATCCAAAATATATAAAGAGCTAATGAAGCTAACCTAGAGGATGTGGAGAAAGAGGAACACTTCTCCATTGCTGGTGGGATTGAGAACTGGTACAACCACTCTGGAAATCAATCTGGAGGGTCCTCAGAAAATTGGAAATAGATCTACTTGAAGACCCAGCTATACCTTGTGTATATACCTGAAATATGCCCACTATGAAACAGGGGCAGGTGTTCCACTATGTTCATAGAAGCCTTGTTTGTGATAGCCAGAAGCTGGAAACAACCCAGATGTTCCACAACAGAATAATGGATACAGAAAATGTGGTTCATTTACACAATGCAATACTACTCAGCTATTAAGAAAGAGGACATCCTGAGTTTTGCAGGCAAATGGATAGAACTAGAAAATATCATCCTGTGTGAGGTAGCTCAGACCCAAAGGACATGAATGATATGTGATCACTAATAAGTGGATATTAGCCACAACAGTACAGAATACCCAGGATACAATCCACAGAACTCAAGAAGGTTAACAAACTGAAGGGCCCAAGTCAGGATGCGTCTATCCTACTTGGGAGGGAGAAGAAAGTTATCAGGGAGGTGGTGAGCTGAGGGAAGGAGAGACCTGGGAAAAGAGGATGGGAGGGGAAAAAGAAACATGATCAGGTATTGGAGGGGTGGGGGGAACAGGAATGAATCCCGGAGGGCCAGCAAAATGAATGGAAACAGGTAAAGTAACCTCGGGAGGTGCCAGGTAGGGGATCCTCTGTACTAGAAACCTGGGAGGTGAGAGACTTTTATGACCCAAAGGGAGGAACCTTAGATGAAATGCCCAGCAGTGGAGAGAGGGAACTGAAAGACAGGACATCAAGTGGAGGGATGGGGTTGCCATTCCACAGTCAAAAACTATGTGACTCAGAATTGATCCTGTCTAAAAGAACTGCAGGAACAAAATGGAGAAGAGACTGAGGGAAAGGAGGTCCAGTGACTGGCCTAAATTGGAATCCATGTCAAAGGGAGGCTTCAAGGCCTGACACTATTCCTGAGCTATGATATGCTTACAGACAAGAACTGCACTCAGAGAGGTTCAACAAGCAGCTAAATGAGACAGATGCAAATATTTACAACTGAATGTTGAATGAATTGAAGTCAGGGACCCCTGTGGTTGAACTAGGGAAAGGCTAGAAGAAGCTGAGGAGAAGGGTGACCCCATTGAAAGCCCAGCAATCTCAACTAACCTGGACTCCTGAGATCTCTCAGACATTGAGTCACCCATCAGGCTGCATACTCTAGCTGGTCCGAGGCCCCTGACATATATACAGCAGAGGACCGCCTGGTCTGGATTCAATGAGAGATAAGGCACCTAAACCTGGAGAGAACTGCGGCCCCAGGGAGTGGGGAGGCCTGCTGATATGGGGTGGGGTTGGGGGATGATGACATCCTCTTGAGAGGGAGGAGGAACGGGATGAGGAACTATAGGAGGTCAGACCTGGGAGGGGGATAATGACTGGACTGTAAAAAAATATTAAAGATAATATTAAAAAAATAAGAAATGCAATTTGAAGATGTAACAACACAGGACATGGATTGAGAAGCTTCTGTGCTTTCTTCTTAAAAATCATATATATACAACTGAAGATATTAAAGCTAACTATGGTAACGTTAAAAATTAGTAAAATAAACATAAAAAAGAAACATTTTAAAAATTCAATCAGATTTGTTTGAATATAAGTTTGTTTCCTGAGTATTCATGGTACTTTGAATAAGAGAAGTTAAGAGTTCCTTGTCCTTACTGTGTCTATTTGAACCAATCTGTAGGTTCTTTGGAACCTGAGATGCATAATATTGGTTCACATCTTCCCCTTAACCTATCATATAAATAAATGTTTTTGTGCCTTAATATAGGTTTATTTCCATGAGTCTAGCTTTACCTCATGTGAAGTCTTTGAAAAGCCCCACTCAGGTGATTTTTTAAGCATGGAGGTTCTATGTAGGGTGTTTCTTCACACTCTACTAGGTCTAGAACCAGAAAAAAGAAAGAGGCAGATTTCACTCAAGATCTGTAGAAATTTGGGTAAATGACGTTAGACTCACTTGAGGGTAGAGCTAGCTCAATATCTTGTTAGACTTACGTGTTCTTTTCTGCAAGTACTACCATCCTTTTTTGTTCTCTTAGCCTTGTTTTCTTTTTCTGAGGTCAGGAGATTGTACTAGACAAGGTATCCTATGACATGGAGAGGGAAGTACTGCCAGATGGGGGTTTTAGTATAGGCTTTGAAGAAAGGATTATTCTAGAGAAAGGTATGCTTAGTTTGTTTTCTAGCTCAACAAAGGAGAAACTTTCACACTTGTTGGGGAAACATAATGGTGCCTTCAGAGAGGAATGGGAATTAATGGAGACTGATGTTTGATTCCTTCTGAAAAAGCTATGAAGAGCCAGTAAAGGGATTGGGCAGTTGGGAGTTGCTATAGTGTTAGAAAAAGATTTATTGCTTTACCTACTAGGCCAATGCTTATCTCATAAGATCTGCTTTTGCAAAGGATGCATAAACATTTCCTATAAAAACTATTTGCATTTAAGTGAGACAATTAAGAGTGTTCTCTTAGGGTGTGTCCACATTAAAGGAGCCTCTGAGGAAAGCAGTATTGTTTAGTGGAAGATCTTTGATGGACTCTCAAAAGAGTCAATATAATCTCTAGGTCTAACAAATATAGAAGCAACTTACAATAATTCCATATAAATAAGAAATGCTTTATTGGTTTTATGTCTTTTATCTTCCTTTAAATTTGAGTTCATCACTGTTAAAAATAATAGTTCCTAAGATGAGAATCAAAATGAAGACACTGGCCGGGCGGTGGTGGCGCACGCCTTTAATCCCAGCACTTGGGAGGCAGAGGCAGGCGGATTTCTGAGTTCGAGGCCAGCCTGGTCTACAGAGTGAGTTCCAGGATAGCCAGGGCTACACAGAGAAACCCTGTCTCGAAAAACCAAAAAAAAAAAAAAAAAAAAAAAATGAAGACACTGTCTTTCCGAGTATCCGAGGCTCAAGTGTAGCCAGATACAGCTCAGGCAGCTGGAAGGGAAATCATCTTTGAATGAAGATATGCTAATCTGATTATTGAACTGGTGCTTATATATTTTTAATTGATAACATGTTTCACAGACTTAAATAAAAAGTCCTAGTGATGGCAGAATACTGACTTTGTCACCTCATTTTTCTCCAGTGTTAGGAAAGGGTGCTTTCAACTCAGCAACTCTAAAAGAACAAAAGCTGCATTTGTTTTTCTGAGAGTAATTTCCATGCCTGCTGTGTTTAGCATCACTTGTGTAATGAAGGACAGCCTGTATCAACTTGTACTTTCAAGCAGATTGCTTAGAAAGGGCTGTTGCTCACCGGCAAGACATGGTGCTTTTAACAGCTAAAATGTTTGCCTACAGTCTTTAAACATTTATAACTACCAAATATAAAAATTTTATTATTTAACTTAGTTGAAAAAAGTTTCCCTTTACTTATCTATACTAGAGTCAGACAGAAATGTACTCAAGACTCTTCAGCTTTTGCAGTGATCAAGAACCAAAATAAGGCAACTCAGAAAACAGCTCTGGTCTGCCAATGCTGTGATCTTTGAAGAAAGCTAGTAGTGTGTTGCTACTCTCTGTTCCCTCTGCTCACATTCATATTTTGAGTAATAAGGATATGCTTTTAAAATATTCCACACTGGTTTCTGTAATATTAGGATTCTTCCAATAATATTCTCACTGAAATGTTCAATTATGAAATCTATTAGTTGTGTGAGCACTGTGTTCATGCATTTTTAATGACTTTTTTTTTTTGTCAACTCATAGCTCATCAGAAGTGCTGTGTTTAATTGTTCTTCACTGTGTGGGAGCTGCACCATGGAATTCTCTTCTCCATTAGCTTCTAGTTCTTATGTACTCATGCATCTCCTAAGATAAGTTACATCCTGGAGAGTGGCAGGAGGGGGCAAAGTGTGGAAACCCTGATGAAGGTCCTGTGATTCTCCTCTCTTTCCTTCTGGATAGTGTCAATAGCTCTATAACTATTTCCACAGACATAGCTAACATTGTATTTCTGGACTCCTTTGTCATGGCTTCTGGGCCAAAGTAATCTATATTCTAAGATGGTGACCATGTTATATCTGAAAAAAACAATCTACAATAATAAAGCAGATCTTTTCCTTTTAAAGCTTCAACTTTAAGTCTTGAATTAATTTGACCGTGCATGTCTAGATCATTAACTTAGCCATCATGTTATAACTTAGTCCTTTGTTGATGTGTTTCACAATTAACTTTCACAGCCAATTTTAAGCTTACACCATAGCATTATTTACTGTCTGTATGCTGAACATTAGATCTTCACAGCTTATGTATCCAGTAGCTTCACAGTTGATGAGGTGCTTATTTTAAACTTGTGGTTGATGTTTGTCAGGGAAAATATCAGTGTTGAACAAATCTGCAAAGTGTAAGGATGTAATTTCCCTACTTGCTTTGGAAGTAGACTGTAAAAATCATCCTATATTCTGGGACTTTAGGCAGAGTTATTTCATCTCCATCATGAGTGTGTGCTTGTGTATGTGTGTGTATGTATGAGAGAAAGAGAGAGAGATAGCGAGAGAGCAAGAGAGAGAGATAGCAAGAGAGAGCAAGAGAGAGAGAGAGAGAGAGAGAGAGAGAGAGAGAGAGAGAGAGAGAGAGTTATCAAAAGAAATATAGTTTAGACAGGAGGTAAGAAATAACAAGAACTAAAATTTCTGGAAAAAGTCACACCTACATTGACCATTTTACAAATGTAGATTAGTTAATTTGACTACAATGACCATGTAGAGCTTCTAATGGTGAAAGGTCTAGAATTAAGTTATCTTGTATTATCTTATATCAGAAGCTATCTAGGAAAGACTAAAGGCGTGCAAGTGAGTTTTCTGGAGATGGCTTAGTGTTTTGCATGGCTATGATGGGTATGCTCTGAGATGCAAGGTCCTTAGAGACGTTATCTCGGTATTGTTTTTGCAGCTGATAGGCCTTTCTTGTTACTATTACATAGCCTAATGATTCCTGAGCATCAGCCTTCCCTATTGGGCAAATTCCCTCCAGATCAACATGAAGATGAACATTCATGAATTAGTGCTGTTTAGATGAATTAATTACTTTATTGAATTCCTGATTTGATTCAAATAATTTTAAGAAGAAGATTTAGGGAGATGGTTTAGTTC
This sequence comes from Mastomys natalensis, assembly GCA_021653895.1. Taxonomy (NCBI): domain Eukaryota; kingdom Metazoa; phylum Chordata; class Mammalia; order Rodentia; family Muridae; genus Mastomys; species Mastomys natalensis. The sequence goes on along the minus strand of JAJTUV010001503.1, from coordinate 242,200 downwards.
TTTTGCTAGAAAGATGTAATAAAGTTAGAATTAAGAATAGAATGTGCCCCTCCTGTTATATACATAGAAATCTTTTGAAACTTTTATGTTACTGTGTTGGAAAAACAAAGCTGCCTGTGTTTCCAGGTCATAGTCACTTATATTTGGATCCAGAATAGTCTATCTCTTATTTCCTTTGAGGTGAGAGCTAAGGTTTTATACTGACAAACAGTTGTATAAAGTAAAAAACAAAGAGTCTCCCACCCCACCCTAGTCCATGCATAACCATCTACCACACCCTTCCATCATCAACATCATCCACTAAAGTGCTATTTTTGTTACAATTGGTTGCTCAGTATTGACTCATGAAAGTCTTCTGAAATTTGCAGTTTATAGTAAAGTTCACTGATGCTATTGTATGGCTTATGGCTTTAATAAATGAATAATGATGCATGTCTCTGTGGGAGTAACAGGCAACGTAGTTTCCCAATGTTAAAATTATACCTTACACTACAGTTACTCATCTCTCTCTCACCATGCTCCTGGTGATCATCTCATAATGCTTTTTTCTCTTACAGAGTGGCAAATAGTTTTAAGTATATAGTATATATAGTTGTATAGAGCCTTTTCATATTGGCATCCTTCACTTAGTAATAGATAATAAAATTTCCTTAATGTCTTTTCTTAGTTTGATAGTTGATTTTAGTGCTAAAATATATTCCATGGTATGTCTGTGCTTAGAAGTGTTGGTTTGTTTTTTAAAATAAGACCCTGCATCAATCACAGTGTTCAGTCTTGTACCATGATTATTCTACATTCATCCTAACATTTCACAGAGAAAAATTGCCTTCACCAATGGTAAATGTCAGTTAAATTTTTATTTTATGAATATATGTCCCCTTTGAATACCATTAGTATTTGTAATAATAGATACATGAACATTATCAAACTTCATCTTATGTGGCTTCCATTATTTTTTTGTGTGTTCTTTATGTTTATTTATATGTCAATTAGATTAGTATGTCATGTCCTGGTTGTAGTTCTGTGCAGAGGTACTATTTACTGTTTTTTTCTAGCTTGATTTACACAGTATTTGTTCTCATTATTATGTTTTCATGGAAGTAGATGCATTATAAGGAACACTTTAAAGAAATACTATCTTATCAGTTATATTACTTACTATTGATATCAGGTTTGCATTTATCTTCTCATTATCATCCCAATCTAGTTTATATAGATACGAAATATGTTATACTGTCTGAAGAGCAGTAACGTCTTAGGTATTCTATCCCTAAGGCCACAAGAACTTAGAGATGGATAGTTCTGTGGTAAAACGTGCTATTTTCCTATTATCATAGAATTTTAGTGAGTAAAGTACAATAGGGTAAATCAGACTGGCACATCCTTCTTTGGCAGGGGAGGAGTATAGAACTAATTTATATTTAGTTGTGCATGTGTGTTTGTGTGTGTACACAATGTTTACTTTTGGGAGTAGTTAGAGGATAACTAGTTAGAGTCAGTTACTCCATGAGAATCCCAGGCTTCTGACTTAGATTTTGCTGTCAAGTTCTAAGGTGTTAATCTGTCAGTGTTTTAGAATAATTGTAGTAGGACATTTGGGAAGAATTTCTTACTGGTAGATATCCATATGTTTCTAGTTCTATGTGAAACATCACTCTTAGCTCAGACCTACAAAAATTGATATTGCAAATGTAGATACGGTATTCCTAGGAGTTTTATTAATTTTCCAATTTATAAATGATAAAATTTTGCTTTAAAGGTTACTCTTCCCAATATATTTTGCATATCCATGTGTATAAAGTCAGTGTAGAAGGAAGGAAAAGAATCAACAATATTCTGTTGTAGCAGAGAAGACCTTATCCTTTTTTTGTATTATATTTTATTAACGACAGGATATTTATCATTTCTTCTGTAATTAAAGTTTATCTAAAAGACTCTTAAAATATTTTTAATGATTATTTTATAATAAACAGAGGAAAAGTGACAAAGTTGGAGACCTATAGAGAAAGCCATGATTTTCTTGAGGGACTTTGGACTAAATACAAAGGTAAAGAGGAAATTTATGGGAGGGGGATAACGACTGGACTGTAAAAAAAAAAAAGATTTAAAAAATGATTTTTAAGCCTACAAAAAGAGGACATCTAATGTTAGAACAGAGAGGAAGCCAGTGTATGTGGGAACAAGTGGTGAGGGTAGATTGTGAGCTTTCTAGCACCTAGAGAGTTACAGAATATCAGAAAATTAAAAACCCAATGGAAAAACTTATCCACTAGAAAACATAGTTTAAGTCATTCATGGAGTTCACATTATTCAAGCTGGAATAAGTTATAGAAGCTTCAGTTTCTCAAATAGTTTCAGAACTAAGGTAAATTGCTATATGGTATAGACAGAAAGCTTGCCGCCAGTTATAAGAGCAATTTCTTAGTTCATACATATCACACATGGAATTGAATTGGTTATGTTGGAATTGTTTTAAAAATACATATGAAAGACTATTAGGAATAATATAATTCTACAGCTGGCAATTAGTGCCTATTATATGGGTCACATTTGGCTAGATATTGTAGAAGCTTTACAAATCAAGGCAAGTTTTATCTATGTAATTGATTAATATCCTCATGAGTACTTGTGTATCTAGTATACAGACATACCAGTGCTCACGGTCATATAAAGGTAAAACTTTAGAAAAGGCAGATGATGGGAAGACAGTATTGAATGTCACTGGAGACATTATGAAAAACTTAATGAGGGTATTTAAAGATTAGTCCTAAAACTGTAAACTTGGAAGTTGGAAAGTGGGTGAAATGTTGAAGTAGAGTGGACAGTATAGTTTACCACCAGGAATGGTGCAGACATCTAAAGGCATAGTTAGGCTAATTTTCAAGTCTTGAGACTTGAGGCATGTGTTAAAACTAAGAGAAAATTGAAGCCAAATTATAAAAGTTATTAGTTCATTCAGTTTATATATGGGAAACAAATCCAAAAGACATATTTATTTCTCTTTTAAAATTTCTTTCAGTTGTGTTCTTGGAAAATTAATTTAAAACATCTAAAACTGATACTTTCTGGGAAGGGAAAGTCAGTTTTTGCTAATGGAGTGTCACTGAGTATATTAAGCGCACTCCAGGGTAGGACCCATGCCTAGGAACATTTGGCCAGCACAAAACAGACTCATTTGTGGGAGGGAGTATTGCTTCATTTTGTTTTGTTTTGATATTTTTTGCCTTATTCATCATTAATTTGAGTTTAGTATTTTATTTTTGCTGTTTTTTTTGGAGTGAAAAATAGAGAGAAATAACATGAAACTGGGTAGATAGGGAGGTGGGGTATCTGAGAGGATTTGGGGAAGGGGAAATGATCAAAATATGTTGATGAAAAAATTAAATTAGGAAAAAAATGTTGAAATAATAATATGCAAAATAATAAGAGATAATGAGAATCTGCATAAGTGTTCTAGTGATAAAAAAGAAAAATGCATTAGGAAATATTATTTTGAATGTATTTGATTGCATTATACCTAGATCCATATAACTTTAGCCTTTAATGTGTGATAATTGTTTCTCATCTTGAAATAAGTCTTTATGTGATTACTGATGGTTAAACATGAGGTCCCTTACAACATACAAGTCTGAGAATAGCCCTCTGGATCTGCTTGGTTTTCACACTATAGATGATGGGGTTCATCACAGGGGGGATGAGCAAGTACACATTTGCAATGAGAGTGGGCACATAGGGCGGGGCGTGTTTTCCAAACCTGTGGACAAAGGACAGGCTGATCAAGGGGATGTAGAAGATGGCCACGGCAGTGATATGAGAAATGCAGGTGCTGAAAGCCTTCTTCCTTTCCCCAGGGGATGCGATGCTGAGAACTGAGCGAATGATCAGGGCATAGGAGAGCAGGATAAAGATAGAGTCCACTCCAGCAGTAGAGATAATTGCAGTTAGTCCAAATGCACTGTTGATCTTTGTGTCCGAGCATGAGAGCTTCATCACATCAGGGTGGAAGCAATAGGAGTGATGGAGCACATGGCTGCGGCAAAATGATAGGCGCTTAAGGAGCAGGACTAGTGGGATCAAAATGACAGTCCCTCTAGTAATGACTGCCAGACCAATTTGTGCAATCCTTGCATGAGTTAGAATGGCAGCATATCTCAAGGGGTTTGAGATGGCTACAAAACGATCAAAGGCCATAGCCAGGAGTACTGATGACTCCATGAATGTGAAGAGATGAATGAAGAACATCTGTGACAAGCAGGCACTGAAGCTGATCTCCCGGGCATTGAGCCAGAATATTCCCAGCACTGTCACGATTGTAGAGACGCAGAGACCAATGTCAGTGGTGGACAACATAGAGAGGAAATAGTACATGGGCTCTTGGAGAGTCGGTTCAGTAAGGACTACGAACAGGATCAAAGAATTTCCAGACAGTGCAGTTAAGTAGAGGCAACAGAAGGGAACGGAGATCCAGGGATGAGCCCATTCCAATCCAGGGACACCAGTCAAGAGAAAAGTAGGAGAGGTGGAGTTATAGAAGATTGGCATAATGGTCTCTCCAATCAGAATCTTGACTCTTAAATCTAGAATTTTGAAATTATTTTAGTTGAAGTCAGGTAGGCGTTCAATAAAGCGCATGAGACTTATATGGCTCAATTAAGTTTGACTTCTACATGTACCCAGTAACTACTTTTGACACCAGTTAGGAGGATATTACCAGACGGCTTCCTAATGCCCCACCCGATCAATTGTCCACTTTAGCCGTCATCTTTCTTTTAACTTCTGTTGACATAATTATCAATTATTAGTTTTGAACTTGATATACATAGAACAATGCAAATGATGCTATTTTTTTGGGAGTTTTTAACTCAAAATTATATGTAGCTCTGTCAGAAACCTCAGCTATTTAATTAGATCTGAACTAATTTAAACGTATTCAGCTAACTTTATTTCACATTTTATATTTTATATAGTCACCAATCATTTGCTTTTAATTAAAACTTTGATTCTTTCGGCGATGCTTCTGCTCTTAGGAATCTGAAACTTGAAATTCTTGTTTTATAACACTAAAACCCTGCTTTGTTCACGATTATGGAAACTGTTTTTGTGGTTGTGGTCACTCAGTCAAATTATAAGCTCCTTATAAGCTCATATGGCCTGGCTCTTAATCTGAAATTGATTCTAGCAATATACACCAATGTGTCAATTTTAAGACTGTCTCACACATTCCTCTAAATATTTGCATAAATTTGTTTTGAGCCTTCTGATGAATGTCAGATACGTGTTTGTCTTCTAGATAGATAAGTCTTAAAAGTTTGGGTAAACTCTTCAAGTCTGTAAAAATAGAGAGATGACACTAGGAATTAGAGAATAAAAGACTTCAGAATCTGTGTTATTACAAACTAAATCACATTGTCTGATGGTGGTAATTATGATACAATCTTGATTCAATTAATAATATTATTTTCTACTAATAAATGGAGCAAACGTGAGATACATATCTTTGTTGGTAAATATAAAAATACTTAAAACGTCTGCTGTTCAGACTGAAAACAGATATTAAGAGTGTGCGCCTGTTTTGTGGCCTGCATTTGAATTGCTGGGAGTAACTTTTAACCAGTCAGAGATTATTTGGCAAAATGTGAGTACACAAAGTAGTGCATTCTGAAAATTACATATTTACTATAAAAACCAAAATAGTCATCAAATTGTTTTTAAAATTTCTTCCAGACTTCTATTGATGCTGTAATAGAAGACTTCCATGGTCATTTCAATGAGTCACGCCTACGTTTAAACATTTCTAGTGTCTAATTATACTGCTCACTATGGACATAGACGATGAGCTTGCCTGTTTGTATTGTTTGTTAGAAATTTAAAATCCCCAGGCATTACAAGGACAGCACTTTTTACTTTTTCATGCTTTTTAAATTTTAAAGCATTATTGTTCTAAGACTAATAATTGAATAGTAGATCCATCTAGACTTTTTAATTTCTTCACTGCACACATTCAAGGTGATCTCAAACACAATATGACTGAATCCGAATTCAGTTTTCTCCATGGAAAAGACTGTATATTTTACATAGCTTTTGTATTTTCTTTCTCATTTTAGTTATTGGTTCTCCATTAGTTATACTGTACATACATATCTGCAGACCCATGCAATTTCCATAAACTATGTTCCCAAATTCATAAATCTGCATATTCTCACCTTGTCTGGTTTTTTTTTTCATACATTTTTGAAGTTAAAATAAAGTTACATCATTTTCCCTTTAACTCCCACCTTGTAACCTCACCCTCCACTCTCTCAAATTCATAACCTCTTTTCCTTTCAGTGTTAATCGTCAGTTCCTGTTGTGCTGCAGGTGTGTCTAGTTCATATCACTGTCTGTCTTCCAAAACCCCTATTTCAGAGTAACTTTATTACTAGCACAGTGCAAAAGAAACCCCTTCTCAGCTCTTCTACTTCCATTAAACTTTCAACACTGATAGAGATGAGAAAACATAAGATCTACTGCTAGTATTGAAAATCATCCTAAATAAAACACCACTGAGAGTAATTCCTTTAAACTAAAGCATATGGAGATGATTAAAGTAGGCCAATTCTTTCTTATACCCACAGATTAATATAGCCCTCATCAAGGAAATGTCTGTTTGCACTAGAGACCACAGCAAAAACACAACCAATCAAAATGCAGAGTTGTGGAGCCCAGTCTCAAAAAATCTACCCTGTACTTAAGGTTCAGGGAACATTATAGGAGAAGGGAAGGAAAAATTCTAAGAGTCAGAGAATAAGGAGGTTTGCTGTAAGACTGTCTTTTAGGAATGTCAGAAATGCCCCCAAAAGATGTGTTGAACATTTTTTAAAAAGTTTTTTAAAAGTTGTAAATTTTTCAGAGTAAAATATGAATTTCTATAAAGAAATTTAAATCAAACCAGTTTTAAAAGCATCAACTAAGAAAAGAAATATTTAAGTTAAGCCAGAAAAAAAAATCAACTTGCCCCTAAATTTATCCACACTCCTCAATTACTAAGACTTGGACACTGTGAACTATAAGATATGAAAATGTAGAAGGTCACGGTAGGGTGATGGGCAGCAGGATGATTCTCTAAATGCAATGAGATCAGACTATAGAATCAAATGTCTAGAGCTGAGGAGAAGGCAAACAAGAAAATGCTAAGTACTGAGGATATATGGAGATACTGGAAACAGCTTCCAGGGCTGGTAGCATATAATAGTACATTCTCTTTTAAAAATGAATTGGCAATTTCCTAAACATTCAACCATAAACTCACCATAGGACTCAAAAACTCTACTTCTAGAAACATTCCAAAGACAAATGAAAGCATATGTATACACACTTATGTATAAATGTTCATGATAGCATTAGTTACTATAGCCCCAAACTGGGAACAATACAAATCTGCTGTTTGCAGATGAGCATTGTGAAGTATCTCTCTGATGGAATAGTGTTCAGACAACAAAGAAAAAGTAAAACTGATTATTACTGCCACGTGAATGTACTCAGACAAATTATGCAGTATGAAAAATCTGTAGTTAGAAGATTACACAGTGTGACCAATCTTAATCAAATAAATAGAAAAGAAAAATTTTGGTGTCTGAGCTGTGTGTATACTGTGTGTGCAGGTTCATATGCTTGTACATGCTCAGAGACAAGAGGACGTCATCATGTGTCCTGCTCTGTCATTTCTCACTTTAATCCTATGAGATAGGGTCTGTCACTGAAGCTGCAACTAGGCTGGTGGCCAGCAAGCCTCAGTGATCGAACTGTTTCAGATCCACCTCCCAGGGCTAGGGTTACAGTATGAATGGCCATGCCTGACCTTTTACATAGGTATTTGGGATTCAAATTTGGATCCTTAGACTTGAGTAGCAAACCCTCTTACCTACTGAGCTATGACCCTAGTATTGAAATTTGTTTTGAAGACAGAAAGCAGGTTAGTATTTGTGTCTCTCTAGGGGTGGGAATTGGACAGCAACCAGGGAACTATTTTGGGTGATGGAAAATGTTCTAAAATAGGGTAGTGGTGATGGTTTCCATTACAAATGCACTAATTTTTGGAATGCATACTTTTTTTCTAACACATATGCTATATTGAAGACTTTTAAATATAAATCTAGATTTGAAACTCCTCCAGGAAATACTGAGCATAAATAGTATTTGGTGAACAACATTAACAGAGTTTTTTGGCAAAAATCTAGTGTCCAGTCTTGGTTTCTTTATGAAAGGTAAGCAATAAACAAAAGTTCCGAAAATACAGCTTCATATAAGCATTAAAACACCATGAAATTTTGTGATTTTTTTGGAGAATGAAACAAAAATAGACAAGAAATATTTTTATCTAAAATAATTGACAGCTCTTTACCAACATAGAAAGGTTTGTTGTGGTTTCTGCATTATTGTATAATATACTGACATAAATAAGAGGATTTAGTTTCCATTTGGGACCAAATAGAATCCTGGGATAGAATTAAAGTACAGGAAGAAGAACAGGTAAGCTAGACTTTAAATCCAGTAGTTACAGACCGAAGGAGTGGATAATAGGAGTTTGACAAACTGACTTGAATAAAACACAAAGCATGTAACCAAAATCTATATTGAAATTATTTCTTGATAGTTAAATAAGTAAATATCAATAAACACAAACATTTTAGAACAAAATCCAGGGAAATATTAATATAATTGCAAAGAAGAAACAGAACTTCTAATAACAAAGTTAAAGCTAAGCTAAGGGGGTAAAGCATGGAGTTTTTATTTTGGTAAAATATGAAGAATTCCTTTTACAGCAAAACATCTTCCATTTGAAACATACACAATATTCAATTAGATAATGTTCTCACTGTAGAAACAAGGGAACATGAGAAGTCATATCTGCTCCTATAAGTAACCTCTCACTATATTCCTGTAACTAACCCCAATAATGCTCATTGGTTCAGGAAAAAAATGAAATTCATCAAATGACTACTAGTTAATACAGGATGATTTGACATCACTCACAGTCAGAAGAATGACAATGCTGCTTCAGAGTGAAGAATTTACTGAAGGTTCCTCTGATGGATGTAATGGACTCAGTGTGTGAATCCAGGTCTGTTCAATGAAGCCATTACTGTGCTGCATTGTCTCTCTGCATCAAGCCTGACATGGGCTTGGTGGGACAGAGTGATGTGATTCCTGCCCCTGGGATGTGTGCTGATGACTGCTGTGGGCATAAGGTTTGCTTGTGTAATAATGGACATATTTTCTGGAACCGATACTAGCAGTGGAGGACTCTTTACTTCTGAGGAATGTCCTCCATGTTAACATAGTTTTTTTGTTTATACTTCCAAAGGCAGATAGAGTCTTCAGTTCAGAGTCAGCCTAGGACAGAGCAAAGTTAGGCCTGGGCGTGATGGAAATGGTAATTTCAGGGCAGGGTCCTACCCAATTAGCTTGTCCTCTGCTTAATAAAGGCAGACAGATCTCTGAATTCTTTTGCAATGTTAAGAAAACATGCATGCCTGCTGTCTACTAAGAATCAAAGGGCTGTGGTCACAGGATGCTGATTCATAAGATAATCAAAAGGAAACCTGAAGTAAATGACTGAATTGATATGTAAATAAAAAAATTGATTGTTTTGGTCTGCAATGGACTAGCCAACAGAACTAGATAATAGTTCTTTAGAATATTCTCTAGAGAGAGCTGAGCTGTCTGGAGATGCCTGGATAGCAAAAACAGATCTTCAATAATTTTTTTTCTAATATGATTTCTAACTTGGTCAGAAGATCCAATAATTGTTTATTTTATATCATCTTTTCTGACTTTGGTCAGAAAATCCATGAGCTATCAAAATAGCTTTTACAATTTTTCCTAGCAGAGAGAGCTGTCTCAACCAGAAAGCTTTAGAATAGAAAGAAAAAGCTGTCTAGAGTTGAGAGTTGAGCAGAACACACACACACACACACACACACACACACACACACACACACACACACACACAGAGAGAGAGAGAGAGAGAGAGAGAGAGAGAGAGAGAGAGAGAGAACATAGTCAGGAAAGCCATTTCATTTCAGCAGAACTGAGGCTGTCAGCTTGGAGCCATGTTTGATTCCAGTTCTTTCTTTAGGCTGTTCCCAAACACCCCTTCTCTCAGGAACCCTTCTCCAAGCTGAGGCTAGTCTTTGGTATCTGTGTTGAGAATTAAACTAAAAGTATAAACTTAGCTGATTTTTTTCCAGGATCCTGGTTGGAATAAATGTGCTATATAAATATAAATCTAAGATAAGTGAAATGTTAATCAGTATTAATGTGGTGCCCATGTCTGTACTTGGGAGTTTCATTAATATATGTGTCCTGAATGCACTCTCAGTTAAATACAGAATATATGTCTTACAAAATGTTGGGTTTCATTGGACATTTTCACACTTGAAAATACATTTACTATGACTACTAAAACATATATAAGTGAAACCTCTGCATGGAATTTGAAGTTTCTGAACAGACATGAACAGAACAGAGAGGTGAAAGTAGAGCGAGGAGTTCCGAGAAGTTGAACGTCATGGGCCAAGTAGAGAAGGGCCTTGCCTTTTCCAACGGGGAGAAGTAGAGACCTTCTAGGTGGGTATGTTGGAAAAACATCAGAAACTTTGTATGGGTCTTTACACTCACTTCCACTGAATGTGTCTTTGACATGAGTTATACTGAGCTTAAAATGAACAGACAAACATATTACAGACAGCAAAAATATGGTTTCCTACCAGGATGTAGCTGGTTGTCTGGACCTTTAGACAGGGAGTGGAGGTTTTTCTTATTCTTCTATCGTGTGTTATGTGACGGTTACCCACACGTTTCTATGAATGGAGAATCTTTATAAGGATTCACTGCTTCAGCCGGAGTAAACACTAGCATGTGGGATTTCTGTGCCGTGCTAGATGACTCAGAGCTCTTTCCCCTGGGATGCTTAACTGACATGTGGGCTCATGGAGTCTTAGGCAGATGGGAAAGATCCACATGAAGAAAAAAATATAGACATAGAATCCCATTGGGGTTCACAGAGACTGATTCACCAACCAGGGAACATACTTGGGACTGATCTAGGCCTTCTGCATTTATGTTACAGTTGTGTAGATTGGTCTTCATGTGAGTCTTCTAACAGTGTGAGCAGGAGCTATCTCTGATTCTGTTACCTGCCTTTGGGACCCTTTCCCACTACTAGGCTGCCTTACCTAGCCTAAGTAGGAAATGTGCCCAGTCTTAATCCAACTTGATAGTTCAAGACTGGTTGATATCCTTGGGAGGCCTGCCCTTTTCTGAAGAGAAAGGGAGGAGAGGTAGGGGAAACTGTGGTTACCATATAAAATAAAGAAAAATATAGATTAATTAATTAAAACAAAAAATGTAAAAATAAGTGGGTATTAGCCAAAAAGTACAGAATACCCAGGATACAACCCACAGACCATAAAATGTATAACAAGCAGAAAGACTGAAGTGAGGTTGCTTCAATCCTACTTAGAAGATTGGGGGAGAAAATAATTACAGGAGGCAGAGGGAGGGAGGCATCTGGGTGGAAGAGGGGGAAGGGAAAGGGGAACAGGATCAGGTATGGGGGAGCAGAAGAGAAACCCAGAGGGTCAGGAGAATGAATAGAAATAGGTAGCCTGCGGGTGTGGGAGGTAGGGGGACCCTCTAGAATGTGCCAGAGACCCAGGAGATGAGAGACTTTCAGGACTCAATGGGGGTGACCTTAGCCAAAATGCCCAACAATGGGGAGAGAGAACTTGAAGAGTCCACCTCCAGTAGATAGATAGGTCCGCAAGTGAAGGGACTAGGTTACTAGCCCACAGTCAAAATTTCTAACCCATAACTGTTCCTGTCCAAAAGAACTGGAGGGGCAAAAATGGAAAAGAGACTGAAAGAAAGTCAGTCTGTGACCGGTCCAACTTGGAATCCATCTCATGGGGAGGCTCCAAGGCCTGATACTACTATGCTGTGATGTGCTTACAGACAGGAGTCTAGTATGGCTGTTCTCTGAGAGGCCCTACCAGCAGCTGACTGAGACAGAGGCGGATACCTACACCCAACCATTGGACTGAAGTTGGGAATCCCTATGGTAGAATTAGGGGAAGAACTGAAGAAGCTGAAGAGGAGGGCAACCCCATAGGAAGACCAGTAGTCTCAATTATCCTAGACCCTAGGGAACTCCCAGAGACTGAGCCACCAACCAGTCAGCATATGGGGACTTGTTCAAGATCCCCAGCATATATATAGCAGATGATTGCCTGGTGTTGCCTCAGTGGAAGAAGAACTGTGGCAGGGCAATGGCTGGAATGTAAATAAATAGCTGTCTCCTGAGAAGCTCTACCAGAGCCTGACAAATACAAAGGCAGATGCTCGCAATCAATCATTGGACTTGAGCACGGGGTCTCCAATGGGGTCCCAATGGAGGAATTAGAGAAAGGACTGAAGGAGCTGAAGAACATAGGAAGAACAGTAATATCAACCAACCAGAGCCCTGAGCTCCCAGGGACTAAACCATCAACCAAAGAGTACACATGGAGGGATCCATGGCTCCATTTGCATATGTAGCAGAGGATGGCCTTGTTGGGCATCAATGGGAGGGGAGACCCTTGGTCCTGGGAAGATTCAATGGCCCAATGTAGGGGAATTTGAGGGCAGGGAGGCAGGAGTGGTTGGGTGAGTAGGGGAACACCCTCATAGAAGCAGGGGAAGGGGGATGGGATACAGGGTTTACGGGGTGGGGGACCAGGAAAGGGGATAACATTTGAAATATAAATAAAGTAAATATCCAAAAACTAAATAAATTAGCATTAAATTATTTTTTAAAAATTAGAAAAACAAAATTAAACCAAAATAAACCAAAACCCCAAACATACGAAACCAGCAATAACCAAGAAACACACACACACACCACACACATACACACACACACACACCAAAATATATGAGCAAAAGACCAATAGACAAAAAAAAAATTCAGATAAGACATTAGGAGACAAAGGTCTACAAAAATAGAAAAAAAATACATTGAATTAGAATTAGTTTTGTGTTGTGCAATGGATACCCTCTTGCAAAGGGAAAAAAGTTTTATACAATGACCTCTCATTATGCATATTATCCTCAATCAAATATTTCAGTCTAGGAAAGACAATCATGGGAATTAAGAAAGTGAAGGAATTTTGTTCAATTCTATTTGGGCCATTAGGTTAAAAAAAAAAAACTATCAAAATGGATACACTATGAGCAGGAGTATTTTAACCATGTTTAACATTTTATTTTAATCCAGAACTTACAGATGTATTTCTGTTCTCATGTTGAGCCCTTTAATGGAGCTCTGAAAACTGGAAGTCCGTATCACCTTATAATTAGCAAAATATTCAATGTACTACATAAAATCCCATTGTGATAATTCTACTCATTGAGACTTAATTAATAAGAAAATCCTGATAGCTGCTTACTGGGATAGTCAGGTGCTGCTAGTTAGAGAATGATCTTTGAAGATCTAGCTTCGAGTATTGGGGTGATATGTTTGGGGGGAAGTAGGCAGCTAGCTTAAGTAGTCCTGCTGTTGAAAGAAGCATCTCAGAGCATCAAGACTTCTGTGTTATGCAAGCAGAAAGCTAGATACCTTGCCTTGGTGATGCCCAAAGCTGAAAGAAAAGACATCACGTTAGTTTTCTTATCAACAGAATAGAATGATGGCACAGAGAACTTCAGGGAACTCTAATGTCAATATACAGTCTTGTGATTTAGTTTCGTCTCTTCAAGTGTATTTTGTGATTTAGAGAGCAGAGGAAACCTTGGAAAGTTGATTTTTCTTTTGCAACGTGATTTCAGTTTAAGATCAATTCAGTATTTGCATGGATAAAAACTAAATAAGAAATAGATTAAGTTAGGGGCTCCTGATAAAATGGGTTGGTAACAGAAGAGTCTGCAGAGATGGAAAAATGAACCAAAATGGTAAAAACATGTGGAACATGAAAACAAACATGTTCTATCTTCTGTAAGATGGAATCAGTTGAATGGTGTTGCAGGGATTGAAGAGATGAGTCAAAGGAGACACTAATAAATCTGGCTTAGTTCGCTAAACAGGATGGCATACCAAAAGGGAAATAAGACATATTATTTTAACATTAAGTACATAATTTTGTGGAATTAATTTTGAATAATGGATTTCTACCAAATCCTAGGACAATGAGTACAAAAACAGATTTAAGTTACTATTGAGTCTTTTTGTGATTAATTCTGTATATTTTAATTCTTGAAAATTGTCACAGATTAAGAATTATGGAGTTCTTAAAATCTAACTGTTTACATCATCTTCTGTCATTAGCCAAGTTTTAATATTAAATGAGATTCCTAAAACAATAATTGTCAGAGTAAGAAACTCTTTTATATAACAAGCATGAGAATTTTATGAAGAATCTAAATTATATATAAAGGATTTTGTTGTTTCCTAGCCTAGTGACATAAATTTTTAATCTTGATTATTTTTTAATTGTTTTATTAAAGTGTCTGTTTCTGCCCCGGCAGGCCATTAGGAAAGGCCAAATGACATGACAAAGGCAATACACTACTTTTATGAAATTGTTTCATTACTTCTATGATCAGTGATTTTATAATCCTGTTGGTTTTAGCCTTTAGTAAACTTCTATATTCAGTTTAGTCAACTTAATTCCTAGAATTTTCATCATTGCCTTAAAGACATTTATTATATGTCTTTAATGGTGCTTTGATGGATGATGAATAGTTATAAGTGGCATTGGGCATTACCTTGGCAAAATATTTCTTCTTTTTTGAACACATTTCAAAAGCTTTCAAAGTAATGGAAAAGTTGTGGGAAGGTTACTGAAGTCATAAGCCTGCTTTCACACACCATGTCCTGAGAATTTGAAATATTAAGGGAGGCACATGAATCAGACTGAACTCAGGGACCCCAGTGGAGGAGCTGGCAGAAGGCCTGGAGGAGTGGAGGGGGATTGCAACTCCTTAGGAAGGACAATGTTGTCTGGCCAAACAACTAGTGCTCCCAGGAACTAGACAGCCAACCAAGGAGTATACAGGGAGGGATCCATGGCTCCAGATACATATGTAGCAGAGGATGGCCTTGCCTGACATCAATGGGAGGGGAGGCCCTTGGTCCTGTGGAGGTTTGATGGCCCAGTGTAGGGGGATGCTAGAGTGATGATTTGGGAGAGGATGGGTGGGTGGGGTAGTACCCTCATAGAGGCAAAGGGGGGGGGGAGAGGGCACATGTGGGATGGGAGAGTTTGTGGAGGGGTAAGCAGGAAGTTACTGAACTTCTCTTGAGCAGCCCTTAGATTCTCTGGTTCCTTTGTCTGAAGGTTTGGTTGTTTGGCCCTTTTTTGTTTCACCTTTTTATGTTCCTCTTGATTTGATACACTTGACACTTAAACGTTTCCCTCACCCATCAGGTTATGGATACTAATAGTCCCAGATCATCATCATATGCCAAGGTGACCTCTTTTTCATGAACTGCCACTAGAAAATGGTGATCGTTTGGTAAGTAAATGAAGCCCATTCTGGGATGGCAGAGGACTCCTTTCATTTGTGGCTTTGACTTGAAGACAGCTAATGACCTTGAGTAACTGTTTAGAACTACACAGTTTAAGACCCTATTTGTATCAAACTAACAGATAATATGTACTATATTATTGTGACATTTATGTACTATACTACTGTGACAATTGATTCATTTCACACTACCATGAAGAATTGTACTGTTTTGGCTAATAGTGACTTATTAGTGAGTACATACATATTACTTGCCTTTTTAAAACTTAAATAATTTTATTTATTTACATTCCAAATGTTGCACCCTTCCCAGTTCCCTCTCCCTTTCCATTCATCCCATTTCCCTTTGCTTTTGAGAAGGTGCTCTTCTATCCACCCATGAACTCCAGCCCATCCACCCACCTATCCCCACATCACCCCCCAGCATTCCCCTTCCCTGGAGCATCAAGCCTTTGTAGGACTAATATTCCATTGTGTAAATGAACAACGTTTTCTGTATCGGTTCTTCCGTTGAGGGACATCTGGGTTGTTTACAACTACTGACTATTACGAATAACGTTCCTTATGAACATAGTGGAGCATATGGCTTAGTGGTGTGGTGGAACATCTTTTCGGGTCTTTTAAATCATGACTCAGTGAAGAGAAAATATCAGTCACATATATTAATTCTATTAGTTAAAAATAGATTAACAAGGAATCAAAATTCAAATGTTATTGACTTTTTTGCTTCCTTGAAGCTAGAAGCATACATGTTTCCTTTTGCCTGAGGCTCTATTATAGCTTGAAATGATTCCGTTCTTTAAATTGTAACGTTTCATTAACTATGAAATAAAAAGAAAAGGTTTGAATGCTTATTATAATAGTAGTTATCATGATACTGAAGTATGTGTTTCCATACATTTTGTGTATGAGGGAAGTGAGCTTTAATTCCCTTACCATAATCCGGCAATTTTTCTTTCATTTTCCTCTCTCTCTCTGTCTCTCTGTCTCTGTCTCTCTGTCTCTGTCTCTGTCTCGTCTCTCTCTCTCTCTCTCTGTCTCTCTCTCTCTCTGTCTCTTTCTGGTTACTATTCTTACTATGCTCCATCATGCCTGCATGAATGAAATTAATTTTCCTGGCTGGATTATAGGGGGATAATTTAATGTTCATTTTAGTTTAAAATTTCTAGAAAGCTGCTTTGTGGTTTGGTATTTACAAACTCATTCCATCTTCCTTTACTCTATTCCCCAAAGGTCAGAAAAAAATAGAATTGGTCCTTTTTCAACTTCCTACAATCTCCTGTGGTCTTTTTTTCTTTTCCCTACATCCCCCCTTTGCTGCTTCTTTTTACTGGATATCACTGAGAGAGGTGACTTGTCTTCACATAAACTATCAGCAATAAGAGAAGCAGACACATAAGCTTAGAGATGTAATACAAACATTCAAATAGCTGCACTTGCTTTCTGAGATACTTGATGGGGAGAAAAATATCAAACATCAGCTCTTTTGGCAAGCTTAAGTACCATAAAAATGGCTTTCCCCAGATGAATTCCCAGGCATCTCTCTAACTCATCAAAGCCTGATAGAGTTGGGTGTCAGCTCATTAAAAGGATATCACAGCACATATTTTACAGAGCACTTTTTTGCTTTGGAAATGTCACCAAAGGAGAGGAAAAAGTTGGTACAGTGAAGATTTAGCTCAGCCTGACACATGGGGCATTTGTGCACTTTACATCAATACTCTTCATTTGTGATCTCATTCATTTCTTTGCATTAGAAAGTTTGTTAGGCAAACAGAAAGAAGTGAACACTCATACAAAATCTTGTATGATATTTTAAATGTAATTTACTTTTTAAAATTTGAAATTAATTACATCATTTCCTCATTCCCTTTAAGAACTCAGAAAGAAACAGGAAGAACCAAAACAAGAAAATCTGAATCCTTAATATTTTCTCACTACTTTTTGAGATAATTATAATGGCCTTTCTGAGCATCTGTCATATTTCTGGCCTTGATCCAGTTTTTGTTTTTAATGAAAACATTTATTTTAATTTAGTAAACATATCAAATGTTTCCTAAGCACTCCCATTTTGTAGCATTTGGTATAGTGGTGAAGAAAACACTCACATTAACCTCATTTAATATGAGTTTGTGTATGGATCTGAGGCATAAATAGGACATGAAAATAGGGTGGAAGAATGGTCAGAGGAGTGTGTGTGAAAAGGCAGAATCTAAAATATGATGCAAATGACTGGATTCTAGAAAGCAAGGATGAGCAAAGATGGGGTAAGACATAGCCTAGACAGGCAACTTTCCTGTAGAAACCTTAAGCTTATTTTTTCAAGTGATAGAAAACAACAGAAAGTTAAACACCAGGAAAAGCTCACGAATATACTGCATCTTGAAAGGTCATTGTCGCTCTTTGGATAACTGATTCAGAAGCAATAGATTGAACACAAACAGGAGTACTAATCATCTTTCTCATCATTTTTAATACATGTCAGCTGAGGCTCTGATTGTTTAAAGAAAGAAGATAAACCTTCATAGACACATAGAACGTATACACTGGAAATTAAGTAAAGCCTGGAGAATTGGAATCCATTTCTCTTTGTTTTGCATTGCATATATATTGCTGTAGCTTATAGGTCCTACTGGGATGCTTGATCTAAGCCAGCTGCTGCAATAACAAAAGATGCTCAAATTCCTATGGACTCTTCTCTATTCTTTCCCTATTCTTCTGTTGTTACTTGGAATTAGTACCCTGTTGCTTTTGAACCTTAGGCTTGAGTAATAATTGCCTTATACTTCTAGCCTTCTTCAGCCCATGAAGTTCTTGTCTCTTCTCTCATGGTCATCTTTCTGCTTTCATGATCCTCCCCCATACAAAAATTTAAATCTAGGTTCTGTCTATGAGAGAAAACACGTTATTTATATTTTTGAAGTAGACTTACTTAAAATAATGATCTCCAAGCACTTGACTTTCCTATAAATGTCAGAGTTCCATTTTTCTTTGTACCTGAATAAAATTTACTATGACTATATACATTGTTTTCTTTATCAACTAAGTTAGTTGATGGACATCTAAGCTTGTTCCAAATTTTAGATGCAGTGAATAATGCAGCAACAAACACAGCCTTGTAAATATATATGTCTGTAGTATGTTGCATTTGCCCTAGTATTGCATAAAGATTCCCTCCCAATATTTCTTTAAAATTTTTTTCTCATACAATACATCTGGGCCCTAGTTTTCTCTCCACCCTTCCTCCCAATGTCCCTCTGCTCTCTTCCATATAGCACTTCCTCAATTTTTTTTTTTTTAAAAAGCAGATCTCCCAAGGATATTAACCAAACAAGACTTAACATTTGCAATAAGACTAGTCACAAACCCTCATATCAAGGCTGGAGCTGGCAACTGGCAACCTAGTAAGAGGTAAAAGGCCCTACGAGCAGGCAAAAGCATGAGACACCATCCACTTCTGCTGTAGGTGTCTCAGAAGAATATCAAAGTACACAACTATGATGTATATGCAGAGGACCTTGCTCAGACCAATATAGGGTCCATGTTTGTCAATTCAGTCTCTGTGAGTCCCTATGAGTCCTGTTTAGTTGATTTGGTGGGTCATGTTTTCTAGGTGTCCTCAATCCCTCTGGGACCTACAATCCTCCTTCACCCTCTTTTTTGTGGTTCCCCTCATCAGCCTAATATTTGCTGTGGGTTTCTGGATCTCTTCCCATCACTTCCTGCATGATGTCTCTCTGATGACAATTAGGCTAAGTAATGATCCTTCAGTATGGCCAAATATCATTGAGGTGTTTTTTTTTTTTTGTTTGTTTTTTTTTTTTTTTTTCTTGCCAGTCATGTTTTGTTCTATCTTGCATTTCAGGGCTGTCTTTCCTCTGGTACCTGGCTATTCAAACAGTGTCAGGTACTGGGTTCCCTCTTGTGGCATGGGCCTCAAGTTGAGATTCTAACTAATATTTTCTTGTTTTCTTGGTCACCATCTGTTTTCTTTATCTCAAGGACTATTTTAGATAAGGCCTATGATTTTAAAATTTATATTTCCTTGTGAATATTCTACATATTACAGTTATATTCTTCTATAGAATTATGTCCAAAATATTTTCTTGCTGTGTTTTTGGAAATCCTTAAATTTCAGATTGCAAGGAAAACTGGATAGAGTACCACTGTTATCAGCCATGATACCATTAGATGCATTATTGTAATTATTGCCCATGTTTATTGAACAGAAGGCTGTATGTTTATTAATCCTTTAATTTCAATTACCCCATGCAAAGGAAAAATATAGTAATATGAATATGTTGGTTTTGTTTCAATTTGATGACAATAATATGTGTGTATTGTATTAAATTCTTAATGAACCATTGTAAATATATAAACTATTATAAAATTTTTAATGAACCATTAAGAAACAAAGCAAGAAACTCTACTCTAATATTCCTTGCATTTTACTGGATGGTTTCTTCTAGACCCAGAGTTGTACTTCATTTATCAAATAAAGAAATAAATATCCCTAATTCCCAAAGCTTTCTTTTGACTATTACTTGTATAAACCATTTATTCTTATCATTTATATCATGTCTTTTCTCTGATATAATAAGCTAAATAGGTTTGAAAAAGCTATGAAATATTTAAAGCTGAGGCATGGATTCATGGTGATGCATACTTTACTTCTTGCCATGGAGTATCTTCCCTGGGAATATTTGCAGAGAGTGCATCACAGACCATGGTGTCCAGGATGTGGGAATTGTACATCAAACTATCACCTCTGATCCATGTTTATGTATGACCTGAATGTCTCTATACCTTCATTTAATCAGCAGTGCATATTTTAGTTTGTATTGTAAATACGTACATAGTTTGTTGTGCTGTTTTGAAGGATAGGTGGAATATACCTTATGAGCCATTTGAGAAAACCTTGTACAAAATAATCAGGAAATGTCAGTTATTTTGAGCAATAGTTTTATTTCTTTATCATTACTACTTAAATTTCCCTGATTAGCTGTAAAGTTCATGAAAAGCATAGAACAGATATTTTAAACAGAAAATATCTAAATATTCATTAAACCTTGCTAAATAACTTAAAATCTTGTAAACCCCAACACTGAGTGGGGAATCTCCAACCACATTTCTTTTGAGCATGAAAATCACACAGGATTTTCAAAAGTTGAGAGTACTCTGTGCTCATTTTGCAAAGAGCAAACTAAGAATAGCCTTTCTGATTTGTTTGGTTTTCACACTATAGATGATGGGGTTGAGCACAGGGGGTAAAAGAAGGTAAGCATTGGCCATCATTGCATGGACTACTTTGGGCGCTGACCGACCATAGCGATGCACCAGAGACAGGCTAAACATAGGGATGTAGAAAACAGCAACTGCTCCAATGTGGGACACACAGGTGCTGAAGGCCTTGTGCCGTTCTTCAGAGGAGGCAATAGTGAGGACAGAGTGAATGATCAGTATATAAGACAAGACAATGCATGGAGTATCTACCCTGTTGTCAGAATGAGATCAATTAGTCCACAGATGCTATTGGCCCTCGTGTCTGAACATGCTAACTTAATCACATCTGGATGATAACAGTAGGAATGGGAGAGGGTATTTCTTTTACAGAAAGAGACAGGCTTAAGAAGCAAAAGTAGTGGAACTATTAATAGTAGAGTGCGCATTATCACTAGGAAACCCATCTGAATGATTCTAGAATTAGTAAGAATCGTGATATATCTAAGAGGGTTGCAGATTGCTACATAACGATCAAAAGCCATAGCTACCAATATCCCAGACTCTATAAATGTGAATCCATGGAGAAAAAACATCTGAACAATGCACAAATCTAGACTGATTTCATTTGCATGAAACCATAGGACTCTCAAAGTGGTTGACATTGTAGAAAACGTCAAACCCAGGTCAGTGGCAGAGAGCATGGAGAGGAAGTAGTACATAGGTTCATGCAGACTGTGCTGGGTCACAACGATAAAGAGGATCATGCTGTTGCCAGAGAGGGCGGTGGCATAAAGAAACAGAAAGGGATGGAGATCCAGCCATGAGCAGACTCTAAGCCAGGAATGCCAGTCAACAAGAAGGTTGGTAATTTCGATGTGAAGTTGCTTAGGAATTTCCTGTCGTCTTGCATTTGTAGCGTTTGCGTTTACAGTGCTCACATCCTAAGAAGTAACACATTGTACTGTTATAAAAAAGTACTTAGACAATTTTCTGATTAGAAAAAAATACTCTAGGAAATAAAATCTGTTGCCCATATAACTAAAATTTATTACTCTAGCAATTATAATTAGAGACATGTCATATAGAATTTTTTTAACTGTTAAACCAAGTAAATATATTCACATACATGTGCGTTTATATATTTATTTTCATATTCATAGATTTTTAAGTTTCACCAGATTATGTGAATAAATAGTCATTTCTAGGAACACAAAATAGGAATGTTTCAATGTGGAAATGTCACTAGAATACAGGAAAACAAGCACAAATTTATTTTTAATATGTCAGGTTTAAAGTGAATAAGAGAAGCCTACTTAAAGATGTCCATGTGTTTGGAATGGACCGTCAGGTGTGACTCTCAGACACAGATTTCTAGGAATAATATTTTTAATTCCACAGAATGGGTGAACAGACACATGTCATTAAAAGAAAATAATGACAGACAGAGTATTGTGGAAGTTTAGGAGAGTCTGAATGGTTTATGAGAAGTATCAGAAAGAGAGATTCTGGTATCCTCCTGCATATAACAGTACTGAACTGCTTGATCAGCCAACTCTAGTAAGCACTGAAGCATTCAAAGGGAGTTCAAGTAGTGTTGACCTTGGGAAAGACGGGTTTAAAGTGAAATTATAAACCTCACTGACACTGATACAATCACTTCGGGTAGGTTAGGGAACAGATGGAGAAATTGTAGTGGTGCTGTAGTTTGTTCCATTGTCAGAATCTTAGTGCTTAAGGCAAAGACAGAGATAGAGTGTGTCTAAAGTAGGCTGTATGGGGGTGTTTTGAAAGCAGGAGAATTTAGATAAATACACAAATTTATAAGCTGTGATGATAGATACAGTATTAGTCATGAGTTTTAGATAATGAATGAGAGGATTTAGTTGATATATAAAAGTTTGAAAGCATCAGGTGACTGAGCTCAGTACAGGAGAGTAATTAGATCTCAGAAAGATGAGGATAAACATTTTTATTGACACTAAGTTAAAAATTAAATAGTAGCAATATCCTTTCCTGTTAAGGTTTTCTGTCAATTTTATCAGAATTTCCTTTATGCTAATAAATATCTTTTAGTATGTTTTAATTAACCATTTCATGCTATTTTCATTTTTTATTAAATCTAAAATTTTATGAGTTTCAACTCTGTCTGAGAGGAGTTATTGCAATATATAGCTACAAACTGTTATTATATGGATGCCAAGATAGGATAGTTAAATAATTACCTGAATTTTTTATAAACTACTTGAATTGTTATGTGTAGGTAAGAAACATATACAAAGACAACACAGTTAGCATTGTTATGTATCTTACCAGGGCCTTGTGGAAACAGGAACTTTCTGTGTCTTTGCTAGCAGAGACAGAACAGACTATCATGCTGGGACCTATGGACTTTTTAGTAATTTTGAACTCAACTGGGAAATTATATGCAAGATATGAATTTTCTGGGGAAACTGACAAAGAACAAGCTACATATTTATAAATGTAAGGTATCACCATTGAATCCCAAAAGGGTTTAAGCTAATAACTCAAATAAACAGAGGTTCCCTAGAGTCCTGAATGATAAAAAAGGAAACCAAAGAATTCATACACAGTTTGCTCTCTATAGTGATGTGCTGATTCTTGTGCATTCTGTCACACTCACATACTCACTGTGAGTTCTTATGAGCATGGGTGCTTATTGCTGGGTCTATTAAAAAATCTGTTTCCCTGTAGTTATCCATCATCACCGCTGGCTCAACAATATTTCCACACATCTGTGATAATCTCAGAGTCTTGTGGTGAAGGATGCTGTTGAGATGTCCTATTTATGACTCAGTACTCTGTAATCTTTTATTCTCTGAATGCTGACAAATTTTGAGTTTCTTTTAATTTCAGTATAATGTAAGTATACATGTTTCTCTGGAGAGTTGATGGATTCCCTAACCTATGAGTATAGCAATAATAATTAGGAGTCATTTTAATACTATGTCCACTAGCAGAATAATTTTGGATTCTCCCCTAAGACCTATAACATATCTAGCCACAGGTTCTAGGTCCCAAAAATGCTGCTAGGCCTGAGTTCTATCTATTGGAGAAGACCTTATATATGAGCAGAAAGCAGTCAGTTACTCCCATAGCGTTGAACCACTATTGCACCAGCGGGCATAGCTTGTCAAGGTAGTCATTGTTGTTGCTCATAAAGTATACAGAAGAGTAGATTGTGCCTAGCATCTTCTAGATAAATGAAAGATAGTCAGGAGGAATAAAAGTTTAAGATCCAACTCATTGATTCTCTATGTTTCATGAGTCTGATATGTGATGTCTTCAGCAATAGAGTGTGATAAATGATGAGTGTATAAAACTGTGAAGCACAATGTGATACTTTAATACATGTATACATGGTGTGAATTGAGGTCTTGTGTATACTTTACATACCTCAGACATTTTGTCACTTTGTGTAAATCTTCTATTTATTTTGATGTTTTGTGTTTTTGATTGAAGGATAAGAATGTAGAAGAGTCACTGACTCTGAGGGCAAATCATGACCATCAATTCATTCATATGTTTAAGCTTTTAATATATGTATATACAAAAGCACACAGTTCACAAAGGTATACAAATTATAAAGGAAATATAGATAACAAATAAAAACAATTGTGGAAATATGTCCTTGAAGGACAGTTTTTCTATTAGAAACTGGCCCTAATACAACAGTGCCCTGTTGTTCAGTCCTCTAGGCCTTCACTAATTTTTAGCCATATAATAAAGAAAAACTATTTTATAAACATTTCCTCAGTCTGTTTCCTGGGCAAATTGGTTGCTACAATGCCACTGTTGGCGTAATCCAATTGATCTTGGAATGGAGATAGGACCTGACTGACTCATTCATTTTATCTGTTACCCTAAGGGAAGAATGAGAAAGAATTCTTATTCTCTTATTCCTATTTGTAGTCACAAGTGGATATGATAAGAAAACAATAGTGGGTTAACTATCAATAGAACATTAGAAAATATATTTAAGAAGTGGAGGTTAATCCTCTAGGAAACTGTGTGCTCATTACTGTTCCATCACAGTGACAAATTTATAAATAAATAATAAATAAATAAATAAATACCTTAAGAGAGAGAAGGTTTACTTGGTTCTTACTCAGCAGGTTCTATTGCTGAGGACCTTGAGTGAGGCTGAAATATGGCAGGAGCATTTGGTGGAGAATAGCACCTTACCAACTAGTGAACAGGAAGTAGAAAGGGAAAGACAGGAAGGAACCAAGGAAGGACACTAGCTACAAAGACAGGATCCCAGTGACTGACTTAGACAGCCATGTTTTACATGTAAAGTATTACTACTACTGGAGAACAGGCCTTGGACACATGAGCCTATGAGGCAATTCATATTCAAACTAAATCTAGAAGGGCGATCTTTAATGACTGAGCTGGGACTATAGGTTTTTAGTTTGACATCCACAGAAAACCATTAGTGTGGAGATTATCCTCGTTGTTATTGTGTACAAATTTGCTTGTTTATTGCTATGGGCCAACTGAATGGTAGTTTGTTTCATTCTAATACTATAAAATTAGTATACTGTGTTATCTTAACATTAGTAGAAATGATAGAAGAACAAGCAAGTCTCCAAAATGAAACAGGGCTAGATTTAAATTATCAGTCTTCCTAATGATCAACACATTTCCACTGCTGGTGTGTGGTGTGTGTGTGTGTGTATTGTGAGGGGGTGGATAGTATGCATGGCAGGACTATTTGATTCCTACTTTTCCATAAATCATTTGTTTAATTTTGAAATCACAGTCAAATATAGTATAATGTTGTGCATTGTGGGTATGGGTACTGAATTGAGATCTTCTTACTTAACCTTTAGAATTAATCAAAATTATGTGATATTTAACACACAGGTGTAAACATTGCTGTAAAATGCAGAAACAAGACAAATTTTCCACTGTTTGTCTTTTTCATATAGACTAATAATTTCTAGCTTTTATATATTGATTCAAAGTAATGCTTAGTAGTGTGGTTTTAGATTTCTTCCTCTTCAATGAAAATAAATGTGTTAATGTATTCCTTGGAAAAATCTAGAATGTAAATTCTTATTGCATTGTTCTAAGGAAAAAGTTTTATTCCTAGTAAAACCATGATAAAGTAAATGTATTAAAGACAGTACTCAACCTGAAACCCTTTTATGCCAAAGATTTCCGAGGCTTTGTCTGAAAGAGCATGGTGAGCCCTTACTAGGCAATCTTGCAGAAATATTTTTGGATGAAATTTGTGTAGCTTTGTCTTCTTGTGGAACTCCTCACAGAAGAAGTAGGCGCTGTTTCTGAAGCTTTGCCTACTTATGGGACTCTTATTCTTCTACTGGGATGCCTTGTCCAGCTTTTATATGAGAGGAGGTACCTAGTGTTATTGCATCTTGATATATGTTTAATTGATATCCCTGGGAGGTCTATCAGTTTTTTGGAGGGAAACTGAGAAGAACGTATGTGGAGGAAAAGTGAGGTGGAAGGAGTGACTGAGAGGAGATGAGAGAAGGGAAATTATAGTAATATATGAGAGAATTAAAAAAAAAACATATTAAAAAAAAGGTGGTGTAAGTAGGGCTGCAAGTGCTGATGACACAAGCCAGGGAAGTTATTAGTATCACAGCTTCTGGCTTGCACACCCCTCAGAGTAGGTAGCTCAAAAGCACATCAGTATCCTCTTTCATAACGTGCATGCAGGTACAGTAAGCAAAGCATTTTGCATCTGAATGTCTGGAACCTTTGACTCCATAGCTCTATGGTGAAACTGTCAGGCGCCTGACTCTGGTTTGGGGGACCTTTGGAATCCTGGTGCCATTCCACTACTAAGCATGATTCTAATAGGACTCCAAAGGACCTTTGGCCCTATCTAGCCCCCAGCAGTGATTCAATGGTGGAAAGAACCAGGTGGTTGAGACTGAGCAAAATGACTGGAATGACTTTGAGAGTACAAAGCTAAAGCAATAGGAGGAAAAAGATATGAGCATAGCAAGTTGGTATAGGAGCAAGAATCTGTACTAAATACTAGGAAGAGTTTCTCCAACTACAGCACTACCCGTGTAACACCTAATGTTTTTTAAAGATTTATTTTATTTTATGCATTAAAAGGGAGAGGGAGAGGTGTGTCTGGAAAGTCATTGTAAGTAACTATATAAGAAAATGTCATGTGGAAACTTGCTGCTGGGTAAACTAATAAAAGTGATAAGTAGATAAATAGAACCAGAGTTGGGACACTTCCTACCCTGGGAAAACACAGAGGCAGATGCATGTGGTACATAATGAGGGTGATTATTCACAGTAGTGGCATCAGAAGATGACTGTGACACTAGAATCAAGGGGCAGACTTTCCTTTGCACAAACTAACCAAGCAGTAAACATATTATTTTTGATGGAGGTCACAGACAGTCACAAAATTGTGACTGCCAAGTGAGTATGAAAGTATAAGAACAGGAAACTACCAATCATATGTCTATAAACAAACAGTTTTATAAATTGATAATAATGAAGTTTGGCTATACCTAGTTTAGTCTAGTATAAATATTCATAATCTTCAAATCTAGAAGTATAAATGAAGAATAAGGCACTTCAAATGTGGCACTTTTAGGTGGAAATTTGTTAGAGTAAATGCTGCATAAACCATTGTTAAATTTTGCAGCCCAAAAGGCAATTATATCCAGAGTAAGATATTAGTTTTTCACTATATTAGATTTGAATATACTTCACACACACACACACACCACACACACACACACACATATGAGAAGGTAATAGAAAAATCAATAAACTAGAATAGAAAGGAGATAATGAAGAGAAAGAGAGGAGAGAGATCAGAGGGAGGAGAAAGAGGAAGAAAGAGAACATAGAGAGGAGAGATAAAGACAAAGACACAGAGAGACAGAGACAGAGAGATAGGATGCTCTGTCAGAATCTTGATCTAGAGTCAGTTCTATCTCATGTTCTTTTTTCCCTCTCCTGGAACCCAAGGTTTCAGAAGAATTCCAACAGTATTTCTCTTCTGGTCTTGCTTGGAATTTCTTGGTGGAAACAGTGAGTGATCTCTCCATATCCTGTAAGCTAACCCGAGCTCCTCAGAACACAGTCAGTGTATTAGGCTCTGCTGGATCATTGTCTGAAACCATTTTTCCTATTTCTTTTAGAACTCTCATGACTCATGTCTGTGAATGCCAAGCACTCTATTTCATACCTTTCTCACTTGTATATATCTGATAAAATAACTACCTTTTATAAGACTCAGTTTAGGCACCATTTCTTTTTTAAAAAATAATATTTATTGGTCTCAGTCATACATTTCATTCATTTTTAATGGAGTCACTGCATGAGTGGAACCATGTGTATTTCATCTCAATAAAGAGACTCCCAGATGTAAGAAATACATATAGTTTTAGCTGCGTGTTGCAATGTCTATATTATTTTCAGACTGTATGACCATCTAATTTAAACAATGATGATCTGGTAAAATATTTACTGATTTAATGGATGACAAGTAAATCCTTTCATGAGGGATATAGGTCAACTAAGTAGATATTATACATCACATCTCTCAGTTCCCTGGCTGTGGCTAGCATAAAATTCCTTCTTACTTGGTCAGCAAGGTTTTCAACTGAAGGCTATTTGTTCTAATAGGGATGACTTTGTGGTGGTAGGTAAGAAGAACATGAGAAGAGTTTCTCATCTGTTCCTATGATGGTATGAGATGCTGTGATCCATGGTTCAAGAACATTTTCTACAAAACCTTTGGGTAACCCTGTCCCTGATCTGTCTGGTGCTAACTCTGTGTATGCTGGGATTGAGCATGGGAGGAACTAGAAGATAGACATTGGCAAACATGATGTGCACAACTCGGGGCACATGGTGGCCAAAGCAGTGGGTGAGAAATGTGAAAAGGGCTGGGATATATAAAGTTAAGATGACACCAATATGAGAAGCACATGTACCAAAAGATTTGAGGCGAGCTTTACCTGAGGGCAACATCGGCACAGCTCTCAGAATCATCACATAAGATACACTGATGACAATTATGTTAAAGCCAACCACAGAGAAAACCACGAAGAGTCCATATGCACAATTGACTCTGGTATCAGCACATAAGAAATTGAGCACAGCCATGTGCTCATAGTAGGACTGGGAAATGACCTTGTTGGGGCAGAAGGGCATCCTGGAGATCATGAAGCAGAAGGGGCTCACCCACAGCAGCCCTCTCATCATCACAGCTGCCCCTATTTGATGACTACGGATGTGATCAGGATGCTGGAATGTTGGAGTGAGAAGCAGATAGCCACATAGCGGTCCAAGGCCATGGCCATGAGCACCCCAGACTCCACAGAAGAAAAGGCATGTATGAAGAACACCTGGATGAGGCAAGCATGATAATCAATCTCATGATCCTGAAGCCAGAGTATAGCCAGCATTTTAGGTTGTGTGGAGGAGGATAGGACCAGGTCAGTGGTAGCCAGCATGGCCAGGAAGAGGTACATAGATAGGCCCATGCAGGGTGTGGTCAATTCAGATTATATATAGGATGGTAATATTTCCAGTCACTGTCACAATATACATAACACAGAATGGAAAGGCAACCCAGAATTGATAATTTTCCAGTCTTGGGATTTGATGAAAAATGTATAGGAGGAAGAGCTGTTCCTTGAGGCCAACATGAGAGAAGGCATCATATTTTCTCTGTGGTGAAGTTACTCTGCTCTCTGAGGATTATAACAGCCAAGACATGGATGATTATATGCACTTGTGTAATATCACAACTTTATTCAATAGTAAATTGTAGTAAAATCATCTTTTATAATAAATAATATTTTGTAACAAAATGATGCTACTTAATATTTTTTAGTACTTAACATTTAAATTATTAGAACACATCAGAATCAAGGGCAATTATTTTCTGTTTTTTTCTGGTTACAAATTCTTAATTACAAATGTTGTTTGAAAGTATTTTTTGTCATGTGTATTGTCTTCAATTTCTTTTTTATCTTAGTAACTTTTTAAAAAAATGTTAATCAAAGGCTTTATGTTTGGTAATGCTCAATAACGAGATGCCCATACAATCAGAAGTGTAACCCAATACCAACCTAGATATGCCAACTATCTTTGACTGGCAGAAACATGCAAATACGTGCCTCCATGTCCCCCCTCTGTCTCTCACATCTCTTAGCTCCTCCTCTCCTTCTCCTTCTCCTTACTCCTCCTCTTCCTCTCCTTACTCCTCCCACCTTAACTCCTCCTACATATCACCGTTCCTGTTAAAACTTTTCTCTCAAAGACAATTAGAGCATAACTATACCAATTTGTATCAGTAAGGTACAAGATAGACCTAATACCCAGTCCATCATTTTGTTGACTAACCAGAACCTCTGTCATCTCTCCTAACTAAAAAACTTAGTTCTGAACCTGGCTGTTTTCTTGGCTTTAGAATGAATGTCAGCTGAAAACCATCCTCTCAAATCTTTTCCCTCAAAGTAAATAGCCGAGATTGGCTATGAAACTATAAGTCTTCAACCCCGTCAGAAATCCAGAATGACTGAATTAACTGAAATTATGGGAAGCACAAAACATAGCTTCTAAAACTTAGCCAATTTATAGAGACCGCTGAACTCCTGGACAGTCCCTATGCTACAAAACGTTGGAGCATCTGATCTTCAGCCTTCTGGCCCAGGATCGTCTGACAGACCTAGTGATGCAGAATTGTTAAGGGCTGATTACTCTGTCTTGGCAGATATAATCAATTGACTATTCTGCAAGTGTGTCCTTTTAAGGACAGTAATTTGTCTGTAGATGAAAAGAGGCAATTCTTGCCTAGTGGCTATCTCACCACAACTCGAGTAACTCCAAAGATGCTCAATTTATTCTTAGAATCCAAGACAGGAAGCTGTCAGGAGCAGACAGGTCTCTAATCAAAATGAACATTAATACAGAAATGTTTGTAATGTTAGTTCTGTGGATTTCTGATGTTTTGAAAACCAACTATCCATGTAAGGCAATCTGGACTGTTGTCTGTTAACTCCTCTCAGCTATTTCTGAATAAAATATAGGAAACACCCTAACAATAAACTCAGAGCCATGAATTTGCTATAGGCCCTTAACTCACAGGCTAACCATCTCAAATCAGTTAAAAAAGTTAAAGAAGGACTAGGTCTAAGCCTTGTATTCCTAAATGTGTTATATAGGCACAATGCCTATGAGAGTGACAATATTAATCTCACTTCTATATCAATAAGAAACTTGTACCAATGAAAACCTTAAATTTGAAATCAAAGTAAATTTTGTACCATTAAGAAATTATAACTTCAGCTTAATAACAATTATATAGTTTTCTACCAATAGATTATGACTACGCAATAAATCCTAGCTATTCCTCCCTGTTCCAACAAAACCAATACTTTTCCCTAGAAAGACAGCCCAATATTAACCACCTCAGTCCCCAAGTCCAGGAATAGAGGCGCTATCTTCATTAACTTCTTCAAGCTGGTTATGAGCATTGAGATATTAGAAGAGGGGCAGGGGAAGAGTAAATTGATAAACCTCTGACATCTGTGTCTTCACTGCATCCAGCTGAGATTCCAGGACATCAGAGGTTCGAGCGGGGCTGCTCAGCTTGCTTGATGAGTAGATGCACCAAGACTGTGTATTCTGGAATATACAATTCTCAAAACAAATTTTAGTATCAAGATATTTTTTTGTTTGAAGTCTAGAATCTAGTCTTCTGGTGGCCTGTCTCATCATATCTAATCCATATAATTCTGGGAGTTTCTATGAAGGTGTGTTCCCACCATCCTCCCATTCCTGCCCCTGCTCTTGAATTCCCCAACACTAGGGAATCCAAACTATCAGGCACCAAGGCCCTCCCCTTCCACTGATGCCTGACAAGGCTACCTCAACTACCTATACAGGTGGAGCCATGAGTCTTTCCCTTTGTGTTCTCGGGCTGGAGGTTTTAGAATGGCTACTCAGCTTGTTTCTTAGGACCATTTGCTTGAAAAATTGTTTTCCAGTCTTTTACTCTAAGGTAGTGTCTGTCTTTGTCACTGAGATGGGTTTCCTGTATTCAGCAAAATGCTGGGTCCTATTTACGTATCCAGTCTGTTAGCCTATGTCTTTTTATTGGGGAATTGAATCCACTGATGTTAAGAGATATTAAGGAACAGTGAATGTTGCTTCCTGTTATTTTGTTATTAGAAGTGGAATTATCTTTGTGTGGCTATCTTCTTTTAGATTTGTTGGAAGAGGATTACTTTCTTGCTCTTTCTAGGGTATAATTTCCCTCCTTGTATTGGAGCTTTCCCGCTAATATCCTTTGTAATGCTGGGTTTGTGGAAAGATATTGTGTAAATTTGGTTTTGTCATGGAATATCTTGATTTCTCCATCTATGGTAATTGAGAGTTTTGCTGAGTATAATAGACTGGGACTGGCATTTGTGTTCTCTTAGGGTCTGTCTGACATCTGTCTAGGATCTTCTCCCTTTTATAGTATCTGGTGAGAAGTCTGGTGTAATTCTGATAGGTCTGCCTTTATATGTTACTTGGCCTTTTCCCCTTACTGCTTTTAATATTCTTTCTTTGTTTTGTGCATTAGGTGTTTTGATTATTATGTGATGGGAGGTATTTCTTTTCTGGTCTAGTCTATTTGGCGTTCTGTAGGCTTCTTGTATGTTTATGGGCATCTCATTCTTTAGGTTAGGGAAGTTTTCTTCTATAATTTTGTTGAAGAGATTTCTTGGCCCTTTAAGTTGGGAATCTTCACTCTCATCTATACCTATTATCCTTAGGTTTGGTCTTCTCATTGTGTCCTAGATTTCCTGGATGTTTTGTGTTAAGAACTTTTTGCATTTTTGCGTTTTCTTTGACAGTTGTGTCAATATTTTCTATGGTATCTTCTGCAACTGAGAGTCTCTCTTCTATCTCTTGTATTCTGTTGTTGTTGCTTGCATCTATGACTCCTGATTTTTTTTCCTAGTTTTCTATCTCCAGAGTAGTCTCCCTTTGTGATTTCTTTATTGTTTCTACTTCCATTTTTATGTCCTGGATGGTTTTGTTCAATTACTTCACCTGTTTTGTTGTGTTTTCTTGTAATTGTTTAAGGGATTTTTGTGTTTCCTCTTTAACGGCTTCTACCTGTTTACCTGTGTTCTCCTCCAATTCTTTGTGAGTGTTTTTATGTCCTTCTTAAAGTTCTCTATCATCATCATTAAAGTCCTCTATCATCATCATTAGAAATGATTTTAAATCTGAATCTTGCTTTCCTGGTGATATGGGGAATTTAGGACTTTCTAGTGTGGCAGAACTAGGTTCTAATGATGCCAAGTACCCTGGATTGCTGTTGCTATGCTCTTGCGCTTGCCTTTTGCCATCTGTATCTCTTTAGTGGTACCTGCCTGTCTCTGACTGGAGTCTATCTTTCCTATTATCTTGGTTGTATCAGAACTGTGTGGGGTGGGTATTACTACTGGGGTTAGAACAGGGGCCCAAGATCTGCTCAGTGCTCAGGTGCAGACAGGAAGGAACCAGTGATCTGGGCCAGGAATGAATTCCTGGATCCCAGTGTGTCCCAGTTACTCCCTGTTTGGGGAGGGTGTTGCTGTCTCCTTACCTAAGATACTGTCCAGGTTAGAGCTCCTGGGAGGCCTGCTTCCTCTGGGTTTTGTGAGATTGGGTGCAGACCTGCTGCCCAGGATCTTCTCAGTGCTCAGGCCCAGACCCGAAGGCAGCAATTATTTTCTAAAGACAAAATATTTTCCTAGAAGTAGAATCTGCTAAGTAAAATCAAGTATGACAAATTAGTTATAGTCAAATTTGTCATTTTGTCTTTGAAAAATTACTTGGTCTTCCTTTATCTCTGTGATGAGTCATTTGGACAATGGTAGCTCATGGTAGGAAAGAAGCATGAAATAAGGAATTATAGTGATTTATTCTCATATTATCTTTGGTTATTTAGCAGTTTTCATCTAAATTCTAGCCTAAGGAAAAAGAGGAACCATCTTTGTATTTTCAATTATACATAGTGTATTTAATGAAAATCTTAGAACATGAATATCTTATGCTTTGTGAGTAATCCATTCTTTTTATTTATTTTTCTGATGGCTGATTTATTAGTTTCATAATTTATCAGTTAGCCTTCTAATACAAAGAATAGTTCCCTCTTATCCCTTTTCTTTTATTCTTTATGCTTTTATTCTTTTACAGCTCAGTTGTTACCCAACCCCTGATTTGTCATCCCACACATCCCTTTCCTCTCCCCCCTGTCTCCAAGAGGATGTCCCCACTCACCAAACCTCCCCACTCCCTGGGGCCTCAAGTCTCTTGAGAGTTAGATGCATCTTCTCTCACTGAGACCAGACCAGGAAGTCCTCTGCTGTTTATGTGCTGGGGGCCTCATATCAGCTACTGTATGTTTCTGGTTGGTGGCTAAGTCTCTGGAAGCTCCCTGGGGTCTAGGTTAATTAAAACTGCTGGTCTTCCTATGGAGTTGCCCTCCTCAGCTTCTTCCAACTTTTTTCTAATTTAACCTCAGCTGTCCCAACTTCAGCTCATTGGTTAGGTGTAAGTATCTTCATCTGTTTAGGTCAGCTAGCTGCTTGTTGGGCTTCTCAGAGGACAGTCATGCTAGGCTCCTCTCTGTAAGTGTCAGGCCTTGGATCCTCCCCTTGAGATGGATCCCAATTTGGGCTGGTCACTGGACCTCCTTTCCCCCAGTCTCTTTTCCATTTTTGTTCCTGCAGTTCTTTTAGACAGGGACAATTCCTGGTCAGAGTTTTGACTGTGGGATGGCAGCCCCATTTCTTCACTTGGGACCCTGTCTTTCTACCGGAGGTAGACTTAATGAGTTCCCTCTTCCCACTGTTGGGTTTTTCATTTAAGGTCACTCCCTTTGAGTCCTCAGAGTCTCTCACCTCCCAGGTCTCTGGTACATTCTAGAAGGTACCATGTCTCTCATCCCTGAGGTTTCATATTTCCATTCTCCATGCTCTTCAAGAAATGCAGCTTGTCACAAAAAAAAAAAAAAAAAAAACCCAAAAAAACAAAAACCAAAAACCTTTAGAACATAGGTGACATGTGACTTAGTTCTTACCCAACATCTTTTCTATTAGTCTTTTGAGAGTCTCACTTCTCACCTCATTCATAACAGAAACCTTCAGGTGTCTCTTTGAAAAAAAATGTTTGCTGTCTAACAAATGTTTCATTTTATAGGACTCAAGAATCCTAAAAGGGCTTCTTCAAGATGAAATTGACTTCATTTTTCTTAGTTCCCTTCATTTATAATAGCTGAGAGCAGTGGGGCTCAGATTTAGAAGTCTTCTCTACACCACGAAGCTTATCTACCTTCCTAGCTAATCATCACGAGATTGCCCAAGTAATCCTATGTAGTATCCAGTGGCAGTTCAGATGGGCACATCATCTCCAGCTCATGGCCTCTGCTCTGTTTCTGTTTACCAGATTCAGTCTCCTTAAACAGTACCATATTTTCTGATTAAACAAGAGTGGACATACTTACCTACTCCTGGCCACTGTATGTCACTCTCAGTCTGTGGGAACAGCCACCAAAATTAAGAATGATTTAAACAAGCATACTTAGATCATATTAATTTTGCCCCCGCCCCCGGCAGTTGACTAGATAGATGTTGGCTAAAGATACAATGTCCTAGCATGCCTAGTTATAGCTGAGTAACTGTTGGGGAAGGATTATTGGATTTTGAGACCCTTCACTAAAGTCCCTTCAAGTTGTTTGTTTTTAATCTATGAAAAACTTCTATGTCATTTACCATGAAAAACAATAAAATTTCAGAGTCATTAAATAATCTGTCAGTGATTATATATAAAAGTATTGTCAGAGTACATCACTCTTGGACTAACAATACTGTCTTTGTTGGCAACAAATAGTTGAGAATCCTGCCCCAGCTGTGTCAAGCAAACTGTTGACTTGATATGTCAAAGGCTGAAATTCAGGGTGCTTAAACAATATAGAGAAAAATGGACTCAGTATTCTTAGTATTTTCCTGGACTGAATCCTCTGTAATAGGCTCTTGGTTGGGCTTTTACTGTCTCGGAATATATTGCTTTCTCTTGAATTTTCCCTCTTTCCCTCTCTCCCTCCTTCTCTCTCTCCTTCTTCCCTCCCTTTCTCCCTTCTTCCCTTCCTTCCTTTGTTCCTTCCTTCATCTTTCCCTCCCTCCTTCCCTCCCTCCCTCCCTCTCTCCCTCCCTCCCTTCCTTTGTTCCTTCATTCCTTCCTTTCCTTCTCTTCTTTCTCTCCTATCTCCCCCTACCACCTCAATAGGATCTGGATTTATATTATGTAACCTAGTTGGCCTTATACACCAGAACACTGGGATTTTAGGGATGTACAACCATTGACTTGAGATTACATTTTTATTGGCTTCCCATTAATCGTAGTAGAGGAATCATTACTTTACACAGTTTTATGTTGTCCAGCTTAACTGGGCATCCAGTTTTCCTCTTCCCCTTTATCTGAATTTTTTCAGATACAGAACACCCATGTTAAGAGACATACCTTAGTCTTTTTTATTCTATTCTGTTTGCTCTGACTTTATACTCTCAGTGTTCATTTATTAGAGAAACAATAGAACAATAGAAATGACGTAAGAGCTATATTTGATCTGGGAGATGTGATCCTCAATAGGTGTCAGTTTTCTTTCAACTTTTTCTTCATGTTCTATAGTCTATCATCCTCACATTTAAAAATTCCTTTCTGTTTCCCTTTCATTTTTAGGACTTGAACACATGGAGAGTTATGAGTGTAAGCTATGCTTAATGGGCAGGTGTTTGCTGCTCCTTTGTCATTTTTGTTGCATGTGAAAGAATTATGTTAAGAGAACAGTTTATCATCTTGTTGTGGTTTGAGACATGGAGCTGTGTATTTCTTAGACAATAGGAAAAGAACATATAATTTTCTTCTTGCCCCATAATCATCATTCCTCTATTTGTCTATAATGTACATTATTCTTATTTCTACAGGATACAGTCATTATTAGCATACTATATAATACTACACAATAGGAGATGAAATAAAGTTATATGCTTATAAAACATTAGTGAAGGTTGATGAACTTTTGAATCTCATTGTGGAATATCAGAACCTAAGTGCAGAACATGTGAAATCACAATCAGTCTGTTGCTGGAAGGCATCTTCCTACATTTCTAGGTCTGACACAGAGGAGGCCACGATCCTCTGAATCTCAGAGTATAGTTCAGTAGACTTGGATTTCTAGAAAGGATGCTCCCATCAAGCCAGGACTTTTGTAAAGTGCATCATTTTGCCCTTTTTATTCTTGGAGAATGTCTTACTGATTTTTAAGAAGGGAAAGAATGCATGAGGCAAAAGGAGTAACTCACCCGGATAACTGCTATATCTCTGAGCAAGCTGGCTATGACTAAAGAATTTCTTACAAGCCCATGGGGTTAAGCCTTGTTTAGAGACCTCATGTCAGGATCTATTTAAAGAACTGTGTGGTCTGTCTGTTCCCCAAGCACTGGTTCTTTTCCTCTTTCTATATCCAAACTGCCTCACATTCACAATGACTCCAATGACCCCCTGTGAGACTGGAGGCTAAAGATAGAAGTATTAACCCCTAATGTTCCTCTTTTGTCTGTACACAGGAGCACAAAGACAGGTTTAATTGAATGCATGTGAAGGTGTATTTTTACATTTACATAAAGCTTACACTTACATTTTCTGTTAAATTATTTATAGCTCCCATTTTAGGCATATTGTGTGCAAAATGAATAGTCATTGATACTTTACATATTTTTATGTATGACTATGAAAGGTATTCCTGTGAACATGAAAAACATTGACCTGTATGTGAGCATATATGTATATATGTACAAGTGCTGACAACTATTTGTTTTAAGGATGTATAATTAATATAACATTCTCATTCTATGTGTTCAGGGTTACCAAATGCACAGACTGTGTGAAAGCACGTGCTTGTTTACACATTTTATAGTGCAAAATGGCATATCATGATGTATACATATGATGGAATTGAGTACGTGGCATTATTTTGAAATAAGGCAAAAATGATAATTGTGGTTAGATAAGACCTGAATAGAGTATGATTAATTTCTAGTCCAATGTGACCAAAAGCCTTATCTAAATACAAACCATACATATGTATATTTGTGTGTGTGTGTGTTGTGTGCATGCAAAACAAAACTATCAAGCTAACAACCATAAGATTTGCCAAGAAACCAGCACATACCCATGCAGTCTTCATGATTGCTAATTCAGTCTCTGTGGGCCCCTATGAGCCCTGTTTAGTTTATTTTGTGGAACATATTCTTCTGGTGTCCTTAACTTCTCTGGCTCTTACAAGTTTTCCTCCACCTTTTCTGTGGAGCTCCCTCAGCTCAGGGTTGTGGGGTGGGGTGTGCACCCAATGGAGATCTACTATTTGGGATCTCTGCCTAATGTTTTGCTGTAGGTCTCTGCATATGCTCACATCATTTGCCAGAAGAATCCTTTCTGAAAGAACTTAAGAATACAAAAGGCATTAACTACAAGAGGAAAATATAGAATCATGAATAGACTTCATTAGGAGAATAAAGTTCAATTGTAAAATTGAAAATTCAAAACAGAATTATAATAAAACTATCTGACAGAGAAAGACCCATGATTCATTCATAGAAAAAAGATGACTTATTGGAGGCATAAGTAACTTACTTAGGTAGAATTTTCACAAACAGGGGTAAGTGAATGGCTAATTCAGTTATGAAAATATGCACAACACCATTCTTCATTAGAAAATGAAAACAAATGACAATAAGAAGTTAATGGAGAGCTGTCAATGTACATAAACAATCTGTTAACCACAGATTGTCTTTTTAAAATTTTCTCAAGAGAACAGACATATTGTACCAAGAGTAGAAAGGACCTAGAAATAGTATTGTGTAACATTTTAAATAATTTGTCTGAAAATACTTATGGCTTCATCTAATTTAGTGGGTAAGAGTACTCGAGTTGTAGTTAGCAAGAGAGCCAGTATTCATGTCCACTACATTAACCTAAACCTAGAAAATGCTCAAATAAGATAATTTGATCCATAGATCTTTATATTTTCAAAATAAATATAAATGTAACAGAAAAAGTAATAAAGGGTTTGTTCAAGCAACAATGAAGAGAATTTATCTTTTCTATACAATTATTTTTTCTCTGAAGCAAATTAAAATCTGGCGTAGATGCTGCAATGAATAACTAAGTATCCATTATGTTGAGTCCATGATAAGCAAGTATGAGTGACAGGAACTCAGAAACCTCCCAGTGTAACCACAGTCCTGAAATTGACATGACCTGTAATCTGCAGGGTGTTAGAATCTTGCACACATTATAACCTCATAGCTGAAGAGATGTCAGAAACTCAGACCACTGGCCTCAGTTCCAGTCCTGAATCATGGTTTACATATTAACAAGATATTGATATAAGAATCGTGATTTTTCAAAGATTTAATTTTCTTTATTAACAAATAGTCATAGGTTGTTAGTGAGGTACAGAAGAAAGCTCATACTTTTTTGTATCTACAATATGAATTTCTAAGAAAAAAAGTTAATTTATGGTCCAAAATAAATTTTAAACAAAATTTACATAACAATGAGCAATTGAATCATTGCATGAGTGTTAGCTTTCTTCTCACTACTGGATGGCTTGGGTCAGGTTTTTTTTTTTTTTTTTTTTTTTGTCACATGGCTAATTCTGTTTTAGTTATTATTTATATTTTATTATATTTTAAAAATTGTTTTTTGAGAATGGTCTTTTCTAACCCAGGCTGTCCTTGGATTGAGTATGTAACCAAGGATGGATTCAGACTCCC
Organism: Mastomys natalensis; assembly: GCA_021653895.1. Lineage (NCBI taxonomy): Eukaryota > Metazoa > Chordata > Mammalia > Rodentia > Muridae > Mastomys > Mastomys natalensis. Next base: position 202,577 of record JAJTUV010001503.1, on the reverse strand, counting down.
AATTCTCCTGACTTTGTCTCCCACGTGGCTGGGGTTCCAGCTGGACACAACTTACTGAACTTTAGTGTCAATTGAAGTTTAATTGTATTCCACTCAGAAGTTAATTGCTTTTTCACACTTGAATAACTTAAACAGAAACATAAGGTAGAGATTAGTATGTGAATTAGTTTATATGTATTGTTGAGAAAGGCATTTTGGCTTGGTAGTTCATTTGAGTTAAGAAGAGAAAAGGGAAAGAGGGAAGTTCATGATGGTTCATTCTCTAAAATCTAAAAAATTATAATCTAAAGATCATGTAAAAGTAAAGACCGTCTCTATTTAAACCTAATATGGAGATAATAAAATGAAAGACAGAAGTAAATAGGAATTTCGACGTGCTTAGTGCAGTGTAAGGAGGCACCTAGCTACTTTTCCTCATTATTCCTAGTTGTGTCCCATGGGCCTTTTGGCAGCAGGTTTGAAGTACATGCCTGGATACTTATTAGACGGTCATGTCCATGATCTACCAGAGTTACCATCACACACGTGAATTTGACCTGGCAGAAAGTGAAAATGCACTAGTCCTTTTGTTGGTGAACACTAGGACCAGGTAAGATAATAAGGCCCTATGACAAAGCTCATGGAATAGACTGCTGAGGTCTAATTGGAGGATGGGATAAAGCAAAGTAAAGATGCTTTCTGAATCTAAACATGAAAAGGAAAGTGGGGAGGGATTGCTTAGAGCAGAAGGAGCACAGATCAGGGTGCCTCTCCAGAAAGATGGTAGTCATGTTTCTTTCCAGGAGACAACATTAAAGCAGGGAGAATAGATAGAATTATTTTGATTCAATGAAGTCCTAAAAACGACACTCATCATGGATTTGATTTCTTCCTCACTTTTCATTTAGCTTTGAAATTGGAGTCATTGTGTATCTCTCCTCTCTTTGTCAGGAAATAAGCTCTCCAGCAGATTTGGCTTGACATCAGCTCTAGTGTCTTGAGAAAAGATAGATACATGTATTTGATGCTATGGTTTTATGAGTCTAACTCCCTTACCCTCGATTAGATATAATTCACTTTATTGCAAATTAGTAGGGCTATCTTCCCCATAGATTGGATTTTTGATGCTGACTGAGACTGAGATCTTGTTTCATATTTTCTTTCATTATTATCTGTTATTTTATTTTTTGTAACAGCTTGATAATAATACTTATCAATATTGCTTCTTCATATGTATATATATATATCATATATCATACATAAATAAAAAATATATATATATATATATATATATATATAATAATTTGTCTACATATATTGTTTTTATTGTCTTTTACTTTAGTTTTCTGGATGAGTCTTTTTAAAGTTCACTTATATTGGCTTTATTGCTGCTAAATTTATTTTCACTTTTTTACTTATTGTTTATTTTGATTTTTATGTAATAGTTTCCTGTTTTTATATTAACTACTTGAATAATTAATATTTCTTTTCTAATAAATGTATAGTGCTTAGGCTATAATTTGTACTTAAATGCTGATATGTAATTTTCTTACTCTTATTCTCTTTAAGCTATCATTTTCCTAAATCATTTACTTTTTCTGGTAAGTATAAAATACTAATTAATAATAGTAGTTGTTGTTTTGGGGACATTCCATCTTATACTAATATGTGAGCATTATCCCGCGATAACAATAGATTGTAATTATTTGTAAGATAGTTTAGTATTTCATGTTAGATTGTATGAATAGGAGATATTGTATTTAGGGAAAGCTAAGATAGACCTAGAAAGAAATATTAAAGTTTGAATAAAGTCATTTTGATAATTAATTGGAAATAGTTCAGTTAAATGAATAAGATAAAACAGTAAAATTTCTGTGAAAACAACAATATATGATTATATTATATGTATTATATTTATGTGGTGATGAAAGTAACAGAGGGAAGTTATGAAGTATGACAGAGTGCTGGAGTCCATAATATATTAGTATTTCTTCTACCTACCAGAAGCCACACACATTTTATTCAAATAACCTTTATTTTCATGTTTAGATTCAGTAACCAGAATTGGAATTTCAATATTTACTTGAAAATTGTCATTTTGTAGAAGAAACAGAAGTCATGAAGGTAGGCAGGGCCCTTTTCAGAAATGACTTGACAGTAGGCAGAGGATTGATAAAGGTAAAGCTGCAGAATATGTTTACAGAAAGAAAGAATTCTACATCTGGAAATACCTAATAGAGACTAGTTTCCCAAGAGGATGGGGTTGGAAATTTTCTTGGAATAATCATCAGCAACATACACTAAGAATTTGATGGTCACTAAAATGAGCCACTCGATTTATGATCTGCTGTAGAAAGTGTAGCCTGGATAGTTTGGCACACAAGGGAGCAGTAATACCAAGGACACTTCCCAGAAAAACTAAAGAGTGGTACATGTACACAGCTTACCTAGAATGATTTTTGACACATAGCCATCTACACCTAAGGAACTATACTGATTATAGTGTGTCTCTGGAAAAGTACAGATTTGAAAGGTGTTCTTCAGGAGCTGAATCCTGGATGGCAGACAGACTCCTCTCATGCATTTCTGACTTCTATAGAGTGGGAGGCATTAGGATCAGATATATAAAGTCCAGATATTCTGTTGCCTAACTGTATACTTTTAGGATAAATACTTAGTTCCACCTGTATATGTATAAGAGAAAGAGAGGGAGAGAGATTTTACTTCCTTGAACAGTTATGATAATACAGATGAGTGAACAATTACATCTATCATACTGTATATGTTCTAATTATAACTCTTATCTGGATTTCAGTAGCATCCCATGCCATTATTTGTTATAAGACAGACTTTAATTTATTGTATTAAAAATAAGGACAAGTATTTCTTTCTTCTTTCCTTCCTCTCTTCATCCCTTCCCTCACTTTCTTCCCCACTTCCCTTGCTGTTTCTCCTTCTCTCTTTATGTTCTTGTTTTATTTTCTTCCTTCCTTCATTCCTTCCTCTTTCTTTCATCTCTTTCTGTTTTTTCTTCCTTCCTTCCCCTCTTTCTTCCTTCCCCTTTCTCTCTCTCTCTCTCTCTCTCTCTCTCTCTCTCTCCCTCCTCTCTCTCTCTCTCTTTCTCTCTTTCTCTCTTTCTTTCTTCTTTCTTTCTTTCTTTCTTTCTTTCTTTCTTTCTTTCTTTCTTCTTTCTTTTTTTCTCAAGTTGATGTTTTCTCTCAAGAGTCAAGTGGTGAGTTTTCAAGATAATGGAACAATTACTTTAATGATTAAATTATTGAGATATAATCACTCCATATGCAAACAGCATGTGCTACTATCTGAAACCTAGAATTGGAGCATGAATAAAATTATACACATAGAACATATAAAATATGAAGAACACAGAGAATTGTAAAAAAATGGACTTGACATCAATTTTTCTTGAACTATCCTGCAGTCACATAGGCAGACTTGTATGTCTCAGAGATACTCTGACATTCTTCTGAGTATTTACTAAGCCTGTCTAATGGTCACATTTCAAAACGGAGAGTTAGTTTGCTCAGTGTCATGTTCTAGACTCAAGAACTTATTTTAAAAACTACTGGAAATTTATTTTCCACTATATCATTTTGGTATTTACTGGGATGTTATATAGATAAGAATAATTTTTCTTGTCACTTTTTGTCACAAATCAAGAGAAGACTGGCTTGGAATATTTAAAAAACTTGTTTTGGTACAATCTGGTAAATTTGTTTTCTCAAAAAATGTGGAACACTAAGAAGCTAGAAGAGAAGCCTACATTTTAAAAAAATTAAGAATTATCAGTATTAAGTGCTAGACAGATGTTTATAAAATAACCTATATATGCATTGTTATATTCAATTATCTAATTGCCCTCCTTTTCTCAGACTTCACTATGCTCATCCTTAATAATACCAGTTCCCAGCTTCCGACCTTCCTTCTCACCGGTATCCCAGGCTTGAGAGCAGCTCAGGTCTGGATCTCCATTCCCTTTTGTCTCCTTTATGTAATTGCCCTCTCTGGGAACAGCATGATCCTGCTGGTGATCCTTCGTGAGCAGAGCCTCCATGAGCCTATGTACTATTTCCTCTCTATGCTTTCAGTCACAGACCTGAGTTTGTCTCTATGCACACTTTCCACTACCCTTGGTGTCCTCTGGTTTGAAGCCCGAGAGATCAACTTAAATGCATGCATTGCCCAGATGTTCTTTCTCCATGGATTTACTTTCATGGAGTCTGGAGTTCTGTTGGCCATGGCCTTTGATCGTTTTGTGGCCATCTGCGATCCACTGAGATATACCACTATTCTCACCAATGCCAGGATTGCCCAAATTGGCATAATTGTACTGATAAGGAATGTTGCTGTCATGTTGCCAGTTGTGCTCTTTGTAAAGAGGTTGTCCTTCTGTAGTTCTCTGGTTCTTTCACATTCATACTGCTACCATGTAGATCTCATCCAGCTCTCATGTACAGACAACAGAATCAATAGCATCCTTGGTCTGTTTGCACTATTCTCTACTACAGGGTTTGACTGCCCTTGCATCTTGCTCTCCTATGTATTGATCATCCGATCTGTCCTCAGCATTGCTTCCTCTGATGAGCGACAGAAAGCCTTCAATACATGCATATCCCACATCAGTGCTGTTGCCATCTTCTACATTCCTCTCATCAGCTTGTCTCTTGTTCACCGCTACGGCCATTCAGCACCTGCCTTTGTCCACACCATAATGGCCAATGTCTTCCTGCTCATCCCTCCTGTGCTCAACCCTATAATCTACAGTGTGAAGACAAAGCAGATTCGAAAGGCTATTATCAAGGTTTTAAATCAGAAGCAGAACCAACTTTAATAATGATTTCAGTAGAAAGGAACATTTATAAATAAATGATTTTATGAAATGGGGTAATTTTAAAACATCAAACAAACTTTTAAGACATCAAGTTATGGAACTTCTAGGTTGTATGATACTTGCTTTTTAAGTTTCTCTGTCAGTAAGTTCATATTAATGACATTTAAATTATTATTTAATTTTCAATACAATATGAGCTGCTTAGATGAATAATTAATTATTCATATTTCTAGCTGGTGTTATTAATCTGTAGAAAGTAATTATTCAGACTCTATTCAATTTAAAAAAGTTTGAATTTAATGTGAGAAATCATAGATGAGTCAGCTGTTCTATTTTTAATGAAACAGAAAAATATTTTAATCAGTTGTAAATGTTTTACCCCAAACTTTTTATTCTCTGACTGCTTCCTAAATTGTTATATTATTGGTTAAATACTAAAATACATACCAGCAATTTGACTTCAAGTCTTGTATCAGTCAATCTGTCTTGTCTTTTATTATATGCTAAAGAAAATACAGATAAAGATAAAATTGAGTTTTGCAGTTGATAATTGTATTAATCCAAGTTGTATATTTAAACAGCTGATGAATAACCACAGTAGATCTGAAAAGTCACAAGGTTCCTCATTATTAAATAATATCAAACAAACAGAACTCTATTAATCACCTTATTTCAACAATTTTATAACAAAAGATGATGATTTATTTAGATGCTTATTATCATGAGAAATTACATCTCTGTGCAATTGTCATCAAAGGATCCAGATGTTCATTTGTCCAAGATTTATCTGCATTTATATATGAACATGTATATTTGAGGAAAATATTAGATAATTTTTATCTTACACTGGCATTCACATTGCAATTTATGTCACAGAGATCAGGACTCATGATCAGTGAACATATTCTGTGTAAATATGTGAAGAACTGCAATTAGCCATTTCAGTGGCAGAGACTCATTTGGTTCCAGTCAATGCAAACAGGCATGTTTTTGATACTTTCAGTAGACAGTTTATTTTCTCCTGAGATATTAATAAAGTCTGATGAGACCTAAGTGGTGATTGGCTTGGGTGTAATGACAACGGCTTGGGCATTTCTCCTGTAGGAATGATATTATATATGAGATACAATGTTCAGGTTTGATTTTTGTATGTTTATAAATAGGAACAAATAGTTCTTTTTTGTTTTGTTTTGTTTTTGTTTTTCGAGACAGGGTTTCTCTGTGTAGCCTGGGCTGTCCTGGAACTCACTCTGTAGACCAGGCTGGCCTCGAACTCAGAAATCCGCCTGCCTCTGCCTCCTAAGTGCTGGGATTAAAGGCGTGCGCCACCACTGCCCAGCTGGAACAAATAGTTCTGATGGAAAATAAAAAGGATGCTACTTACTGTCACAAGACATTGGAAGTTCAAAAACCTGAGACTTTTATAATCAAAAGTCAACAGTTCAATAACTATTTCATGAGTGAGAATCAAGTAACTTTTTCATTATTTTACTCCTTTTAAGTATTCTTACTTTATCAAATCTTCACAAAGAGAGCATTTAGCCATTTATCAAGTAGATATGGCTCCTTTTTCATTAAGTCATCTGTGAGGTTTTGCATGGTATGATCTACATGTGTAATTAATTTTTTTTTCTATTAAAGGAAGAAATTTGATTGGATTATGAATTAAAAAGCCCAAATAACCATTTCTTTTATTTAAAGTTTTCTGATTCTGATAAAAATTTCGTGTATCCTATAGTTTGTAGAGTTAGTATTTACAGGTAAAATTGGAAGAAAACACACAAGAGCCACAGTTGACATATAAATGCTTCTTGTCTTTTAATTGAAATCTGTCAGGTCAGAAACAAGGAAAGTCTTTCTAATTTAGCCTGTCATTTCATTTCAAAGATTATATCCAGGCTTCTGAGCATGGATGATAAAGTCTTCATTACAAATTGCTTATGGTAATGATAGTATGATGGTAGAGTTTCAGTGGGAGAAGACTAATGTCAAATCAAGAACAAGATGGTATGTTAGATGCCATGTCAGGGTCCAGAATGAAGACAAAAACCAGACAACACTTAGAAAATGTATAATTTAATATAAATAATCATTAGCATAGAAGCAAGGTAGTGAGGAAATTGGCTAATAAGAACTCACCAGAATTACACGTACTCTAGTAGAATGGATACAAGGAACAAAGAACAATGTGATAGAGCCACCAAGCAGCTCTCATTTCCTTCTTCTATACATAAAAAGTTATGGAAGTGTATTATTTTTGACACTTGAAAAAAAATCTGCCCTCCCCATCACCAGAAAGCCCTTCCATATGGAGATGTTGCTGAAGGAGGAGAGGTGTCACTGTTATGCCTGACAGTTGTAGAGGCTTTCTACATTCATGTTCATCGGGCATCCCAGTGAGAGTCACTGACAGGCGATTTTCTCAGCATGAGATTGCATATGCAGCTTTCCAGATCATTCATGTGGAACCTTTAAGGCACATGCACATTCTTAGGGCAGAGTACATATAAGAGAGGCTACCCCAGACAGTGTTCTGTTTGTTATGTGTGTGGGTCTTCTGGCTTAGCCATTGTCACAGAGGACAGTTGGAGTCCTCGGTGTGTCAGTGTGGAAGAGAGTTGTGAACAGCTGGGAATCACTCTCAGAGCAGGAATGAAGGACCAAAACATGGAACAAAATTTTATCTTTTGATACCACCCCAGCAAATTATAAAGAAACCAGCTAGAGAAATTCTCCTTCTTCCTGTCTTCCTTCACTACCATCAACTGACAAGAATTAGCACTGTACCAGATGGCAAAAGAAAAAAAAAATGGTGTCCACACCATTATCATAGAAGACAAAAGGAATGTGAAACAGATTAGCAAATCAAAATGAGCCAGGCACTATTATGAATGGATATCGACTAATCTTGTATAACTGCATTTGTATGTTTATCAAATATGCTTGATGATAGTCTATCCAGGAAATTAAAAGAGAGAGTAAATTACCTGTCAGACCTTATTTTTCCTTGGTCAAAGTTTACCTCACAGATTCCTAATTTCCTCCACACATCTGGATTATACATGAATGAGTAATAAGCAGTAATACTGGAGGTCTCATGCCCTCAGTGTTAGCTGGGAAGAACTCAACAGGTGTATGGTGCTTGTACATCATGAGTTTTCAAGTGCCACTGTCCTTATCCAGCTGATGATTGGATGTGTATTAGTTACTTTTACTTTTGCTTGACCAAGTACCTGAAGAGTTCAACTTGAAGATCTATTTTTCTATTTTTTTATTGGATATTTTACTTACATTTCAGATGTTATCCTCTTACTACATTTCCCCCACCCAGGAGCCCCCTATTCCATCCCCCTCCTCCTGCTTCTATGAAGATCTATTTTTACGTACTTTTCCTGGTGATAGTATCCATCAAACAGGGAAGGCACTGTGGTAGAAGCATGAGACAATTTGGTTGCATCTTATCCACAGCTAGGAAGCAAAAATAGATGAAGGCTGTCATGGAACCAGCTTCCTTTCCCTTTATTGACTCCAGTATCCCAATTCATAAGATCTGAGTGCCCAGATTTAGGGCTGGACTTCTTTCTCAATTATGAAAACAATGTCATAGACACACTCAAAGGTATATCACTCAGAAGTATCATAAGTTTTAATGCAATCACATTGTCAGTTGAAGATTAACCATTGAGCTCTGGGTGCTGCACAGTGATCAGGAAATAATGTAAAATTATTTGTTATTGATGCTCTAGAAATAAGGAAGTAAACTCAAAGCATGTCGGGTCACAGATCTGCTCAGATTACCATGAGACATCTTAGTCATTATTCCCACTCTCATGGGAATCCATGCATGGTCTTTTTGTTGTTTTTGATATTGTTAATCTAATATATTTTTCTTGTTTGAGAATTTCACAGTACATCTGTATTTTTTTTATATAAAATACACTCATTTTCTCCCCTCCAATTTTTCTCCTACTTTCCTTACCACTTTACTTCTCAACTTTATGTGTTCTTATTTTTTTTGTCTTAAGCCCACTGAGTCAATTTATGCTACTACTATTGAGTGATTATAGAAACATTTACTGGAGCATCTTTCAGGGCCTGCATCCCTGAAGAAAAATATTCTTCCTTCCCCTAGCAGGCATCAATCGCCACTAGCTTCTCAGGGCATGGGACCTCATGAGTTTCCTCCCTCATTCATGCTGGAACTTTAACTGGCTTAATCTAGCACTCTAGTCATGGGGAACCTATGCCCTCTTCTATGCATGTGGTGCCCAGACACACATGAAGGCAAAACACTCATACACATAAAATAAATGAATATAAAAAGAAATAGAAGTTAGGCATGGCAGCATGCTTTTGTACTTCAAAATCCAGGAATTTCGAGACAAGTGGTTCCTAAGATAGCCAGCTTTGGCTATATAAAGATTTCAGGTCACTGAAAAACCCTGTCAGAATGGAGAACAGTGTCTCAAAGAATGATAGTCGGTATTCTTCTGTTGCATCCACACACATGCCCACACGTGCATACAGTTGCACAGAGAGGTGCATTTGCATACATATAAATGCACATACTTATGGAAAGTGAGAGTGAGAGGGTCGCCAGGGGAGAGGCAAAGTACTACCTTTGAATATGTGTAGTTTTCAAACTTTATAGTTTTAGCTTTAGTTTAATATTTTAAATTATATGTTCATTTCACATTTAGATATGTTTAACATTAAGTTAGAAGTTGAGAATCCATTTGTTGTTTTCATACAGATTTTATTTTTCCTTAGCAAAGTTGTCATTGACTCACATTGATTCCTCTATTAATAGTTAATTGCATACTTGGAACTATTATTCATTTCTTAATCAATTTTTGTAATAAATTGATTTGTCTTTATATGAATCCAAGGTCAACTTAGTGAAATACTTGACAAATATTTTGAAGGATTTGTTTGTATAAACAATCAAAACCCTGTTTAAAATCCTATCAAGCTAGATGGAATATAGTAATTTATAGATGCAGACATCATGATAAACAAAACATTTATTATATTATTATGACAACACTTCTACAACAAAGTACACAGAGCAGCTTGAATAATAGAATTTCATTGTGCCACAATTCTGGAATGTGATGTCAAAGATCACAGTGTCAAAATAATTTATTTATTTTTCTGGCCTTGAAAATAGAATTTGTTCCTTGCTTTGCTTCTGGCTTTGATGCCTTGAAGGAAATCTTTGATTTTAGATGTATCAACTTTCTCTCCTTGTCTGCATAGTATTAATACTGTCTGTATATCTGTGTTAAATTCTCTATCTATACAAGGTCTCCTGTTACATTGGAGGAGTGGTTCACTGTAGATTGATTCAGTATTTCTTTCCTGTAACTTAAGTTAATATGCAATGACACTTCTCTGAGAAAGATCACATTTAGGAGTATTAGGAATTAGAATCTAGATGTATTTGTGTTTTATGGGGGCTCAGTTCACTAATAACAATTCTTCAGCTAGGGTTCATCCATTCTCTTGGCATTTGTTTGCAGTATGTATGCCATCTCAACGATGTCAACAACAAAGTATTCTCTGAAATTACAGATGACACATTATAGATCAAAACATTTCCCTTTGATCCAGATGTGATTTTATTGAAACATGATACAGAGCCTTAGATGACAGAAAGATGGCGAGAGTGTCACGCCTAATCACTAGAGAGGGAAGCAATGGCTGAGACAGGGAACTCAAGTCAAGATAGTGGCTGTCACTGTGTTTCTGGAAAGAGTTCTACCATCTCTACATTAATGCTGAACATACTAACAGAACCATCTTCAGTGATGAGCAATAGAGACAAATAAAATAAGTGGTATAATAATTTGAATACATTATGAAATACAGGTATGATTAAATGTCTGTGATATGGAGAATGTTTAAAAGCAATAGAAGCCAAAATAAAAATAACACCTAAGGCTGATACATAATACAACCAAGGGATCATAAATGATTAAATGAGCCATAGATCTTAAATGTTGATTTTAACTTCTCTATGCTTGGTCTTCAGTCTTTATGAGTGGTTAGAATTCATGATGTAAGTCAATTCTGAATCTCCACAAATTCTCATTATTTGTCTTGAAGTGTTTAATAGGGCACCATAGCATTCAGCTTTATCTGAAAGACTTGAATATTAAGCTCTCAGGACATTATTGCTGGGAGAGGAGGTGAGACAAATGGCTCCCATTTCTGAGTGCCCCTAAATTCCATCTGCAACTTTTGGTTGTGAGGAGGTTGAGAACTACAGTTTATAGTCCTTAGACATTCTACCCTCAGTAATGTTTGCCATCATAATCTGATGAAAAATGACCTCCTAATTCAAAGACATGATTTTTCAGTTCAATAGTCTTCCCTATATAGTTTCCTGGATCTTTTACCAGATTTAAACAGTGCATCCTTGTTCATAGCTCTTGCCTTGCATATATAGCTCTATCTACCTCCTGCCCATTAACCATTTGACAAAACAGTTTACTAGAAAGCATGCTACCAACCTCCAAGGGTGTTCTGAGAAATTATTTCCCTTAGCTTTGGTAGTAAAGAGGGTTGAACTATGTTAGTGCAGTGACCCAACAGGAAGTATACTTTAAAAATGCTTCAAGGTGATAGTTCTGAAGGATATTAACATTTAATTGTGTGGTCAGAATTTTAAACACTTTTCCCTTGAACTTAAACCTTAGAATCCATTTTCTTTATAAAATAATTATTATTCTACATTTTATAAAGAATCTGGCCTTCATTCTGAAATTCATTTTTTTTTTCTCACAGATTCAATAGCTATTAGGTATGAGAGACCAAGTCAGTTCACTTAACGTTCATTGTTAGTAGTCTAAAGAAGTTGAGATTTGGTAATAATGTTGTCTGAAAGTTTGTAAACTGCTGTACATCTTAATCTAGTATCTCATGACTTGTTCTCAAGAACCTTTACATTCTTTTCCATAGTCTTTGGCACCAACCTTTTTTGTAGGTTTTTCTTGATATTTTAATTACTTTTCTCTCACACTAACATTCTGTTCTATCAATTAAGGATAATTATTAAAAAATTTATGTTGAAGTGTCATGTTAGTCTGTAAAATGAAATATTATAATAAAACAAAATAAAACATGGTAATTTTAAAAGAATAAACTTAAAAACCTACAATGATGCATACCCCCCCATGGCCATTAATAACATTCCATTTCATTGGTTAAAGCTTTTCCTATACATATACTCTTGGTTTCTGAAAAATCTTCAAGACTTAAAGGTAGTTTTTGTGTTATTGTTGTTGTTATTGTTATATATTGACTAGTTTCCCACCTTTGTGTAATTGTGGTGGTTTAGTTAAGTGAGAATAGTTATAAAAACAATTAAGTGACACACAGCAGTCACCTGCTGCTTGTTTTATCTGTTTCCTATTTTAAGGCTTGTTTTACCTTTGTCCTATTTATTGAAAAGATAATGACTTTCCATAAGCTTTTAGACATATTTTAATTCTGCAAAGTCTACTTCTATAAAGAGATTCCAAGATGCGGAAAATGTACAAATTGTTATTTGTTTAAGACATATATTAATCTCTTTTCAAAATAAATGTTAAGTTTTATATCTATTAAGATTTAAGAATAATGTTTTCAAGTTAATAATTTATGGACAATAGCATTCTTTTAAATAATTCAGTGATTACATATAGGAAAAAGCTTCTTTGTTTTTCTTATGATGATAGAAACAAATTAAGTAAATATGTATTATCCATAAAAGATCTCAAATCTCTCATTCTGGATAACTTGAAAGTTATTCCACTTCTGGAGGGCTGCAAGATACCTTGTAAATAGGTGTTGATTGCCAAAGTTGTTGAATATGTCCTTTGGTCAGCGACTTGGAGCTACTGTGATCCCTGGTTCAAGGTTTTTTTCTCCTGAATCCTTGGATTACCCTGTCCCTGATCTGTTTGGTTCTAACTCCATAGATAATAGGGTTGAGCATGGGAGGAACCAGCAGATAGAAATTAGCAAACATGATGTGCACAACTCGGGGCACATGGTGGCCAAAGCGGTGGGTGAGGAACGTGAAAAGGGCTGGGATATAGAAAGCCAAGATAACACAGACATGGGAAGCACATGTACCAAAAGCTTTGAGGCGAGCTTCACCTGAGGGTAACCTCAGCACAGCTCTCAGAATCATCACATAAGATACACTGATGACAATTATGTCAAAGCCTACCACAGAGAAAGCCACAAAGAGTCCATATCCACGATTGGTTCTGGTATCAGCACATACCAACTTGAGCACAGCCATGTGCTCACAGTAGGACTGGGGAATGACCTTGTTGGGGCAGAAGGGCATCCTGGAGATCATGAAGCAGAAGGGGCTCACCCACAGCAGCCCTCTCATCATCACAGCTGCCCCTAGTTTGATGACTACGGATGTGGTCAGGATGCTGGAATGTCGGAGTGGGAAGCAGATAGCCACATAGCGATCCAAGGCCATGGCCATGAGCACCCCAGACTCCACAGAAGAAAAGGCATGTATGAAGAACACCTGAGTGAGGCAAGCATGATATTCAATCTCATGATCATGAAGCCAGAGTATGGCCAACATTTTAGGTTGTGTGGAGGAGGATAGGACCAGGTCAGTGATAGCCAGCATGGCCAGAAATAGGTACATAGGCTCATGCAGGGTGTGGTCAATTCGGATTATGTATAGGATGGTGATATTTCCAGTCAGTGCCACAATATACATAACACAGAATGGAAAGGCAATCCAAAATTGATAATTCTCCAATCCCGGGATTCCAAGCAAGATAAAGAACAGGGGATGGGAAGAGCTGTTACTTGAAGCCACCATGAGAGGATGGTTACTATGTTCTCAGGAGCGAAGGTATCTGTTTTCCTAGATGGTGACAATGGAATGAATGTTATTGATTACAAATAATTTTAATTATTTCATTGGGCCTTTATATTAAAAGTTAACTGTGTTACTACAAGGCACTTTGCAACATAAAATGATGTAGCTCACATATTTTATTCACCTGTTGATCCAAAGAGGTTTTGAATGTATGAGCTACAAATGTAATTATGCTCTCACAACCAGTATCTTTCAGGATAGTAAATTACAACAATGGAAATATATCCTGGCCAGTAATGCTACAGTCAGCCCCATTTTTCTATTATTTATAACAAACAACGGATCATTCATTCTTGTACATATGACCTCATCCCGCTGATAGAAGGCAATACTGCTTAAAGGACTTTATGTATTTAGAGATAATCACTTAACATTAACTCTAAGTATAACCTAAAGAAGTTTTTTTGAGTAGATCAGAATTAATCGAGTGTACACCTGTAACCAAACTCACTACCTTCTCTATATGAATCCCCCTAGATGAACCCATCTCTGTTATCAAATCATCTTTAGGAACTAACAAAGACTTCAATTTCCCAGTCTAAATGCTGCCTATTGAGTTTTACCCCAGGATCACAGATGTGCTTAATATTCTTCTAATTTTCCCTAGATTTATTGTGGTCTGACAGAAATGAGGCTCAGAATTTATATATGCATGCTATAAGTTGGAAATTTTACTACCTTGCATAATTTATAGCTACAGGTTTGCTTAAATCAAATTTTGCTTTAATATATGGTGAGAATCCACACACACATCAATTAGCTCAGGGTTTGTACTTTATTTTCTTTTTTCAGGTCTCAACTTCTCACGTCTTAAAAGTCTGATCCAGGCTTAGTCCTTACCAGTTTCTGGATTCTGTTTGACTGTTAGCTCATTGGGACCTAGTCACCAAGTCTCCTAGCCATTCAGAGAACATTCCTGTGATGAGAGCTTCCTTGTTCCTGTTGAAGACAGTGAAAGAGGTATTGGCTATAAGTGCAACTTTCCACTGTGCAAGGGCATCTCTAATCAACTGTGAAATGATTTTTGCCTATTGTGAATGTGCATTACAAATCATACAATGAATTATTTCTAACTTATTCAAACCCCTTCATCTTAATTTTACCATGAGGAAAAATGTCAGAGTCATTAAATAATTTTCTAAGTACCACATAGGAAATCTGCACCAGGGAAATGCCCTGTATAATCAGGGCTTCCAGAAACACTTGCTGTTGCATTCATTAACAGTGAGTTATTGGGATTCCCACTCTGGTTAAGTCAAGTAGAGACTGTCATCTCATGGTAACAAAGGGTGATATGAGAGGGATTTATACAATTGTTTACTGAACTGGAGACATGTACATTTCTGCCATGGCCCATGTTACTTCACTAGACTGAGTCTATGAACCAAGCTCTAGCTTGTGTTATAGGCTTCTTGGAGATGTCATTTCTTCTTAACATCTGACCCTGTCTTGAGGTTTAATTCAGGAGTCACTCATTTGTTCTGTACATTTCTGCAGTCTGGTAACTCCCTCCTCATTCACTTTCAGTTACTAATGAACAAT
Organism: Mastomys natalensis; assembly: GCA_021653895.1. Lineage (NCBI taxonomy): Eukaryota > Metazoa > Chordata > Mammalia > Rodentia > Muridae > Mastomys > Mastomys natalensis. The sequence continues at coordinate 187,305 of JAJTUV010001503.1, read as the reverse complement.
TTCTTGGAAAATTAATTTTATCTGTCTCTTCTCTTTTGCTTACACATCACCTTAAGCAATAGACTGTCACAGAAAGGAAATGCTTACTGCTTTATTTTGTGTGCTCAGAATCAGATTTCCCCCCTTGGATATCAAGGAAAAACAAACTCAAATTAGGATTTGAGTGTAGAGTGGAAGTGTGGGTTATTGTTGAGTACCTCTATTTCTTTCCCATGCTGTATCCTCTGCATATTATAGAATCCAGGGCCTTCACTATTGTGAATTTCTTTACCTGTTTTCCTCACATAGACTTAAGAATTGCCGACAAAAATCAAAGACATGCCATGGATCGTAAACAGGGATTTGACCAATATCCAGCTGATTAAAGTCAGTGTGAGACTTTCAATATGGAAACACAGTTTACCAAGTTAATATTAATTTGAGGATCAAAGTATGCACTTTTAAGGCTTATATGAAAAGGAACAACACAATTCCCCATTAATGATACCCTTTTTTATCTAAGTTATTAAATATGTTCTTTTATTTTTCAAATGTGCTAGAATTTTTCCCTTCATATGTATACTGATAAAGTCAAGTCAAATACTTTGGGGGCATTACAACTATGATGATCACACTTGGGGTTTATGACAGAGTTTTTTTTTTTATTTTTAATTTTTTTATTGGCTAATTTATTTATTTACAATACAGATGTCATCCCAATTTCCCCTCCCTAGAATCCCTTATCCCATCGCCCTCCTCTTTTATGCTTTTATACCATTTTAATTACATGCATGTATTAAGGTCAGTTCTAGGTTGAGGGTCTAGCAATACAATAGATGCAAATAGTCAAGGAACAAGCAATACAATAAACACAAATAGTCAAAGAAAAAGCAACGCATTAAACCCAATTACATGAACACTCCCGTGATAACTGTTTCTAAGGGCTTATCAGAATAACCAAAGTATCTGAGCCTACTTCCCTGTCCTAGTGCAAGGTCATTTTCATGTCTGAAACCTACTCCCTTGTTCAACCACGGCTGTTACCTTACTGAAAGAAAAAAGACTGAGTGTTCTGCCTTTTTTTTTTTTTTTATTGGAAATTTTTTATTGTAAATTTTTTATACATTTCAGATGTTCTCTCCTTACCCCATTTCCCCCCCTCCCTCCCAGGAACTCACTATCCCTTCCCCCCTCCTCCTATCTCCACGTTGGTGTACCCCCTTCCACCCTCCCCTGTACCTCACCTCCCCACCCTCGAGTATCCCCCCCCCCCCACTGGATATCCATCCTATGTGCAGTCACCAAAGGTAGAGGTTGATGTGGATGTCAGGATGTACATGCTGACAGGAGCCTGATATAGCTGTCTCCTTAGAAGTCTGCAAGAGTCCGACATACTCAGAGGCAGAAGCCCACAGCTAACCATTAAACTGATCACGGGGTTCCCAATGGAGAAGATAGAGTGAAGGCTGAAGGAGTTGAGAGGATTCGAGACACCATGAGGAAAGCAACAATCCCAACTAACCAGAGCCCCCAGGGTCTAAACCACAAGCCTGGGAGCGCTTAGGAGGGACCCATGGCTCCAGCTATATATGCAAGGGAGCTATATATAAGTGGGAGAAGAGATCCTTGGTCCTATGACAGAGTTTTTATAAAAAGAAATTCTCCATGTAAAATCTAACATAAAATGTGTAGAATTTGGTTGGGGAAATTTAATTAGAAGGGCTACGGCCTCAAGTGGGGTAAAGATTAGCTTTTATCATTGAGAATGAGTTTGAATCCAAGGTACCTGCTGCTTCTGTGGGATATCCTTTACTCTACCTGTACAGGCAAATACTCGTGCCCAGAAACTAAAAATCCTGCTGAAGTTAGTTACAAGGTAATAGAAAAAAATTGTACAAGATCTTGTTACCAAATAGCTTCAGGAAAACTGAACATTGTTCTCTCACTTTAACGCATCTAATTTACATTGCAAAGTTTTAATAACTGAGAATGTTAGGCCCATATGTAACCTCCTTTCTGGAAGGCTGTGCTGGAAATAGTCTTCCTACCTTTCTAGGTCTCACTGGAGGGCAGAGTGGAAATCATTATTCTTTTTTTTCCATCACAGAGTGCTGTTCTTGTCCACAAACCTCTGGAGCTCAAGATCCCGGGGATGCACAGTTCTTAGCTTTGTCTTCTAACTTCATGGAGGCTCTGTGCATCCTGCTGCTCTGGAAGTGGCAGATGTGCCTGTGGCATAGAAACTCTCTTACCCCGAAGACTTCTGTTTTATTAACTAAGCTGAGCCTGACCTCTGGGATTCAGCTTTCGGCAGAGACCTTAAATTAGTGTCTATTTGAAGAAATTTACCTTGCTCTTTCTTCCTCTTAAGGGTCATTGTGTCAGTCTCATACTGGCTTCCTCTGAGACTGGGTTCTGAAGCTAGAGATTTCAGTTAACTCCTAACCTTCCTTTCTCCTCTATGCAATTGAATACAAAGACTGAAGATTTGAATGCTTGTGCAAGAGGGGTGATCTAACTGCACGAGTGTGAGCAGTTGTATAATGCATTATTTAATTATCCTGAGGTTGTATACTTACAGTTATATGTGCAATTTGAAAGTTTGTTGGTATTTGATATATTTTGATATGTTTATGTAAGGTTTATTAATAAATATGTACATAAGCAACTCAATTTAAATATATATAAATCTTACGTGCAAGTATACAAATGAGTATTTGCTTTTGTGATACACAACTAGTGTGATAACATCATTTTTGACTTAATAGTTTTGGAATACATGTATTTTGTGAATGAATAGGCCTTGTTGATAGTGTGGTATGGGATGTTTGTGAAGATAAATGTGTGTGTGTGTGTGTGTGTGTGTGTGTGTGGTACTGTGCATGGCAGCAATAGCTCAGTGTTTCAGTGTACACTGTGTTAGCTGTGATTCCAAAGTCTCTCTCAAATGAGGGGCTGATGATCCAGACAAGAAAAAGAATTTCAGGAGAGATTCTGCCAGTCATTTCCAAGCCTTTCTAAGGCTGCAAAGTCCTCCCACTCAACATGGACATCCAAAGCTGTGCAAGCTCCCTTTCTCCCGAGCCTTACTAGCATCTTGCTGGATATGTGTGTATATACATAATTAATATAAAATTATAAATATAAGGTATATTTATAATTTATGATATAAATTATAAAATTATTATTAAAATTTTATATATGTATATAATTTTATTTTTATTGTTCTTTTCTCATAAAATATATTCCAAGTACAGTTTTCTCCTTCCTCCTCTTTTCCCAGTCTCCCTTTCTCTGTCTCCCTCTCCCACAGATACACTCCTCTCTATTTCCCTTCAGAAAAGAATGGTCCTCTCAGGGATATCAACACAGTATAACCTGTTCTAGTAAGACAAGGCACAAACCTTCGTATCAGGGCTAGTGAAGGCAACCCAGTCGGAGGAAATATGTCCCAAGGGCAGGCAGAAAAGTCAGAGATACCCCCAAAACCACTGTTATGAGTCCTATTAAAGCGCTCAAGCTAAACAACCACAACACGTTTGTAGAGAACCTAGCACAGAGCTGTCTAGGTTCTGTAATTACCATTTCAGTCTCTGTGAGCCCCTGTGAGCCCTGCTTAGTTGATTCTGTAGGCCATATTTTTACTGATGTTCTCCATTTCTCTGGCCTCTACATACAATTCTTCTTCTCCTTCTTCCTCAGGGTTCTCCAAGATCCTAGGGATGGGATCGATGGAAATCTCTAGTTTGGGCTCTCTTTGTGCCTAATGTTTGGCCGTGAGTCTTTGCATCTGCTCCCATCAGCTACAGAAAATCTCTCTGTTGATGAATGGGTTAGACAGTGATCTATGAGTATAGCAGACTATCATTAGGAATTCTTTTATTGATTTTTTCCTTCTATCCTGGATCTCTGGGCTGTCTGGACTCTTGTTCTTGGGCTCTCTTTTGTGGCACTGACCTCAAATTAGACCAGTCATTGGCTGACTATGCCTACTCGTTCTGTGCCTCCATTGCCCACATACATCTTGGAGGTAGGATCTTTCTTATTGGTGTCAGGAAATCCCTAATTTACTAGTAAGACTAGCTATATATAAAATTATCATGCTTTAAATATTCTTACTTATTCCTTGAGAGCTTTATATATCATACTTTGGTCACATTCACCTCTCTTCCCATGCCTTCTCCCCCAGTCTCTCCCACTTCCATATTCACATTCTCTCATGTTTGCCCTCTTAAAAACAACACAACAAACAACAACAACAACAACAAAACCAAACTAAAACATGGAGTCAAGACTTGTAAGTATCCAAATTTTAACAACTTATGATCACATATAAGTTAACTGTACTTAAGGATTTTGGGTAATGCCAAAATTAGTAAAACTCATGAATCATCTTAGAACCTATATTAAATGTGGTCCCAGAGCAGCAGTACCACCAAAATTCAGAATTCAGTCTGTGATCTAGAGCCAGTGAATCCAAATGTTCTCTCAAAGCACATACATTTTATGGTACTAAGATATATCAAATGTTTGATTATTTTTATGAGCAGATGCTCACATTTATTAGTGAGATACTGAAGAAAGCTGTGAGCAGACAAGTGAAACAAAAGCATCCCAGAAAGCTATGAACAAAAGTAAACAGAAATTTGGTATCGCTATGGACAATAGAATCAATATAAAAGGAAAGGATTAGTTTTATTTTGATGTCCCAGTGACACCTTCCAGTGATTTTGTGATACAGGATGGTATGGCCTCCTTTTCTCTAACCATGACATATATTCTGTGTTTAAATGTCTAGCTTCACCTCAGTTATAATTTATTTGCTTTTAAAATATGGAATAACCTAAGTAAAATCAAATATGAAAAGCAGAGTTATAAGGTTGTATATCAATTGATATATCTTCTCCAAGGAAATGTTTTGCTGTATTTAACTGAATGGGAAAAGAGGAAGAAGGGAACCACACAAGTGTTTGAGCATGCTAGACTCTGCATAGGAGTTAGTAGAACATGAATCTAAAGGAAGAAAAAGTGATGTTTGGTATCAGTGGCCATCAGGGAAATACAAATCAAACCCATCTTCCTACCAGTGAACATTGATGGATATGTGCAGAAAGAGTCCTTTACACTGGGAAGTGGTGTGTATATTGATATAATCATATGGAAAGTGCTGTGGAGGATGTCCCAAAGACTAAACATAGATCTATCATGAAACACAACTATACACAATGCTGTGTATTCAAAGTAAATGACATCACTACAGTACAGAGTCTTGAATTCTTATATTTATGGCAGGATTCTTTCTTTTTTTTTTTCAAGACAGGGTTTCTCTGTATAACCTTGGCTGTCCTGGAACTCACTCTGTCAACCAGGCTGGCTTCGAACTCAGAAATCTGCCTGCCTCTGCCTCCCAAGTGCTGGGATTAAAGGCGTGTGCCACCACCGCCTGGCGGCAGGATTATTTCTAACAAACATATAAAACATGGAATTAACTGAGGTGTCTATCCCTCAGTTAGGTTACCCTAACCCTAACCCTAACCCTAACCCTAACCCTAACCCTAACCCTAACCCTAACCCTAATGAGTGAAGGAAATATGATCTACATGAATAATGTAATATTATAGGATCACAAAGAGTCATATCCCATCATTGGCATTGAAATGGATGAAGTTTACTTTCCATTGAGTGAAATAAGAGACACAGAAAGACAAATATTTCAGTTTCTTCTGATACATAGACATCAAAAGATGCCATGTTGGCTATAGGATACTGGTTACAAGAGAGTGGGAAACATGGAGGGTAGGAGTGGATAAATGAAAGGTGGAGTGTTAGATAATAAAATACAATTTGATATAAGATTAGATTTTGGCATTCCACACTACAGAACAATGGCTATAATGCACAACAATTTTTCATGCATCATTTGAAAATTTGTAATAGAGAAGATTGAAGGTTCTAAACAGAGTGTATACAGAAAAAAATACAGATTACCTTCCTTGATCAGTATAAGCTATATGCATATTAAAATATCACACCAAGCAATACTATTGTATATATTAATACATGCTGATATTTGACAACTATTATAAAATTAATTAGATTATTAAGAGGAAGATGTTAACATATAATTTCAGGCTAATGTGTGATCTCCTGGGAATTTCTAGTTGATTTCTGCTGTAGATTCCTAAGAGCCTTGGCAGCAATGAAAATTACATGGCAGGTTCCTTATAAAGGGTCAAGATCATGAATCACCTAACACATAGTTGGCTTGGCAGCAAGTGGAACAGGTAACTCCCCTTGTATTGAAAGCCAGGTAAGATGCAAGGACCAAGCATACAAGACAGAGGTTGTTGAGATCTTAGGTAAAATGCACTGGTAGAGCAGCTGGTGCTTAGAGACAAAAGATGACAAATTAGAGGCAAAGAGCAGAAGCAAGTGACAGAAACCAGACTGTGCTAATTAAATGACAGGTTTGTTTGAAATTTGCAAGCAAGTATTTGTTTCCAGAAGGAAATGTCAAAGCCAGTTATGCTTTTTGTCTGGAATATAATTTCTATAGCTCACAGAGACTCCAAATGTGATAACATATGCTTCATTTATTTCTTGCATGGAATTTAGATTGGGCTGAATCTGAACCCCTGTGTTTCTTAGGAAATAAGCTTCTAGATACACTTTTTACAAGATCCTCACCACATGATTCCTTCTAGCTCTCATCATATTTAGAAACATATCAAAATAAGTTTTTTATATTTGGCCATCATAGAAATAACTGGAAATAGACATATCAGATACAATTTGAAGTCCTATTTTTACATCTGGTGAGATCTTATGAAGAAATGTTAACCAAGATCCTTAAGTAGATGGGGAGTTAAAGGTATATCTGTGTGCACTCATGCATGCATGTTATGTGCATTTTCAGACAAGATTTCATAATGTAGGTTGGTGTGTAAATTATAATCCTTCTCCTCAGCATCTTGAGGAAGTTCTGACACTACAAGTATATACCACCTCCCTCAGCACCAGGAACTGTGTTTTTGTCTATTGCTATGAACCACCCTAAGTTTCAATGTCCACATTTCCAGACACTGAAATGTACATTTAATATTGTTGCTTCCTATCTTTAATACTGTGATGTTCAAATAAATTTCCAAAGAACACTCTAACACTATCTGGGCAGCATTAGGAAGGTACCTTTTCTGTTGAGAGCTAGGTTGTATGTAGATGGATAGACACCATTCCTAAATCTTAGGATTTATTTGATATGGCAGAGGTTCATGCTTCCAATTAGGCACAAATTCGAAGCTACACAAAGGATAAAAGTTATGCAAAGAAATGATCATATTGTGAAGGGAGAGTCATAAGTACTAATCTAGCCTACAATTATATAGTTTTTTTTTTCTTTTTTTAAAAAGGAAAATCCAATAAAATAGTGCTTGGTGAACTTGGGCTGACAATATTAATCACAAGAACCATAGACTATCAAATCCCCAGTACCAGTACATCCTTTGAGTAATTGGTTAGGGTAGTACATGTGACTCCCCAAACAAAATAGACCTTGTAGGCCTTAGTTGCCCCTCAATGACTGAGGGTGGACACTCATGCTGGAGACACAACATATGTAGGACATGAGACTCAGACTTATGTTGGGTGCCCTGACATTTTCTCTCCTGTGATATAGCCTCCATGTATCAGAAAAAAGATTGGTTGATTGATTGATTAATTGATGGATGGATGTTTATTTGGTTTTTTTTTATGTTTTAGTGTGTGTTTGGGCATAAATGTATTTATTAATGTGATTTTTAATTCTTTGGTCAAAATCTGTAGCATAAAATGAAACGTTTTAAAATGTTTCCCATTACTCACTCACATGTTATTAGTGATGTTTGGGGTTTTCATGAATAACCAGAACCATATCTTTATATTTCTTAGTTTCCTCTAGACTAGGATTTCTCAGGTTTGGCTGTATAAACAATTGAGTGGGAATTCTTTGCTTTAGAGGAAGACTGCACATCTTAGGGTGTATAGTAGCATTCTGGGCTTCTACTTTCTAGATTCCTCTCACAATCCCTCCTATGTTACAACAATCAAGAAGGGACTCCAGATATTACCAAATGAAACCTTTGGAGAAAAAAAATCATGCTGCTTCTTGCTAGATCATTTTAAAAATGAGAAGCACACCTATTTTTTCTCTTGCTAATATTTAAGGAATTATGGAAGTGCTGTTTTCAAAATCTTTGATCAAGATAAGTCTTGTTGACAGAGAGCTCATCATTTTGACTGTTGCTTATCTTTCTTCTCTTTTGGTCCCATTCATGAAACAAGTAGATTAACAGTGTGGAGAGGACAAGGCTGCATGATAAACCATCCTTTAGTAGGTTGTATGAGCTTCTTAAGTTCTTCCTCTGGACTGGATTCTTTGATGTGATGATAGCTTACTGTGTGCATTGCTTCCCAATATCCCCTTACTGTTAGAGTGTGAGAAAAAAAGCAAGGCCATTGTTCTCACTGGATTATATGATGCTATGGAGAACTTGAATGTAACTAAGTTGTGAGTACCCACAGGGTGTTAAAACACAAGATATAAAAGCTACAGAACATGAAGACTTCCCACCCTTGATTTAGAATGAAGCCTATGAAACCTGTAGGTCTCCTAGAGTCGTAACATTGTTACATCAAGTATCCACAGTGTAGTATTGTGCATTCTTGTGGAAGCTCATTTATATAAATAAATATCATGCATTCTAGATGGATAAGGGTAAAAATACTTCAGAGATTATATAATCTAAGGATGAATCTAAGGACGAGCTATGTTTCTGTAAGTTTGAGGAAGAGTTCATACCTGAAAATATTGTGGACCTCATGTGAGCTAGAGTACACCTTTGTAGTTGCATGATGAATGTAGTTCAAAAAAAGCAAAAATGAAAACATTTTTTATTCTGTCATCTTCCTGTTTTCCCATATTTTCTCAGCTTCTTGTTCATCAGTAAGATCTTCCACAACACATTCCCACTGCCATGATAATTTGCCTCATAACAAGCCCAGAAACGGAGCCAAATGATGATGCATCACCAATTGTGCCATAAACCAAAACAAGCAAAAATGTTTGTTCAATGGCAGTTCATCTCTTCAATTACATGAGTCAACTTGGGAATTTAGCAAGTGTGACCTTAGACATAAAGCTAAATCCATTGTGAGGTGAGGGAACAAGGCATGTGTAGCACAGTTTTTCCTTTGTATGAATCTTCTAATCCCAAGGACCGACAGACAGACAGCTTGCCTACCTGATTCCTTTGGTGTGAAATTTAAAATTCTTCTTTTTGTCTTCTTGAGATCATACTGTAATTAAAACAATTCTCCCTTCTCTTTTCTCCCTCCAATCTTTCCCAAATCTCTCTCTCAAGTACCAGGGATGCCAGAGTTCAAGTCAGTTTAAAATATGTAGACAAGAACCTACACTCAACACTAATATGCTGAGTAGGTTTTTTTTTCACATCCCTATACTCAAATATCTAACAAAGCTAACATAAGTGGAGGAAAAACTTGTTTTGGTTTATGGCACAATTGGTGATGCATCATCATTTAGCTCCATTTCTGGGCTTGTTGTGAGGCAAATTATCATGGCAGTGGGAATGTGTGGTGGAAGATCTTACTGATGAACAAGAAGCTGAGAAAATATGGGAACACAGGAAGATGACAGAACAATAGTTCTAGGATTATATCTTCTGTGACATATTTCCTCCATCTAGATTCCACTGTGTACCTTTTGCTAACTCCAAATAACACAACCATATTATGAATACATTCAGAGATTAATCCATCAATTATGTGAGAGTTTTCATTAATTGTCTTTGGAGATAAACTCACAGATACATTCAGAAATGTGTTGAATTCCCCAGGCAGAGATGCAGAATTCAATAGCACCAGGCAAAGAATCCAAAATTAGGTAGAAAAGGACCAGAGTTGTGAGCATTCTGAGGAAGAATTTCCTGGAAAGGTTGTAAGTGCTGTCAGTCCACACAAGTGGCAGCTGTAGTACATTGAGCCTGTCAACAGCATTAATTACATTGTCATAGTTTGAGACAATGGGATAAAATGGACAGCCAATACTGAGTAGATATTAGACTCTCCTAAGCAATGTTTTTACTACTGTTCTGCATGTGGAATATCCATACGTTCTACTAACCTTCCTAATTCAAGTTATCTTGATGAAAAAGTCTTCAAAAAACTCATTAGTGATAAAAGATGCCTCCCTTTCGGTTCATTTCTTCTTCAAAGGCCTCTATTTCTAACCTTTACCAGCTAACTCTTGTATGGATTCAAGCTTCTATTTCTCTTGCCTCATTTACGATGCTCAGAGTCCCCATGAAGGCACATATACTAATGCATGCCATCTCTTCTACAGCTTCCTGATAGTTATAGCTAGTGTCAGAGGTGTCCTTCCTCTATTGCAGCTTGAAGAACTGTCCTTGCATGGTAACAACTGTAAAGGTCTGGCAGATGGTTTTGGGTCCTGAGTTTTCTTTGAGGTTGTGAGTCTATGGATCTGGAAGATGCTCTGTAAGAACCTTAAGAGTGTAAGAATATCGTACACAGCATCTTTATGTTCATGATTAAGATGGATAATTGTAAAGATTTGCATATTTGGTCCATGTGGTTTTTATTTTGTTCATTTGAAAGAAAGAAAAAGAATCTCACTCTTAAATATAAAATTCCCTTTGGATCAATTTTCATCCTCCTGTGTTAATTTACGATATCATACCTGTGAGCACAAATTGTTTCAATGCAAACTTCTATATCCTAAGGGTCATCAAATATTTCTACAAAAGGTCAGAATTTAATTGATTTATAATTTCTAGGTAAACATAACCTTATGCATTCTGTCCCAATTCTTTACTTCTTGCTTCCCTTTCTTTCTTTATAAATATCAAAGGCTCCTAATGTGTACAACAGTCAAAGAGCTGAGTTTGTTTTCAGACCTTTGGGGTGGACCTCTTAACAGTCATATAACCTGTGCCATAATGACAGTGTATGATGAATGCGTTGAACAATATTGTCAATAGCAACAGATCTCCTCAGTTGTCTGGGTCTTTTCTAACTCTCTGTTCACATAAAACTGTGGTCTGTGTGAACACATGAACACCCCAGGGAGCTCCTCCATGCTGCAAACTCTTATATTTAATTTACTTAATCTGTATCTTAAAACATATAGTTTGAGGTGCTAGGAAGATGGTTCTGTCACTAATGTGCTTTCTGTGAAAATGTGAGGATCTAGATTCAGGTCTCTAGTTGGCATGTATAAGAAGCTGGCGTGGAGGAGTGTGTCTAGAATCCCAGGACTGAGGAGGAAAAAAGAGAAGATTTCTTGGGTTCACTTGTCAGCTAGTCTAGCTGAAGTGGAGAGCTCCAGATACAGTGAGAAATTTTATCTGAAAAAGTAAGGTGAAAGAGATAATGGAATACATCTGATGTTGACTTCTGGTCTCTATACGCATGCACTGATGTATGGGAACCTGCCACCCGACACGCATGCACTCACACATGTGCATACAAATATGTATGCATACAGAAGATGTAGTTTTTTTGTTGTTAATAAAGGTATCAAAATACATTTGTACTTTCTAGTTTTACAGTTACTTAGAAATATATATAAAAACAAAATAAATATCTATATTCAAATAATATAAAAGTCTTAAATAAATACTATGAAGAAACTGTTTAAATCCATTCCATATTTTTAAAAAGTGATATATATATATATATATATATATATATATATATATATATATATATATATATAATTTCCCATGGGAGAGGTTTATTGGGGAGAAAGGGAAAAGAAAAAAGGATGAAGGAGTGATAAAGGAGGAGGAGGAGGAAGAGAAGGAGGAGAAACGAGCAAAGTTACATGTTTTTATCTCCTAATTTGACTATAATAACTCATGCTTTGTTATAATTACAACTAAAAGATAATATTTTTGATTGTTGGTGGCAGTGTAGGTCCTACAGCAGCTGACCAAGACAGAGATCTGTGATGATTCTCAATACCTCCGAGGTTGAAATCTCTTCATTCCAACTGATTGGGATCCCAGGCCTTGAGCACATGCACATTTGGGTCTCCATCCCTATCTGCCTCATGTACTTTACAGCTATCCTGGGAAACTGCACCATTCTTTGTATCATCAGAACAGAGCCTTCTCTGCATGAGCCCATGTACTATTTTCTCTCCATGTTGGCCTTCTCTGATCTGGGCCTGTCTTTCTCCTCCATCCCCACTATGTTAAGAATATTCTTGTTCAATGCCATGGGGATTTCTGCTGATGCCTGCATTGCCCAGGAATTCTTCATCCATGGATTCACAGACATGGAATCTTCAGTGCTCCTCATTATGTCCTTTGATCGTTTTGTAGCCATCCGGCACCCCCTGAGATACAGTGCCATCCTCACAAGCTCCAGGGTTGTGCAAATTGGGCTAGCATTTGCTGTTAAAAGCATTCTCCTGGTGCTTCCCCTTCCATTTACTTTAAAGAGACTCAGATACTGCAATAAACGCCTATTGTCACATTCCTATTGTCTCCATCAGGATGTCATGAAGCTAGCCTGCTCTGACAACAGGGTTAACTTTTACTATGGGCTTTTTGTTGCACTCTGCATGATGTCAGACAGTGTATTCATTGCTGTGTCCTATGTGTTCATCTTGAAGACGGTGTTGGGTATCGCATCTCATGGGGAGCGGCTCAAAGCTCTCAATACTTGTGTATCCCATATCTGTGCTGTGCTCATTTTCTATGTCCCTATCATTACCTTAGCTACCATGCATCGCTTTGCAAAGCATAAATCCCCATTAGCTATGATTCTGATAGCAGATGCTTTCTTGCTGGTACCACCCTTGATGAATCCCATTGTGTATTGTGTTAAAACTAGGCAGATTAGAGTAAAAGTTTTAGAAAAACTGGGTATGCATTCTAAGTAATGGGAACAATGTTCTTAGAAAGTTGCATTTTCTGTACAATAAGCTGCTTTAGAGAGACGACAGTGTTTCATCCTCAAAGGAGATTATTCCAATTATTGCATAATCCTATACTTTGTTTCAATTAATTAGTACTGTCACTTTTCTGTTTTGAATGATGGAGAGACTTCATATTTTACAAAACCTCTATGAGTCCTTTCATTGTTATTTGGATGATTGAAGACATCTATCCTTGGGGACAAAATTGAAGAATAAGAATTTGCACAATCTTCTAAAGAAAATCTAGGAGATGTATCTGGGAGAAGCCTGAAAGACACTGGAACTGTTTAACACCTTTGTATTTGTCTCTTATTTTGATTCCCTCTATGTTGTTTTAACCCTTTACTTCATGTTTGAGTTTTTTTAGTCTGTTCTTTGCTGTTCAGTGTTGTAATACAGGTGTCACCCTGAGAGTTACTGACACTATGACACCGTGACACTGCAGAATCAGCATTGCTGCAAGCTTGTGAGTCAGTAATTATATTACTGACATCCCAGGTAATTTACATTCTAATTACTGATTGAGCAATATTTTCTAGGGTGATATGAAAGAGGAAACTGTACAAACCATCATTTGTCCATCCTGATTTATGTTGAAAACAACTTTAGAGGGATAAATTATAAAAGGGCCTTGGTATTTATTAGCATCATGGTAAAAGTTAGAGGACGAGGAACTATATCTCAGGAGTTGGAGGATAATTTACAACTCCAAGTTATACATATGTTTCTTACACCAAATGTTTGATGAGTTCCCACACAGAAAGGATCTATAGATTATTCACTTTTAAATCTTTCAGTAATATAACTTTTCTAAAATATATGCTTGGTGGTTGTGGATCAATTTGCACTGAAATTTGAAAGTAAATAAAGGAATGTTGGCAAAAAGAAAAGGTAGCACAAAGAGATATAAAATCAGGAAGCCACTCTAGTTTGATTTCTTTGGCTGTGATATAGCATCCTGACCAGAGTAACTTGGGGGAAGTAAGTATTTATTCAGGTTATACTTCCAAGTCACAATTTGTCTCTGAGGGAGGTAAGATCAGGAACACAGGGCAAGAGCCTGAAACAGAAGCAATGGAAGAGTAATACTTTCTGGTGTGCTCAGTGCCTTGAGCTTAGCTATCTATCTTATAAAGTCCAGACTGCCTACAGTGAGCTGGGTCATCTCACATCGATCACCAATCAAGACAATCTCTCACAGACATGACCACAGGCAATCTGATCATGACAACTCTCCATCTGAAGTTTCTTCTTCCTTGGTGAATCCAAATTCTTTAAACTTGATATTAAGAACTAACCATGTGGAAACTTACCAGCCCAAGTAGTCATAGGTCTTATAAATAGGCAGCCTCGGTGGACAGGACTTAGATAAGGACACGTGAATCATAGGCAGAGTCATAGTGACCTGTCCCCTGAACCTACACCCAGCTGATACCCTGTTCTGAAAGGTATCTGTACTCCCCCTGAACACCTATGCTCCGGTGCCATTCCTTTCCCCACATCCTGCCTTTTTGTGTTTATAACCCCTGTGTAAATAAGTAAAATATGATGTGATTTAAATAACTAAATAAATTTAAAAAAAAAGAAAGAAAGAAAAAAAAAAAAAGAACTAACCAAAACAAAACAAATATCAAATCATGAAGTTTCTGTGATGCGAAAAATCTTGAATCAGATTAGCAAAGTATATTTGGTAGGTAATAAAACCCAGGGCCAATGTTCCTCTCGTTCTGCTGAAGTAAGCCAGTGTAATCGTTACCTTGACTCTGTAAAGTCTCCCTCCTCTCTACACATCAGTAGAAGAAACTAATACTGCAGGAATATAGGGAATTTTGTGGGACAGAGGGATTCCTCCATTGAATCTATTCCATTATAAAGAAAACCAAAATGATGAAATTTTTGTGAATATGGATGAAACTGGAAAAAGTTTTGAGAGAGTCAACCCAACTCAGAACCCAAAGGACAAATAACACATGTTCTTTTCTTTTGCTTGTTTAACTTGGAATATCCATGGAGTCTGGAAGATGAAGGTGACATTGATGAAGTTTTTTAGGGAAGGAGCTGGTAGAAGATAGTTGGAATGAAAGTAGAGTGGGAGAATATTGTAAGGAAAATATGATAGGGCAGGGTATGGGAGACTGAGGAGATGAAGTGTGAGTGTAGGAATGTTAACCAAGGAGAAGGGTTTATGAAAAAGCCATATGGAAACCTACTATCTTGGAATCCAATTGGAACATATAAAAGATACATTGAAGGGAGGTTCATTGCATGGGTAGATACTGATTCTCCCAGAAGCAATGGTTACTACAGAAAATCTTCAGTGCCATATAGGATGGAGTTCTGTAGGAGTTACTGGACAGGAAGCTCCCATAGGCCCCTAAACAACACAAGATCTTGCCAGTGCTTTTTTTGCCCACCAAAATTAGGTTATAAGATCCTATTGTTGAAGATGTAACATACCCAGGTTGCAAGATATAGATAAGAAGGTATAGTGTTGGAAACCTCCTCCCGGTGGGGTATTAATGTTCCAAAAGGTACTACGGAGGCATCTAAAGGAGAAATGGCAAATAGTTTTACTCAGTTGTGAATCCTACGAACTAAAACACCAGGCAAGATGTGTCCATTAGTGCAATAGTGGCACAATCATCATGGGAGTAACCAAACACATTCTGGTTGCATTTAAGGCTCATACCACAAATGGGAGAGACATAGTTGTTATTATAAAGATGATCTACAATCCATACTAAAGGGGGTATAGGTAAACGAGGGGAAATAAACCACTGTTGTTTAAATAAATTGGCACAGCATCAAATTGCATTCCAATTTTTGGCGTATATTTGTAGAAAAAAGCTACTTCCAGGCTTAATGAACGAGTCTTCTCTTTGCAGTGAATGACAATGAATTCACAAACCCAAGGGCAATGAATATGCTAAGAATAAGTGGTAACTAAGGCTCAGTCTTAAATGAAACAGCTGTACTTCCTCTTCTACACCAAGGTTTAGGGGATAGTGAGAAATAGAGAGATGGGAAGAATGCAAGATCTTGAGGTCATCTTTTTAAAAAATAAAATATGTATTTTCTTAGAAGCATTCAGAATGTCAGCAAAACAGCTGCAATTTTCTTTTGCAATTACAAAATTGGATTCAGTTAACAGAACAACAATTATCTTCATATAAGCTGCATCAGAGACAACTGAAGATGAGAAAAAAAAAAAACCTAAAAAACAAAATCAAACTACCATCCCCATATATAACTAATTTGTGCTGTGCACCAATAAGAACTGCTTTAAATTTCCATGCAAATTTTACAGCCCTCAGACTGTACCAGGTAAGGTTAGTGGCTATTGAAAATACCACAAGGGCTATCTAAAGACACATTCAGTAATATGTTAAATATACATAAAACACATTGTACAGATTAAAAAATTTACACAGCCTTACATTTCAATTTTTCTTTAAAAGGAGTGAGTTGTGTAGGGGGGTTTAAATGCTTTATAGACAAGAAAAAAACTGCACTAGAACCAACCTTAGTCATCATCATGATCATCTTCTTCATTTTCTTCTCCCTCATCCTTTTCATCCTCCTCATATTCCTCTTCCTTTGTTTTCTTGCTCTTTTCAGCCTTGACCACCTCCTTTTCTTCTGCATCAGCTTTTTCTTTAGCTCCGTAGGCAGCAATATATCTATTTCAGATTTCTCCTTCAGCTTGACAACCTTCTTGTCACAGGGCTGCTTGTCATCTGCAGAGGTATTGTTACACATCTCTTTTAATTTCTTTGCAACATCACTGATGGATAAGCTAGGATGTTCGCCTTTGAGTTTTTGGTAATGCAGAACAGAAACAGAACAGAACAGAACAGAACAGAACAGAACAGAACAGAACAGAACAGAACAGAACAGAACAGAACAGAACAGAAGAAGAAGGCCGAGCAAAGTCTCTTGGTGCATTGGGATAACTGAACTTCTTTTGGTCTCCCCTTTGTGGGGATGTAGGTTTTCATTTCTCTTTCACAATGAGCATTGTCATCTTTTGTCATGTCTTCAAACTTCTCCTTTTCTTTAACAGACATGCTGTTTTACATCTCTGAGCACTTCTTGGAGAACTTTGAGAAGCTGACAGAAGCATCTGGGTGCTTCTTCTTGTGCTCCTCTTAGTAGGTTTGCACAAAGAATGCATATGAGAACATTTTGTTTCTTGGCTCCTTAGGATCTTCTTTGCTCATGTTTAGTTGATTTTCTTCAACAAGGCACAGAATTGCCCAGTGCCAGGCGGGCTCTTGATTGTTCCAGCTCTGTCTCTGTGAAGCTCCCTGAAGATATCTTTAATACTTAATGCTCATTAATAGGAAGCAGTTAACTAAACAGTAATCCATTCATGCCATCAAATGTTATATAGTCATCTGAATCAATGAAGTCTGTACTAATTATCTTGGAGGGATTTCAGCCATCAGAAAAAAAGCAGATTAAAGGGAAGAAAAATGATCATAACATATTACATGGAAAGTATCTTCTTTAATTAAAATAAAGAAATCAAGGCTCAGTTTAGAGCTTCCACAAGTATTCCATGCATGCCTGAAATCATCATTCTTGTATGTTTGCTACCTAGTATGTTCTCTAAGGAAATAAGATTAAAAAATTAATTCTTTACTCCCTAAAATTTATGTAGAATATTTAAAAATCATTGTTATAAACAAGGCAAACTCCTCATATTAATAGTCACGATATATAAAGAAAAATTGAGAAAATATTCTATGCTTATAGAATGTTTTTGTTGAACACTAACCACAAAGCTTCATTTGCACAGTTATGGCACATGTTGTAGTCTCTAGATGGACAAATATCCTCTTGATCTAGACTACTATGACTTTGTGGCTCACCTCAGGTGTGCAAGTGGCAATCACTTGCCTCAGGGTGCAGGTTTTTCTCAGGTCTGAACCATGTCTCATTCTAGAGGCCAGGTAGAAGGAGCAGGGACTACCAGAGAAGCACTTTCCACAGCATAGTGAGTAGAATCTTGTTGAAGATTCCTTCCCTCATCACATTCACTAACACCCTATTTAGCTAGCAGAGAAATACATAGGACAGAGGAAGTCAGGTGTCCAATCTCAAAGCCACAGTGGAAATATCTGGTATGGGTGAGGATATATAATAGTCTTGTTAAGAAGTAAAGAACTGAGAATGGAGACATCCCATGAACAGTGTGTAAATTGTGTATACTTGCACATGTGCATGCACAAACACATATACACACTTATTTCATATAGTTTTGTTATATAGATCATGCTGGCCTAGAATTCATAGTCCTGCTACCTCAGTCTTTTAAATAATTAGAGGTGTATACTATCATTCACTGCTCAGTACATTATATTTATTAACATTTATTAAAAGCCCAACTATAGTTAACTTTGAGTGATGTAAATCCATTTTTACTCATTAGTTTTCTCAAGTGCAGGGGATTTTAACCACAAATATACATGTATTAAAATTCTGATTAAAAAATTGAAAAATGAGTAATGAAAACTACATAATTATTTTTCTCCGTAGGCCCATTTTTTGTGTGAAAGAATGAACAAGAGATGCTTGTTCCTCTGATGATCACTAAGAATACTACATATGAGTGGCAACTCAGGTGAAAACTCTTCTCCATCCAGCCGGGCAGGAGACTTATCTTATCTCTTTTCTTTCATGTAGCCTTAAATTCTCTACTCTTCTCAGTTACATGGTATACAGTCATGGAATTAACAAGCATGCCCTTACTAGGATGACTGTGGTATGATACAGAATCCAGCTCTGTCTAATGTTGATAGATAGTGCCACAGTAGATGACTCACTTCAATTCTCTGGGATGTTTATGTTTTCTTCAAAATGCTCATATACAGTTGTAGAAAAAAGTAACTAATTTGTGTATCGGTAAGTATGAACCAAAGTGACCTGTCATCTGTGGTGAAGTATGTTTTCAGTCATGGAAGTCTTTGTGTTAGGAGTTCTTTACCACAAGCACGGAGAAGATTCTTTCTTCACTAAGCACAGCCCACCTTTGTGGGTAGTAACCTCTTTAGAATTTTTTCTCTAATCTCCTTCATCTTGACACTGTAGAGAATTGGGTTTATCAGTGGAGGGAGCAGGAAGTGGACATAGGAGAGGAGAGTATGGGCAGGCGGAGAGAGTGGCAGCTTGAATCTGTCAATGAGTGCCAAGAGAATCATGGGTAAGTAGAAGAGGAGCACAGCAGAGAGGTGAGCAGCACACGTTTGACCAGCCTTCCAGCGATCCTCAGCAGACCCCACACCTTGCAATGCTCTGCCAATCAGGCCATATGAGAAGAAAATAAGCAGAGGATCTAGGGCCATCACTGACAGTACCACAACCAAGCTGTAGACTGCACCACATGCTCCTGGGCAAGCTAGGCGAGCCATATCTGGGTGTAAGCAGTAAGAATGTGTCAGGATCTGTGGACGGCAATATGGCATGTGAGCCAACAGGAATGGCAAGGGCAGATGGAGACTCAAGCATCGGAAAGCAATGGCTACAGCAATCTTGCTGATGACATCATTGGTGAGGAGCACTGGGTAGTGGAGAGGGCGGCAGATGGCTACTGCCCGATCGAAGGCCATTGCGAGCAAGACAGAGGACTCCATAACAGAAAAGACATGGACGAAGAACATCTGCAGGAGACAGGCTGAGGCAGGGACAGTGTGAGCATCAGCAAAGGCCAGGCCTAGCAGGGTGGGCATTAGCACTGTGGCCAAGCCAACATCAGACGCACTAAGCAAGAAGAGGAAGAAGTACATTGGTCGATGCAGTGTGGGCTCCAGGGCAATGATCCACAGGATCATACCATTGCCCAGGGCAGAGAGAAGGTAGATGGTGACGAGAGGGACTAACCACCAGGATGGTGCAGTTTCCAGGCCAGGCAGGCCCACTAACAGGAAAGTGGGGGCCATTAATTTGCTGTTGTTTGAGATTTCTTGGGTGGTCAATGGTGACATGGTTCAGAATCACTCTGAAACCTGAAAAGTAATTTTGAAAAAATTTATTTGATCATGGTCTGATTTCTTTTTGGATGATACCTTCTACCACAACCTGCCTCTCCCTTCCAGGCACAGACTCATTCAAATAGTACATAGAACCCCTATTGCCACCCCTATGTCCCCTCCTGTCTGTAGTTTGCCTTGTATAGTTATTCTTTGTGCTTATGTATATTCCTTTAACCCTGTTTTGGTCTCTACTTTCTTCTAATTTAATGTTCTTCATTATTTGATACACAGGAGAAGATCTATGTTAACATGATTATCTTCTCTTCTTAACTAGAAGCTGCCTGTCTTCTGTGCTCCTTAACAATCACATTTGGTCTCCACTACCAATTCTCAGTAAAGTCACCAATTACTATTTTGTTTATAAGCTAGATTGTTTTGTTGTTATTGTTCATATTGTTTTGAATTTTTTCTTATGATATATTTGATCTTACTCTTTACCCTCTCCCAAATCTTCCCAGATCCTCCTACCTCCTTACCCACCCAAATTCATTTCTGTCTCTCAAAATAAAACAAATAACAAAACAAACAAAATATGAAAATGAGAACAAACAGAAAACCAATGATGATGATGAAAATAATAATAATAAACTAAAATGATACAAAAAGCCCACAAAAATACTATTGAGTTCATTGTATGTTGGCCAACTACTCCCGTACAGGTGGTCTGACCTGGAGAATAGTTGATAAACCCACTGGCATTTCATTGGAGAAAACTGATAAAAATGACTTTTAATGACATACATTAGAGATTTTCTTAAATCACTTATTTCTCAGTGAGCCTTGGATTCATGATTCCCTCTTCTTTTCCTTAAATGGGCTGTCTTGTCAATAGGAGAAAATTCACCTATTCCACTGCAACCAAGGCAAGTTGATATCAGTGGAGGCCTCCCCTTCTCTGAGGAGAAAGGGACAAGGGGATGGAGATGGAGAAAGATGAGGTGAGAGGGAGAGACTGGGTGGAGAGGAGGGAAAGGAAGCAGGATTCTGGATGGAAATAAATTAATTAAAAAACAAAAATAGATTTAAGCAAAGATATACCCTTCTTGCATTGAAAATTATGCTCTAGGGTCTTAGTTACACATTGAAGGGAATCATTGCAGCTTTTGTTTGGCTAGGAGTCATTGCAATAATCTTTATCCACACCTGTCATGCACCCATATGTAGAAATTCTAGGAGGTGACTAAAGTATACTGATTAAAATAATGAGTTTAACAAAGCCACAGAATATGAAGGTTACTAGGAAACACCAATCATGTTTTCATATGGTAGCACTGAACAAATTGGATATCAAATTAGGAAAGTAAATGTATTCATAACAGCATTTAAAAGCATACAATAAATCAATCTTATATTCTGAAAATTACAAAAAATGTTAAGAAATAAAAAGTTCCAAAGGAATGCAGGTATATTTCTGATTTGTAGATTGAAAAACTCAGTAGAAAATGGTCAGAAAATTCCTAAAAGACCAGCAGATCTTTTTGTTGCAATCTGTAAGATATTACCTTAAAATTTAGATTAAAAAACAATGAAACTATAATATCATAAATCTCTTATCTGACATTAATGAAAATATATTTAACATATAAATTAAAATATCAACAAACATAATAATGCTAAATTAAATAATTAGGCTGTATGTGATATTACATAAATGTGATTTCAGTACTTGGGAAGTGGAATGGAAAATTGTGAATTTATGAGCAACTGAACAACTCAGAAATACCTCATCTTGATGAAATCAAGCCAAACAAAACCAAATGAAATAAAACAAAGGTAGCATTAATTGCATACCATATGTATAGGTAAATGGTATCAGCCTACATTGCTGAGAGAAGTTTAGAATTTGGTCTACCTGAATCAATATATAGATGTAACCAATAAATAGATGGAAAAGCTAATGTAAAAGATGGCTGTGCATAGTTGGTGATTATCATAGAAAAAATCCATAAGTAGGAAGTAAACACATAAAATATTAATTTCAATATTACTGATAGATACAATATTTAAATATTTTAAATATTTAAAATAAATATTTTAAAGAGAAAGCATTCTTTTACACATTCTATAAAATTAAAAATATTTTAAAGAATAAAAATTTCTACTGAAACAGCTATTAGAAACTACCTTAGATTGAAATTTTTTTGATTATGAAATTGTGTAGTCCCACTGGGAGCAATTGGGCAGGCCCTGATGTAATAAACTCATTATTAATGTCTGCAGTTAAGTTTAAGTATCTGAGGGTAAGACTCTCAAGACATAAAGATGCATACAGGACTGTGCTTTCCAGAGCAAACAAGTAGAAGTTTTCATGAAGGTGAAAATAATGAACAAGGAACCTTAATAGTGTCAATGGTTCAACTGAAAGTTTGAACCATTACTGTAGAGTTTAGAAAAATTCTTTTAAAATATTTATGAAATATTGTGTCATGTATGTTTTTAAAATCTCACAAAGTAACCAGTATCTCCCACACAGCTACAGTTTTGTGTAAATGCTAGAGAGAGACCTTGATAGGTAGCCCAGGATTTATTCTGATGTGATTAAACGACTTGGAGCAAGAAAATAGTACCCAGGATCTGTTGTAGAATTCTAAGACTGTGGCCTCAGCTCGAATGTTTCATTTCATCTGTATGGGGCATACTTTCATGCCAGTCACTGGGGAAGCCACATCGCGGTTCCTAGATCTCAACATCTGTACTCACTGACCACGAAGTGTTCTTTGCTGATACTCCTATCTGTCACACCCTGGGCTTTGCTGTCGCTTTATCTGCCTTTCTGTTCCCTTTCTATATATTTTCCTATTTCTCACATGCAATCTGACACTATAGCTTTATCTTCTTGCCTAAAGTCCTTTGTTTATTCATGGCTTAAAAAAAAAAGCCACATCCTTGTTCCTTCTTTGAGATAGTTCCCTTATGCTGCCCAGCTGATCTCAGACTAATGAGCTCCTGTAATCCTCCTACCTCAGCTTTCTAAGTACCTGGGATTATTGCAGGCCTCTGTTGTCATATATGACTGCTAGGCTGCTCTGTCTGTTATCAACCCCTTCACAGTCAGGATTCAGACTAGTACTTTTTAAAATCACTTCTGCTGTATTTCAACTTAGGCATCAGAAACTTCAAACATTACTGTTGACTCTTTAGATATAAAGATGTGTTGCTGCTTTTTATACTCTTTAAATATTACACTTTATAAAATAATGCTCTTCTCTGCACCATCAACCTTAAATGAGTCATGACATTTCCGTGCAGACATTGCTCCTCTTGTTCTTCAACTTTCCGTGGCGTCTTTCTTCACATCATGCTTGTGTAGGTACAGAGTGTGATTTTAGTCTCTGCTAGCTCCATTATTCATTTTAAAAATTTTTTTTAATCTTTCATATAATTAGGATTTTACCTTATTGAGAGGTTTATTATTTATTACTATGAATATTATCTCTTGCATATATTCAACTTCAAGTAAAATGTTTCCTAAACCCTTTACACGTCTCTGTTGCATTTTCCACTTTGTGTTTCTCTTAAAATTTCTTCTGGGTTCTGTTTCTTTCTCTGAAATGTTTTCATCTCATATCTTTCTTAAATTATCCCCGTCTACTTCACCCACCGCCCCACACACCCACAGCTGTTTCCTTACAATATTAGTCTTACCGTTACTGTAGTCCTTTCTTCACAATGAATTTCTAGTTACCACTATCTTCTTGTGGATGTTGAGGTGTCTCTGTATGACACAAACTCTAGAAAGTGCTTCTGAATGGGTGGGCTTGTATCCAGGAGGTCTGCATGCACCTTAGAGAACATTTCTGAGCTTTCAGAATGGGTCAAATCCTGTGTGTGCTTAGTAGAACATAAAACAAAGTGGGGTGGGTGATAGAGACTGGTACTTGCAGTGAAACCTGTAAGGATTTTGTGGGTCAATTTAAGTAGACACGTCATTTAGACTTGAGAACTAAATCAGTCTCATCTTATTAAAAGTCTTCCTCTATAGCCGCTGTTCACATGTAACATATCCATTCACACACCAATATGAATTGACATTCAGAAGGTAGTGTGCATATCCACGTGTAACAGATATGCACAACACTCACAAACATCACACATTTCACGCACATATATTTATACTTAAAAACATGTACACTCACACATTTACACAAATAAGTTTATATTTTAGCAAAAGTTACTAAAGTATCTGTACATCAAATGAAAACAAATTTGTGTGGTCCTATCCATATCACATCCAAAGAATGAAATAACAAATATATGCTCATTCTCTTAGACAAATAATTCCAAAAATACATTGATGCTTAAACATGCACTGATATGGAAAAGTCATGTGGAAACAAAAGCAATGGTCATAGATATTTATTGTTACCACATATATACTCATGGAATTAAACATTCAATATTAATTGCTGATCTCTAATCTCTTAACATTTTACACAGACAAGAAAACACAAAGACTCTATGCATCACACTTATGCAAATAGTCGATAACTTCTGGAGCTTCATAAACATAAATTTTTTAGAACTCATACATGCAGCATGTGTGTATACATGTATGCACATACATGCATATTCATATATATGTTTAAACACATGGGTTCATGTTCTCATAAACAATTCCTTATGAGAGTCTTTCATATCACACAAACCATTGAGTTACTCTTATTTTGTTTTCATATATAATAAAATGCTACAAATACAAGTGAATTGCCACATGAAATATTGAATTCTGAGAGTTTAATTTTAACTAGCCAACATAGGAAGTGAGGACATCATTCTTGAAAGACATTTGTAAATACCACACAAGATTTTCTAGAAGACAAAGTTTTTGTACTTTATGAAATTAGCTTCCTGTTACTGAGATTCAGATGACTGAGATGATTCAGTAATTAGAACAGGATATTTAGTTATACTGGAGAATTGATACTGGTATAATGAAGACAACTTGCAGACACATTGAAGTGAAAGACAGTATAAAAAATTTACAGCAATTTGTTTGCCAGGCCTAGCCTTGACATTTAAATGCTTCAGGAAACTTCTTGACATTTACCAGATATTGGATTAGACAGTGTCTTTTCCTGTAGTGTAGACATTGATCCCTTCTTTCTCAAATCTGTAAATTTTAGAATGGCTTTAGTGTATGGACAATATGATAGAATTTATAGCATGGTCTATACAGGGGATTGTGTAATTTAGAATATGCCAGGCTAGAAAGCATGGCTAAGAGTGTGGATTTCTCTTCAGAGTAGTGATTGCACTCCCTGTCTTGAGAGACTCCCATGTGTCTCAGAATTAACTCATAATATAGTAAAAGGTTCATAGAGAGACAAAATAAGATATTAAGTCAGGTAACATTTGAAGTATGGATGTGAGAAAATACCCACATGAATATAAACAGCAAGATGTAAAGTGAGGGCCAAGCCATTGTTAAGCAAGAAAGCAATCAAGGGATGCTAAATATATAGTCAGGTTTTAAATCTGTGGTGTAAATAACCCTCAACATTTTTTTAGCCCAATCTCTGTGGGTGGATGAGTTCAGAGAGCATTCTGTGTCACACTATATTACAATTTTTCTTATGCTGTCTTTTCATTAACGCTGTCTGTGGGATTCAGCTTTTCCCTGAAGGACTAGGAGAACACAACCCAAGCCGATGTCACTGGGGGCAGGAAATTGGAAGAGGAGCCCGGATTCAATTATCAGTTCCTCAAATTTACCATCCAGGGTGTCTGGCTATCAGTAATCTGACTAAAATACACTACACATTTTAAAGAGATGTGTCAATGATAAGTTTGGTCAACAAAGTTTGATGTAAATAAATGACATTCAAATTTAGAGCATTTTATCCTCAGTTGTCCAACACATCCCACCCTGTTTGATGCCATATGCTCCTTCGAAGGACATCCTTGTACTTGCAGCTGTATCTGTGTCCTCAGTAGTGTACACACAGGGACCAGTTTAAGTTTCCTATGACTTAGAGGTCTCAGATCCTTCAGGCATTATGATACAGTGCTCCTTCACAGGCATTACCTCAAATATCATCTCTATGTATGATCCCCACACATCTCCATGGCCAGCACACTTTTACAAGCCTCTCCAATCACTTCTTTTATTCTGTGATTGATTTAAACATGAAGCTTATCTTTTCTGGTTTCCATTTCTGTAAAAACATCTATCCATGGCACCAGATGCAGCCTGCTGACCTTCATGAGCTTTGATTTTGAAGCACTTGCTCACACAAAAAACATTTCATTGCCCAGATTCCTTGCCCATGTCTCTGCATCCTCCCTGAGAGCACTGTGCTTTTCTTATTCCCCTACCTGACCAATTTTAACTTTACAGCTCTAGACCACTTTCAATATTAAAAATAATCGAAGTAATATTCTAATTAGGGTGTTTTCCAGATCTCCTTCCTGAGCTTTAGACTCAGAAATGGAAAGTTTCAGGCCCACCCCATTCAACCTGTCTCTCTTATTTCACATTCCTGTTCTTTCTTCCTTCTTGCCGTTTACATTGTCACCCACATGCATGATGTTTGTCATTTTTTCCCACATCTGCTTCTGTCTTTAATCTTTTACTCACCATACCTGGCTTCTCAGAGACCCTCACACATGCTAGTGAGTTACTGGACTGCCTCTGCTGTGTTCTTTATGTTATGTCTGTCAGCCGCACCGAGTCTCGGGAATGGGGAGGGTGTGGGGTGAAGGAAAGATGAACACAGGTGTCCAGGCTTGTCTTTGCCTGAGCCCCATGGGGAAGCCTCAGTGGGAACACTGTGGTTAGTTAAGAACCTGTTTGTCCCAGCAGAAAGACCATGATGACCTTTAAATTGCAGCGGGAACCGAAGGATCCCTTCATCACTAGTACCCAGTCCTGATTTCAAAATGGGAGGAGCAGGTCCCTTTCCATTTCACACTACTCTGATATTCAGAGACCCAATAGGCCTAGGTGCCCCACCTTCCCCTGACCTGTCTGGCCTTTGACCATTATCACAATATTTACCTAGCCTTTTGTTTTCAGACAGTGGATAATGAGCCCCAGAGAGTGTCTCTGGCTTATCCTTGGGGACCCCTTTTGGTTTTGTTGCTTCTGGTTTTGACTAATTGCCATTAGCACAGTGTGGCACCACATGGTGCTAATAGGACCCAGGTCACAGGTCCAGTCTCCTCAGGGACACTTATTCACTTTGCTTTGTTTCTTCAAGCTTAGGTCAGAATCAACCCAAATGTGCTACAGCATGATATTAATCTCCATTGTGATTTGATCTCTAATTCTACATACATGTAGTTGTATGTTTATAATCATGTTTACCTAAAGTGTGTACACCTCAAGATTAGCTAGATTCTCTGACTCTTCTGAGCCAGTGGTTAAATTCTTTTTCCTTTCTCTTCTTTGTACTTTTCACACTAGTATTGCCCTTCTTCTCAATAGATTCCTTCCCAGTTCTTAACAGGTGGTAGCATATCATCAGGCATGCCCATTCCTACCCCGGGTTGTGGTGTTCTCATTGCACCCTTAATACAATCAGCTTAAATCCCTCTAAATAACTTGGGCACCCATTGTGTACAATGCCCTCGCTGCTCTTCTTCCTCAGACCTTCCAGGAGTCCCTTGACCCAGAAATTACTTTTACAGGCCCAAGTAACCAAATCTTAGCATATCACAGTTCTTCTCTATCTAACACTCTAAATGATGTGACCCTTAGGACCTGGAAGCTGCTCTCAAATTTGCCGATTACACTTTAAATGTTTGGCAAAAGAATTAATTGGCCTTAGTTTTTCAAACTTGTAAAAGTTTCGTATCCAGGCCCATGTTATCTATAGATCTTTAATTTTGGTTAATAATGTAAATACAAAATAATGAATGTTTTAGTATTTTGTATTTTAAGCTGATATCTTTAATTTCATAAAAATTCGTCCCTATGCAACACATTCTCATTTTATGAGATTGATGTCACCAATTATCTCTTATATATTATATAGTAATTGATCTGAATTTGTGTTTTTATATGTTTCTATTATTTTAACTGTATATGCATAATTACAATAATGCAGCATATTTGTCCAAATCTGTCTTATTGCAAAAATGCCTACTTTTGGTGTCTTTTATTTTAACTTCAAGGACTCCTTTTAGAGGTATTATACAAAGCAAGTTTTCTGTTTTTGATTTCTAAGAATATTCCAGTCTCACATACTTTGGAAGACACAGCTGCTGAGCTCGTTACTCTTGGTCCACAGGAGTGTTTTGGTTAGCTCGCTCTTTCTGGACCTTTCCTTTTTTTTTTTTTTTTTTTTTTTGATTTTCGAGACAGGGTTTCTCTGTGTAGCCCGGGCTGTCCTGGAACTCACTCTGTAGACCAGGCTGGCCTCGAACTCAGAAATCCGCCTGCCTCTGCCTCCCAAGTGCTGGGATTAAAGGCGTGTGCCACCATCGCCCGGCTCTGGACCTTTCTTGTTCAGCATCTACAACATTGATTCAAAGCAAGATTTCTGCTGAAAATATATCCTCAGTCCCTAGCTCATGTGAAATCGCCCTTGAATGAATTTAGCTGTTTCTAGGTATCTTCCCAGTTCTGCTCTCTCTTTGAATTAGACATTTATGGTACCAGCGTGGTTCTCTTTGGTTCATCTTAACTCAAGTATTAGAACCTCTTCAATTTATATGCCTACTTTTCCCCTAAGATTTGGGTTATTTTAATATTCAGATTATATATTTCCCCATTCTCTCTCTTCTCTTTCTGTAGTTATAATACCATGTGTATTTTATTTGTTTATTTGGTAGTAGTCTATGAATCCATTTAATTATTTACTTACTTCTTTCCAATTTTGTAATTCTAAATCCAAGATTCCTAATATCCAGACTTTCAAGTCTTAGAACTCTGTCTTATCTAGTGTGCACCTGGGCCCCTGTAGTGAACATTCAGTTTTTGCATTATTTACACCCAGATCTTCTAATATTCTCTTTTACTTGATGCATCATGTTCCTGATTTTATTTTTGTTCTCTTTTGGCTCCTCCAGTATTATGTTTATGTTTAAGGTTTCTGGAGTTTTATGTTGATCCTTTATAGAGTTTTAAAATTTTTTATTTTATGTACCTTGTATGCTTTTCTGTACCTCTTGTATATTTTTTGATAATATATGGCCCTTTGAGAAAATTTCTTTCTTCTGGGTTTGCATGCTGGCTTTCTCCTGGGCTGTTCCCTCCAGTGCTGTTGTAACCCATCAATCATCAGTCCAGAGCTTCTTAGACTCTCTCAACCCTTTTACCAGTCTCATGTTCCCCCTGCTGTCTGTTTGTGGTACCACAGTTACAATGCTGGTAGTGCTGACCTTTTGATTTTAGCCACCTCCAAGCCCTGCCATAAGTCATTCTGTGCACAAAACATCAATAGATCACATGGAAAGGCAGGTTAAACTTTACACTAGAGATTGTGGAAATGTTGAACTTCATACTGTTATTTTTTATGCATATAGTATATGCATTTGTGTGCATGTGGGTGAACAGGACCTGTGTGTGATGAAGGTCTTCTACATGTAGTCACAGCTGTTGATTGTCTCTGATTGTAATGACCATGTCACACCCAGTAGATATCACTTCATAGCCCTTCTTCCAGTCCTTTGTATTTTGCAATCTTTTTGCAATCTCTCTCTGTGAGAGAGGCTTCGCAGGACTTTGTTTGGGGTTGACCAGTTCCAAGTCACTTGTTCTTAGCCCTTTTAGCTGTTATGAGTGTTTGCACTAACCGGTGCATTCTATATAAAGAAACTTCTCTGACAAAGGCTTAAAGCAGTGTTAGTTCATGTCTTATAAATCTTTTTTTTTTTTTTTTTTTTTTTTGTTTTTTCGAGACAGGGTTTCTCTGTGTAGCCCTGGCTGTCCTGGAACTCACTCTGTAGACCAGGCTGGCCTCGAACTCAGAAATCCACCTGCCTCTGCCTCCCAAGTGCTAGGATTAAAGGCGTGCGCCACCACCGCCCGGCTCTTATAAATCTTAATATACTTAAAAATGAATTCTCTGTAATATTTGTTACAATTTAATGAAATTAGGGTCAACTACACCCAATATTTTATAGATGTCAATAGTTGCATCTAGAGCATATAAGTAAAAACAATGGAACAAAAGTAGGTAAAAATGATTTGGAAAAAATGATTAAAATTGGAAAGAACTGCACTATTGGCTCCTACTATTCTGTAACTGTATAGTAGTTGGGGTGCATGAAAGCAATAAACAGATCAGTATGCAATAGAGAGAATCTAGAAAATTCCACAAAATATATTTTGACAAGAGAAAAACAACAAAATAATGCAGAAAGCATAGCTTCTTCAACAAATTATCCTGGAATAATTTTATATAAAATAGTTATGCAAAAAAGTGGCTTAAAAGGGTTGTAAATTAAAAATTGAAACCCAACAGTGTAAAACATCTAGATGAGAAGAGTATAGAAAAAATAATACATTTTATTGTACAAACATTCTTAACTAAAATCAGCATATACATATGTACATATATATATATATATATATATATGAACTTGATTTCATAAGTTATGTATAAAATATTTAAAAATTGTTAAAAACATTCCAGGTGGTGTTGACACAATCTTTATTCTCAGCACTCAGGAGTCAAAAGCAGGCAAATGTCTGAGTTCAAGACTAGTCTGGTCTACAGAGTAAGTTCTAGGATGGCCAGGGTTACACAGAGAAACTCCATCTCAGAAAAGAAAATGTTAAAATAAAAGACATAGTTAAAAATGGAAAGACAAGGTATAGTTAAGAGGAAATAATCACAGGGGCTAATGAATGGATCATTTGCTTTGTTTGATAAATTAAGTGAACAAAGATTACAGTTAAAGAATGGCTATGGATTACTTAGTGTCAAACAGGTAGAGGGAAGAGCTGGCTACAAAGCAGTAACTTCTGTGAATGGTTTAGAATGATGGAATGCTTCTGTATAATGATTAGGTTGAGGTTTACATTTTCTTAAAACTTATGAAATGGCAAAAATTGTGAATTTCAACGTATGTAAATATGAAAAGAAATGAAGTTGACATTTTCACAAGAACTTTTGATAGCTTTGCTGTATTGGTTGCTTTTCTTATTGGTGTGACAAGATATCTGGCATAATGACTTAAGGAAAAGATTCATTTTCACATAGGATTTAGTGGGTATAGTCTATCAGGAGAATTGTGGTGAGAATGATTTCTGTATGTAGGGAAGAGAGGACGAAGCTGCTTGCTCTCCTCTGGACAGATTAGGAAGTGAAACAAATTCTGGCATTCAACTGGCTTTCTCCTACTGTTCTTTTAAATTATGTATGTGAACCCAGCCCTTGGGATTGCTCCATACTCAGGAGAGATCACCTTCTCAGTTAATCCTCTATCAAACTTTTACACAGTTATGCCAAAGCTGTGCTTCATTAATACCCTAGATTGACAAATAACCAAGTTGACAAATTTAAACATTGTATTCATGCTAAAATTTGTACTCAGAAGTTATTCATCTCTTACATCTTCCCTTTTCATATTTCCTTTGGTGACCATGATCATAAATATTTATTGATTTGGGATTATGAATTCCATCACTTGAATCTGGCAAGATCTAGTAACTCCTTTTGAAACAAAAGGGTTAAGAGTAGCTGGACACTGCTAGATCCTGGAGAAGACTGGGTATCTGCAGGGGTAATGCAGTATCTGGCTGGGTGAAGAGGAAACTTTTTTCTGTAACGTAAGGACACAATTACAGAAAACCACAACCCATCAAAACGCAGTTATGAAGCCTAGTCCACACTGATGCATTTACAACACAACTTCTCCACCTAAGGCTCAAGGAATATTTTGGAAGAGGAAGTGGACAGACTGTAGGAGCCAGAGGATCAGGAAGTTTGTTGTGAGACTGTGTCTCCTAGGACGTCAGAAGATACACCCTTAAGATCTCACCAATATGACTGCCTAAACATGAGCTGAACAGAGATGGTACCAATAGATGGCTAACATGGAAGGGGGATAGTCGTGAGGGCTAAAATACACACAACTACCGGCAGCTGAAGAATGCCAAGGGTAGAACTGGTTTTCCTTGGGGGAAAGAAAGAGCACATCAATTTATTATTATTTCAAGTGAGCCTTGAAAACATTCATAAAGGTAACATTATACAGACTGAATGGGTATTTATTTGTTTAGGGATAATGTTATGTACATGCAACAATACTTGTTGAAAAAAGAGGCCATGAATCTGGAAGAAAACAAGGAGGGTGCATGGGAGGGTTTGGAGGGAGGAAAGGAAAGGAGAAGAGGAAATTATGTAATTGTATTATAATTTCAGAAAATAAAACAATAATAAAACAAATAGCTGGGTGCAAAAGTTGGTGTGGTGGTGCATGCTGTAATTCTAGAAGCTCGAAGGGAGGTGGAGGCAGGATGAAAAAGAATTAAGGTCAGCTACAACTATATAGCAAAATTGGGGCCAGCATGGGCTACTGTCTCAATAAAGAGTGTGTTTGGGGAAAAAGACTGGTTTTCATGGGTATTATGAAAATCACTGAAGGGTAAATAGAAGTATTAGATAGGTCTACAAATTACTTGTAAATGAATTATTGCATTATAAACTAGCTCTGTCTATGCTTTTTCATAAGAATTCCACAAAAGTTTAACTTATATAGTGGTGAAATTGTTTAATTACCTGTAAATAAAACCCCATTTAATCATTTTAATCAGTGACAAGTATTATTTGTTTTTTTTTTATTTAAAATTTTTTTAGATTAATTTTTTATTGTTTTTTTTTTGTTTATTTACATTTCAAATGTTATACTCCTTTCTGATTTCCCCTCTCTAACCTCCCACCACATTCTGTTCCCCTCCCCCTGCCTCCACGAGGGTGCAATACTTCAAAAAAACCTCATAAGCATATAATATGAGAACACTTCATTTTTCACTTAAAACTAAAGGAAATAAAGAATTGGGAAAACAGAATAAGCAAAGAAATTCTGTTGAAATGAAAAAAGGTATTGAACAAGTTCATATAGAAGACATAAAATAGATTTACATTCTTAGAAAGAGGAGAAGATATTAGAAACATTTAGGAAGTATATTATCAAAGTGTATTATTAATTGTTAATTTTTAATTTAAAATAGATTATTTTCTCATATAATATATCCTGATTATAGTTTCCTCCCCTCTACCTCTCCCAGTTCTTCCCACAGTCACTACCCACTGGATCCAATCACATTCTTTCAGAAAAAAACAGACCTCTAAGGGATAACAACCAAATATGACAAATTAAATATAATAAAATGAAGCAAAGACTTTCATATTGAAGTTGGATATGGGCAGCCAACACAGAGGTAGAGAGACTCAAGAGCAGGTGATAGAGTCAGAGTCCCACCCATTCTCATAGTCAAGAGTCCCATAAAAATAAAAAAAAAAAAAAACCCAACCCAACCCAAACCAAATCAAACCACCCCCAAAAATGTGGGGTTTTGACTGACTTTTAAAATTCATTTTACATTCTAATTGGTGTCCCTTCTTCCTGTACCTCCTCCCAGCTAACAGTTTTAATATATAGACAGAGGAGCTGGTGTAGACCCCTGCAGGCCCTGTGCTTGCTGTTTCAGTGTCTTTGAGCTCATGTACACAGTGCTTAGTTAATTCAGAAGACTATGTTCCCTGGGTGTCCTCCATACCCTGATTCTTATAATCTTTCCACTCACTTTTCCACAGGATTCCCTGAGCTCCGAGGGGAGGGATTTGATGGAGATCCCAAATTTAGACTCTCTTCCTACATAATGTCTGGCTATAGGTCTTTGCATCTGTTCCTGTGGGCTGCTGGAGGAAATTTCTCTGATGACTGGATATTGTACTGATCTATGAGTATAGAAGAATATTTTTAAGAATCATTTCATTAGGAATCATTTCATCATAGTCAGTCTGTCAGTCAGTCAGTCAGTCTGTGTGTCTGTCTGTCTATCTTTCCTCCTCTTCCTATTTCTTCCTCCTATTTCTTCCTTCTCCTATTTCTTTCTTCTCCTATTTCTTCCTTCTATTTCCTCTTCTTCCTCCTCTTCCTCCTTTTCCTCCTCTTTCTCCTCCTCTTCCTTTTTCCTCCTCCTCCTCCTTCTCCTGCTGCTGCTTCTTCCTCCTCCTTTAGAACAATTGTGTTTGGTCTTATCCAATGTCTCTGAATCTTTGGGACATTTGGTTTTGGTTTGAAGTCTATTTTGTTAGATATTAAACACAAGTTTGCTTCATAGGTCCATTTGTTTGATATATATTTTTCCAAACCTTTATCCTTAGGTAATGGCTATCTTTGCTATTGAGGTATATTTCTTGGATGCAAGAGAAGGAGGGATGCTGGTTTTGTGTACATTCTTTGAGTCTGTGTCTTTGGGAGGGGGAATTAATACCATTGATATTGAGGGATATCAATGACCAATGACTGTTGATTTCCTGTTGTTTTCTTGTTGCTGATGGTGGTGGTGATATTTATGTGTTTTTCTTCTTTTGTTTTTACTGATGCGAGATTATTTATTTCTGTGTTTACATAATTGTAATTAACCTCTATAGGTTGGAGTTTTTCTTCTAGCATTTCTGTAGGGTTGGGTTTGTAGATAGATATTGTTAAAATTTGACTTTATTATTGAATATCTTGTTTCCCCCATCTGTGATGTTTGAAAGTTTTGATGGGTATATTATAGTCTGAACTGGCATCTGTGGTCTCTTAGAGTTTGCAACACATCTGTCCAGGCCTTCCAGGAATTTTGAGAAGTCAGGAGTAATTTTAATAGATCTGAATTTATATTTTACTTGGTCTTTTTCTCTTACAGCTTTTAATATTCTTTCATTTTTGTATGTTTGTTGTTTCAATTAGTATGTGGCAAGGTGAGTTTTTTTTCTGGTTAAATCTATTTTGTGTTTTATATATTTTTTGTACTTCTATAGGAATCTCCTTTTTTATATTAGAAAAAATTTCTTCTATGAATTTTGTTGAAAATATTTTCTGGTTCTTTAAGCTGGGATTTTTCTTTCTTTAACTGCTATTATTCTTAGGTTTGGTCTTTTCATATAGTGCCCCAGATTTTTTGCATATTTTTGTGTTGGTAATTTTTCAAGATTTAATATTTTCTTTGACTGATGCATTTATTTCTTATATCATATCTTCAATGCCTGAGATCCTTTCTTCCACTTCTTGTATTCTGTTGGTGAAAGTTGCCTCTGTAGTTCTTGTTTGCATTCCTAAATTTTTCATTTTCACAACTTTCATAGTTTGGGTTTTTTTTTTTTATTGTTTCTATTTCCGTTTTTGGGTCATAAAGAGATTTGCTTATTTCCACCAATTCTTTGTTTTTTCTTGGCTCTCTTTAAGGAATTTGTTAATTTCCTCCATTTTTTTATTTGTGTTTTCCTGAATTTCCTTAAGGAATTTACTCATTTTCTCCTTTAGGAACTCTATCATCTAAATAGAGTTAGGCTTATGTTTTTTTTTTTTTTTTTTTTCTTCTTGTGCTTCAGCTGTGTTGGACTATTCAGGGACTACTATGGTAGGATAGCTAGGATCTTGTGGAAACATATTACTCTGCCTCTTGACTGTGTTTTTACAATGGCATCTAGGCACTTGGGTTTGGGATGATTACAGGTCTAAGTACTGATTTTTGAATTTATCTTTGTTGGGTTAATGTTTTGTTGTTTGGTTTCTGCTTTCTTTCTGGATTTTTGGAGAGTGAGATGGCTGTGTGTTTCTTGTTTTCCTGGCCTGCTCAATTGGTGAGTTCACAGGGAATGCCTTCTGGTGTTGTGGGGCTGAGCTACAGGGATAAGTGGGGTGAGGATGGTTAGGAAAGAATGGTCAGTGGGATCCACAGGATACATGAACAGGGGAAAGGGATGCTGAAGCTTTCAGCTCTATTACAGCATTCAGGACAACACTGAAGAATTGGGTTTTGAGAGAGAGAGAGAGAGAGAGAGGAGAGAGGAGAGAGAGAGAGGAGAGGTCTGTGGGCAGCATACCTTATAAAGTAGATCATGTATACCCCTTGAGCCCTTCTTGTTACTTAGCTTCTCTGGATCTGTGGATTATAGCATAATTATCTTTTATTTTATAGTTAATATCTACTTATAAATGACTACATACCATGTTTATTTTTCTGGATCTAGGTCACCTCACTCAGGATGATTTGCTTTTTAAATTCCATCCATTTGTCTATAAATTTTGTGACCGTTTTTAAACAGCTGAATAATACTACACTGGACAAATGTACCACCTTTCCTTTATCTATTCTTTCATTGAAGGACATCAAACAGTGGGAATAGGGGCTGTCTCTGACTCTTTTACTTGCTTTTGGGACCCTTTTCTTCCTTCTGGGTTGCCTTGTCCAGCCTTATTATGAGGGGATGTGCCTAGTCTTATTGCAACTTAACATGCCATATTTGGTTGATATGTCCTGGTGGCCTGCACTTTTCTGAAGTGAAACTGAGGAGATGGTGTGGATTAAATGGAGAGGGGAGGTGTCAGAGAGGGGAAACTTGGAGGACAGGAGGGAGGAAATGCCAGTCAGGATGCAGCATATGAAAGAAGAATAAATAAGAAAAAAATTTAAATGTAGATTGTGTTATCAATAACAGATTTTAGTTTCAACAGAGTTATAAATTTGAAGAAATGCTTAGTAAGTTATTGGTAGTTAAAAAGTTGTGTTCTTCATCAATCAATTTATTAAAATAAAAATGATGTGGAAACATTTGTTAAAGTTTTATAGTTGAGCTGATATGGTATGACAGAAAAACAACAGAAATCAGATTCCATAGAGATAAATACACTTGATTGACTCAGATAAGTAATAAAACAGTATTTGTTAGGTATTCAAAATAAAATTATGATTATTCAATGGCAGAAACAACTATGTGTTTGAAGTGAGGAAAAACTGAATAGCAGCATGATATACTGCAAGATGACACATTTACTGTGAACACTGGCATACATAGGTTAGGATGCTGAAAGGTGAGAAGATCATGTTATTAACTTGCTAATCATACTAAAACACGGTTATATGATTTATAGATGAGTCTTGATCTGGAAACATAACATTTTGAGAAACTATGAGAATATAAGAATGTCTGCACCAATGCTGAACAAATCTCGGGCAGGGATTTGCAGGGAGATGAACAACAGATGTGGAACAGGGATAAGTACATGAATTTCATCCATTTCATCATTTCATCCTCACCTTGAAGATTTCAGGACACAAGAGCACAATTAGGCCAGAGTTATTTCTGTTATTTTATCTTGTGTTATTTCTGCTATTTAACTTATACAAACTTTCGGAGAATGGGACAATTCCTAAGATGATTTTTTTCTGAAAAAGAGATCAATATACTTACATATTTATAAAGATCCATGTATATGAAAGATTATGAGTAAATGCAATAGAAAACATATAGGAGATATTATTTATTATGATTGCTGTTATATATTATTCTTTTATTTTTCAACTGAAGTGATAACTATATATTATAGAAGTCATTCTCCCTTGATGGATGGAGGCATTGATTAATGACTCCCCAAATTTCCTACTTGCTTTTTTTTAAAGGTAATGACTTATGATTAGATTTACTAGATGGATATTGATGACTGAAAAATTAAGGTAAAATATAAGAAAAAGTCATGAGAAAATCATTGCAATTTGGAATATTTTTTTAAATGGGAAATAATGAAGGTACTTTTCTTTGATTTTTAAAAAATTTGGATGCATTTTGAGATAAATAAAAGTAGATATCATTTGTTCAGTGCATGGAAACAGTGAGATGCATACACTGGCCATGAGAAGATGTTATATGTACTAACCAGTTTCTGGAATCCCCCACATACTGTCTTAGGAGTTAGTGCTCTCAGCATTATCTCATTTCAAAAGCCTGAATGGTTAGGGGTCATTTAGTTGCCCTGGAGAGATCTCTGTTTTGGAAGCCCTAGGGATCTGCAAAAGTCTCCATGGCACAATAAAGGGGAGATTCCTAGAGTAAGAAATAGAAGCCCTAAAAAGTACATAAAAGCCCTAAATGTGTCACAGCAACGGTTTTGCCAGATGAACCTCTGGCTGGG
This sequence comes from Mastomys natalensis, assembly GCA_021653895.1. Taxonomy (NCBI): domain Eukaryota; kingdom Metazoa; phylum Chordata; class Mammalia; order Rodentia; family Muridae; genus Mastomys; species Mastomys natalensis. Next base: position 149,211 of record JAJTUV010001503.1, on the reverse strand, counting down.
ATGTTTTATATCTTTCCTTAGTTAGTGTACTCTCTACAGTCAGGTAAGTGTGAGAGAAAAATAAGAAGATCAAGCTGGCCATGGGAAAGGAGATTTGAGGATAACACTACAAAAACATCCTTGATGCCTTCTTTATCTCTTTCTTTTGGCTTTGATTGGTTTCTGTCTTTGGCTTTTATTTTGTTTGGTTTCTCAACATAAACAGCCTGTGGCTTGTGTGTTGTTCTCTTTTTTCTCACATATAATTTAAGTGGAAGGTGTGAATCAGTAAACTTCTGCAATCTAAGCTGTAGGACAGGGACAGAGATCATGTTCCAGAGTGAACACACAGACTTTGAAGCAATGAATTTCAGCCATGGAATTAATGTGACAGGAGATACATATCACCTATGGATTATGGTATGCTTATTTCTGTATTGAGCAAGTTTGTAAATTTCTTTTCTTGTGGTAGACATTTATGGTTTTACTAAGTAATGATGGCTACAATAGTCTATGTTGGGAGAGTTTTTATTTTACACTTATTTCTTTAGTCTTGTCTGCCGTTTGTACATATGGAAATAATGAAGAGATTTCTCCTTTTAATTCCAATCCTAGTCATAGTTTATTTTCTACCAATACCTAGGATCTCTAGAATCCCAGAAGTTACTTATTGCTTTACAGAAAATATAAATCTGTTTTTGTTTCTTGGTGGAATAAAGAATTCCATCTGCTTCTTCAATCTAAGATGTACAGTTGACAATCTGAGACTAGGAACCTAAGGTGCAGATATGTCCTCATGTATCAACATGAGGGATACAGTGCAGGGTGTAAAAGGCTCGAACTCCATTAAACCACAAATGACAGAGCTTTGGGTCCAAGGGCACAATCTTCAGAAGATAGAGTTGATTCTATCTGTTTTCTAGATCTTAGGTAATTTTCATAGATTGGAAGTCATAAGGATTCATGTGAAAAAGGGTTTCTGTCAAGAGCTGCAGTGACTTTGCCTTTACTAATTCAGTCTACAATTCCCTTGGCACTTAGTGTTAATTCTTAATGCTATGTAGCTTCTTATCTCTTAATGTCATAGAATTTTTGCTCCTAAAATGAATGAATGAAAGAATAATAGCTAATAATTGTAATCCTATTATCTAGGCTTCGGGGTTTTGTTAATAAATTATTAAATGCATCAACTTTTTTCTCTACTGCTTCTGGATTTCTATTTTCTCCCCTCTTCTTCTTTCCTTCCACCCTACTTTACCCCTCTTTTATTTGCTCACCTTTTAAAATTTCTTTTATCATCAATCTGTATTACAGGCATTTTGCATAAGAGGTTTCATTCTCCAAAAGCACTAAGGCATACATATGTGACACAATAGTTTATTGGTGAAAAAGAAAATATTAGCTGCTAATATAAAAGATGAAATCATTTAATTAATAGTCAACCGTGTTTCATAAGCCCAATGGAAAGAAAGGAGTATTGCATAGAATTAGTAACTGTCTCACCTGGAATTCTTGGTGAGAAATCTTTAGAGAGAGATTTCCGGAAGAGTTAAAACACAATTACAAGTAGTTATTATATATTTTTCCATCATGTCAGAGAATCAGCCAAGAATGGATGGACAAGAACAGGCTGAGCTACTTAACAATGGCAGAGCAGAGGGTGAAAATGTTTTTAATTACAAAGGATATTAATTAAATATGATTTTTTTGTGTTGTGGGAAAATCTATCAGCTTCAACTTCCACTGTCTGAAAAGAGCTCTGTTTCACCCCAGAAAGTAAATAAACCCCCCAGAAACAACAGCAACAAAATTAAGAAGCACACAAAATATAATATCAATACTAAAAACATGTTTATTCTAAGTTATTGTGATCCCAGCTCATATTATCATTTTTTTTCACAGTGAACCTTTTGGGTAAATACTGTCATTGTTCCATATTACCTGACTGAATAGAGAACTGCGATTTGAATTCATAGTATGTGGATATGCAGTGCATATTATTAATATTTCATTGACTGACAAGAAACTTGATTCCAATCAAATGATAAATTAAACAACTGCATATGTTAATGCTGAGAGGTTTTCAAAGAGTATGTTCTACTTCTGGTTGTGAATCATGTGATGACTTCTCAAGGAGGTCTTTGGAAAAATCATAAATACCGGTTCTGGTAATATAAGCATATACTACAGATTTCCATTAACATGACCATGCCTTTCCCTTAATCAGGGTGTGTGACATGATAAATGTGCTTTAGAAATAAAAACTGTAACATTATATGATCTTTAGGTGAGTTCCAGTGTATTCTAAATTAATAAAATAAGTAGCTTACTCTGGAAAAGATTTTAACTGTTGCTTCCACAAGTATTCTTTATTCTGCCTTCTGCTAATATCTCACCAATTTATAAGAGACAAATACTTTCATTTTAATGATTGATGTGACTGAAGTATTGGATTCAGATCAAATCTCAGGTTATATCCAGACTTAATAGGATGAAGAAAGGTTATGCTTTGAGTAGAAGTATACAAATGTGAACTAGGCATTTAAGAGCCCTGAGCCCAAGGAGTGTGATTAGGGGAGGAGGTAATCATTATACCAAACAAAAAATTTATATTTTATACTATTATTATTGGAATTGTACTGTGTAATTTATCCTCAGTCAGTCACTGGTACTGTGTCACCATAGGCATGACTCACACAGAGGTTGTACAAGGGAGAGCTGGATCTGATTATAAGATGTGTACTTCTCAGCTTAGTATATTTGAATCCAATCAAATAATAAAGAAAACTGTGTCTGAAGGTTGACTTTCAAGTTCTGCTCACTCAGCTGCTGATTCATCAACATATAGGACGTTAATGAGGAAGATAGAATAGAAAAGGAAATGTTTTCTTTATTCTGTATTTTATATTGGTACTATACTGTGTTCTTTAAGCTAACTGTGGCTGATGTGTATCTGAGTGTGTCATTTTTCCCTGAACCATTTAGGCACTTCTTCAACAAGATCTTCTTTAGAATGGTAATTTCAGAACATACTCATGAGAAAATAAAATGGCTTCACTCCCAGAGAGGTCAGATTGTAACATATCAATAAACGCTGCCATTGTCTTTTCAGGAAGACACTTATCAGGATTTCCAAAGACTCCTCTTCATGCCTGTATCATATTGACTTCATGGCAGATCATAACCATTCTCAATTCCAGCATCTGTATTTTGTCTTAACTGGAATCCCTGGACTTGAGCAGAAGTATTACTGGATGGCATTCCCATTGGGTGCTATATATGTTATTGCTCTCTTTGGAAATGGTATCATCATCTCTACAATCAAGTCTGAATCTTCTCTGCATATTCCTATGTACTACTTTCTGTGTATGCTAGCATTTGCAGATATGGGGCTCACCCTTTGTACTCTGCCCTCTATGCTAGGTATATTCTGGTTTAACTACAAATTCATTACTTTTGATGGTTGTCTTGTTCAGATGTACTTCATTCACACCTTCTCAGCCATTGAGTCAGGAGTGCTAGTTGCAATGGCTATTGATCGAGTTATAGCAATCTGGAGCCCACTTAGATATGGCACCATTTTAACCAATGGTGTGGTCTGTAAAATAGGGATGCTCATCTTGTCAAGAGCAGTCTGTGTGGTCTTCCCTGTGCCTTTCCTTATCAAGAGGCTCCCTTTTTATCGCTCTAACATCCTCTCCCACTCCTTCTGCCTCCATCAAGATGTCATGCGCCTTGCCTGTGCCAGTACCCGTGTCAACAGTCTCTATGGCCTTATAGCTGTCATCTTTACCAAGGGTTCTGATTCCCTTTCTATTCTCTTCTCTTATGTGTTCATACTTCGCACGGTGATGGCTATTGCATCTGGGGAGGGCCGGCTGAAGGCTCTTAATACCTGTGTTTCACACATCTGTGCTGTACTTATCTTCTATGTGCCATTGATTGGGGTGTCAGTCATTCATCGCTTTGGAAAGCACCTGTCACCACTGACTCATGCCCTCATGGCGAATGCCTATCTTCTTGTTCCCCCTGTGCTAAACCCCATTGTTTACACTGTGAAGACCAAGGAAATACGAAAGAAGATTATCCAGATATTTATTAGAACCAAGATTTCTACAGAGGGTTAAAACTTGTTTTGAGAGAGCAAGAAACGGTTCTGTAAACACTTAACTATGACTATGAAAATTTAAAAAAATATTTATTTTTTAAAAGTTTGCTGTGTGAGTTGAATTGTAAAAAGACATATTTTTCTTTTTGGAAAATGGATACTTCATTTTACCTATGCCAAATTGTCTTTTACTTTTTTAAAAAAATTTAATTAATTTTTTTTTACTTATTCATTTTACATCCCTCTCACTGCCCCCTCCCAGTCAGTCCTTTCACATTCCTTCTGCCATCCCCATCCCCTTCTCTTCTGAGTGGGTTTGGGACCCCAGGTATCCCCCAACCCTGGCACTTCAAGTCTCTACGAGGCTAGACACTTCTCCCACTGAGGCCAGATAAGGCAGCCCAGCTAGTAGAACATATCCTACATATAGGCAACAGGTTTTGAGTTTTCAGTTATTCAGGACTGACATAAAGGTCAAGCTGTGCATCTGCTATATATGAACAGAGAGGCATAGGTCCAGCCTGTGTATGTTCTGCGGTTGGCGGTTCAGAAGGGTAGCATATGTATTTCTGTCTTCTTTATAAAAAAAATCAGGTGTTCACATTGTGTGAATTTGCATTTGTGTCTTTGTCTTTCATTCAATTTTGTTGATCAAAGTGTCTATTTTTTGTGCCAATACCATGCTGTTTTTATTACTATTGCTTTGTGGTATAACTTGAAATCAGGAAGAATGAGACCCCTAGCAGTTCTTTTATTATTTAAGATTGTTTCGGTCATCTGGGTTTGTTCTTTTCCTTATGAAGCTGATAATTAATCTTTCAAGATCTGTGAAGAATAGTGTTGAATTTTTGATGGGGATTACATTGAATATGAAGACTGCTTTAGGTAAGACGGATATTTTAACTAAGTTAATTCTACTGGATCATGAGAATGGGAAAGGAGATCTTTCCATCTTCTTATATCTTCTTCAATTTTTTCAATGTCTTCAATTTTTTATTATACAAGTCTTCTACTTCATTGCTTAGAGTTAGCTCAAGATGTTTTATATTATTTGAGGCTACTATAAAAGGTGTTGTTTCCTTGGTTTCATACTTGGTTTCTTTGTCTTTTGTATATAGGAGGGCTAATTTTGTGAGTTGTTGTTGTTGTTGTTCTCCTCCTCCTCCTCCTCCTCCTCCTCCTCCTCCTCCTCCTCCTCCTCCTCCTCCTCCTCCTCCTCCTCCTCCTTTTTCCTTTTTCTTCTCCTTCTTTAAATCTGGCTACTTTACTGAAAGTGTTTATCAGATGTAGGAGTTCCCTAGTGGAATTTTTAGGGTCACTTACATATACTGTCATGTCACCTGGAAATAAAGATACATTGACTTTTTTTTCTTTTTTTGTACACTCCTGATATCCTTTAGTTGTCTTATTGATCTAGTTAAGACTTCAAGTACTGCATTTAATAGGTAAGGAGAGAGTGGACAACCTTACTTTGTTCATGATTTCAGTGGAATTGTTTGAGTTTCTCTTCATTTAATTTGTAGTAGGCTTGCTGTAAACTGCCTTTATAATGTTGAGGTATGTCCTTTGTATTCTTAGTCCCCCCAAGACTTTTATCATGAAGGCTATTTTGTCATCGTTTTTTTCCATCTAATGAAATTGTAATGCAGTTTTTGTCTTTTAGTTTGTTCATATGTTGGATTACATTTATTGATTTTTATATATTGAACCATCTCTGTATTTCTGGGATAAAGCTTATTTGACCATAGTGGATGATTCATTTGATATGTTCTTGGATTTGGTTTGCAAGTATTACATTTAGAATTTTTGTACCTATGTTCATAAGGGAAATCGGCTGTAATAATCTTTCTTTTTTGTGTTTTTATGTGGTTTTGGTATCAGGGTAAAGATAGTCTCATAAAAATTATCGGGCAACATTCCTTCAGTTTCTATTTTTTTTAGAATAATTTGGTTAATATTGACATTAACTCTCTTTAGAAGTCTGGTAGAATTCTGTGCTGAAACCATCTAGCCCTGGGAATTTTTTATTTGTTTGAGAGATTTAGGTTTGTTTTAATTGCTTATCTAATCTTAATTTAACTTAGATAAGTGGTATGTATCAAGAAAATTATTCATTTCTTTTTAGATTTTTCAATATGTTAGAGTACAGATTTTTAAAATATGTCCTAATGATTCTCTGGATTTCCTCAACTTGTCTGTTTTTATATACCCCTTTTCATTTTTAATTTGGTTCATTAGATATTCTCATTGCATTTCTGTTAACTTAGATAAGAGTTTGTCAATCTCATTGATTTTCTCAAAGAACCAACTTTTTGTTTCATTAACTCTGTGATTTTTTTTGTTTCTATTTTATTGTTTTCAGCTTTGGGCTTGATTATTTCTTGCCATGTATTCCTTTTGGGTATTATTTATTCTTCTTAACTTTCAGATGTGTTTTTATGTTGTTAGTATCAGATCACTCTAATTTTTTTTATGTAGGTACTTAGTATTATGAAGTTGTGTGGGAGTATATCATCACTATTGGAGAAAGTTCCATGAGGTGCAGAGAAGGTATAGTCTTTTGTGCTTGGGTGAAATGTTTTGCAAGTATCTGTTAGGTAGGTCCCTTTGGCTTATAACATCAGTTAGTGACAGAATTTCTCTGGTAGATTTTTGTCTAGATGATCTGCCTATTGGCAAGAATGAGCTATTTCAGAGTAGAATATATCACTAGCAGTGTGTGAGGGTCAATATGTGGTAAGGCTGTAGTAGTGTTTATTTCACAGACATTGTTGCCCTTGTGTTTTGGACATAGACACTATGAATTGCAATGTATTTCTGGTATATTTTTTCTTTGATAAATATGTAGTATCTTTATCTTTTGTGAGTAGTTTTTGTTTGAAGTCTATTTTGATAGCTATTAAAATGGTCACAAGAGCATGCTTCTAAGTTCCATTTTCTTGGAATATATTTCCATCCTTTTACCCTGACATGATGTCTATCATTAATATTAAGGTATATTTCTTATTTTCAGCAGCAGGATGAATCTTGAATCTGTTCTGTTAGACTGTGTCTTTTTATTGGGAAATTGAGTTGATTGATATAGAGAAATACCAAAGAATAATAGTTGTTGATTCTTGTTAGATGGTTAATGTGTGTGTGTGTTGAGAGAGAGAGAGAGAGAGAGAGAAGAGAGAAGAGAGAGAGAGAGAGAGAGAGAGAGAGAGAGAGAGAGAGAAATGACCTAACAAATTAGTTGTCTGATAGTTAACATAATTATTAAAACAGATATTAGTATAAATAAAAGAAAATATAACATATTCATCTAACATGTGTACATTACATTTCAAATCTTTCACTTATACTCAGTATTTCTACTTGGCTTACACAAACATTGGAAGTGGCTTTACTATGTCAACTTTTATCAAAACTTGTAGTACACAGTTAAATTGGCAACCATCTTTCTAAGTGAAAAGAATTCTGCATTATTGTATTAAATGTGTGAAGGAAAACTAAAGTTGTATCATTTATAAAAGATATGTATTAGAAATAACATGAATAATCTATTTTATAACAGAATTCTTTAAATACATATATAAATACCTAGACAGAAAGGTAACTAATTGTTACACTGTATTATAGCTATAGAGGAATTTTAATCCAACAGCATACGTGCTCTTTCAAAGCATCACATTGAAAGACCTTCTAGGTCTGTGTTATCCAGCTGGAATACAGACACACCTTTGGTACACACCTTTATTCTCAAGCAATGGCATCCAAGTGAAGGGCAGTTCAGTGAGCACAGTCAGTTGACTTCAGGCATGCAGTAGAGTTCAGGTTAGTTTCTGCAGTCAGTGAAGATCAATTTATGGAGTTCAGAGGCAATTTTCCAAGCAGAATAGTTCAGTCAGAAGCAGAGAGAAGGCAATTTTAATCAGTCAGCTTGGAGAGGAGTTTGGGCCAGAACAGCTGAGTTGAACCAGCCAGCCAGAGTTCAAAAAGGTAGAAAGGGTGAGTTTACTCAGCAGTAGGCCTCTGAGACAACAATTACATCTGGTGAATGAAAGAGACTTACATATAACAATTCCTTTTCTCTATTTAAAATTTATTATGTTTGTATTTAAATAGATTTATATATTTATATATAATATATAAAACATATTTATGTTTAAATATAATATTTTATTCAGCCATAATTCAGTAGCATTGTGGGACTTATTGAATCATTCTTGATGCAACCACTGCTTGACCAACACATCAAATATCACTTAATATTATGAGAACAAATTCTCAAAAAACTAATAGAAAGGATAAAGAAATGCTCACAATGTTATTTATAAACGTAACACATCATTACTAGTGCTCATGTCTAATTTGTAGACAAAAAGTAGAACATCATCAAATTAAAAGTGATTTATGATAGGATATATCAAAATTCATACTTTTTAAAATTAAATACAAACATAATAAAATGATGTGGTTTATTTTGCCCATATCTTTGCTTACTCATACACTGAATTTAAATCAGATTTCAAAATTTAATTTTGTCATAGCTGTTGAAAATGGAAATATGAATCACTCCAATGTTAACTTAATTTTTATTTTACATTGAATTTCATTTGACTAGGCTCTGCTCTTTCTCCCCTGGAACAGTCGCATGATTCGACCTCTTATCTGTTTGTTCTTTACACTGTAGACAATAGGGTTTAACACAGGGGGAAGAAGAAGGTAGATATTGGCCATGAGCATGTGCACAATTGGTGATAGATGTTTTCCAAATCTGTGGATCATGGTGGCACCAATGAAAGGAATATAAAAGAGAAGCACAGCACAGATGTGAGAAAGAGCAAGTGTTGAGGGCTTTGAGCCTCTCAGCTCTAGAGGCAATACCCAGCACTGTCTTTAGGATGAGTATGTAAGAGAAGAGAATGATGAGAGCATCAAGTCCTAATGTGAGGATGACAACAATGAGGCCATAGAAGCTGTTGACACGGGTACTGGCACAGGCTAGGCGCATCATATCTTGGTGAAGACAGTATGAATGAGATAAGATATTGGGATGACAGAAGGGCAGCCCTAAAGAAAGGGCACTGGGAAGACCACACAGACTGCCCGGGCAAAGACAACTAGTCCAATCTTTCCAATAACACCATGAGTGAGGATGGAAGCATAATGCAGTGGGTTCCGGATAGCCACAAATCTGTCAAAGGCCATGGATAATAAGACTCCAGAATCTACTAACCCAAACACATGGATGAAGAACATCTGTGTTACACATGCATCAAAAGGAATCTCAGGGGCATTGAACCAAAAGATACTGAGCATAGAGGGCAAGGTGGACATGGAGAGACTAACATCAGTTAGAGCCAAGATGCAGAGGAAGTAGTACATAGGCTCATGGAGGCTCTGCTCTACCTTGACAACTGCTAGGATGGTGCCATTTCCCAGGAGGGTTAGTGTGTAGAGAAATCCCAGGGGAAAGGCCATCCATGGGTTCTTGTCTGGCATCCCTGGGATGCCTGTTAGAATGAAAACTGGGCGACTGGTATGTGATCCATTCAAGTTTATCATGGTGTTCCCTCCACTAAGTAAGTTTACTCTTTCAGTAGTTCAAACTCGCAAACTGAAATATAGTCTCATATGAGAGAAGTAAATGGCTTTATAATTGCAAAAATAAAACAACAGAAGAAGAATAAGTTTAAAAATAAATTTCTGAACGTCTTTTATATTATGCTGTCCTTATCTTTTCCCAGTAGTTCATATGTGGTGGGTTTTTTTTTTATTTATTTGTTCACCTGAAAAATGAAAATGACACTAAACATTCCATGTTTACACATTAGAGAACTTAAATATCAATTCTTTTGACAATTCTCATGGTTTAAAAGAAAAGAAATAAACATACAACTTATAGTTTTGAGAATTGATCTAAAAATAATTGAAAAGCCACTAAGCTCACCTCCACAGTGACAACCAATTTCACCTACCCACATTTATACAACCAACACATGCATATTCATATGCATGCATGTATGAATATATACATAAAAACCACCCATACATACATTTATTCATCTACCTCACATTGACTCCTGCATACTCAAAATGAACTATGTGGACAATGACATTTTGTTGGATAAAACTGTTCAAATTAACATTTAAACACCTGCACAACTTTAATATCATAATTTAGGAAACATTCTTGAAACCGAACATGAACCTATTTGCAAACATTTCTACAAAACTCATGAATACTGCAAGATTCTGTCTTTCTGAGACCTACAAAACTTTGTGACATTTTCCTTTGAGGTTCTCTTACTGATCATCTACATTCATTAAGGTTTGCCTCATTGAGTTCTTTATTCTTCAGTTAATGCTATTTTTTCGAAATGTGATATATTCTGTACAAGAAAGAATTTCAGTAAATGGCTTTCCAGAGTCCCAGGCCATCTTTGCTTTCAAGGTAGAATTGTTCAAACCTGTGCATCTCATTGGCACATAATCACACCATTTATTCTTATCTTTGATATCTTGAATTCATACTAATTTGCAAATTGTTATCTCAGTGTCTATGTATTGAAGATAGAAAGTTAGCAGTTAATATTTGCAATATTTCTTCTGGATTGAAAGTTGAAAGCAATTACTGACAAAGCAAAATCTGATGAATGTGTTTTGGTCAGTATATTTATTTATTTCTAATTTGAATTCAAATAGTCATATTAATTCTATAACTGGGAGAGGTAGATTGTCATATACTCATAAAAGAATTTTGATTTTCTGTCTTTTCATTTCACATTATATGTGGACATGAAATAATAGGGGTGATGACTTTATTATGTGATTTATTTCCCTAAACCAAGACTCTATAATTGTTATAATTTCTATTTTCCAGGGCCTTTTGAAAAGAGTACCAGTGATAACTATAGAATGAAACAGAGAGCCTGTAAGTATGGAAATGTACCTGCAAGAGTAACAGGCACTGTGAGATAATCTCATGGGTTGAAATTTAAAACTATCAGAATTTAAACCATTTTACTTATACCAAAGTTAGTTATGAAGACCTTCATAAATGTTATAAACTTCATATTCATAAATTGGATGCAAAATATATAAAGACTATTGCTTTTAAGTTGTAAACATTGTCCTATGAATAAAGCCAAAAGATTCAGACATTTATGAGTGATATGGCTAATGTAATAACTTTAAGGGAGAAACATGACACAGTTCTGTAGATATATTCTGTATAATATTGAGAAGAAAGTCTCTCTACTCTGCTGTTTCACTTGCAGTATAAATTTATCTCAATTAACAAAGCATAATATTGACAATGTATAAAAATATATGTTGCCAGACATGAGAGATTCCAAAATACAGAGAAAAAATAATGTCTTATACCAGTAGTATATCAGTTTAAAACAGAACCTATTTCTTTATTGTATTTTATTTTAATTTTTTTTTGTTTATTTCTTTTGAGACAGGGTTTCTCTGTACAGCCCTGGCTGTCCTGGAACTCACTCTGTAGACCAGGCTGGCCTCGAACTCAGAAATCCACCTGCCTCTGCCTCCCAAGTGCAGGGATTAAAGACGTGCACTACCATTGCCCGACTCAGAACCTATTTCATAACAAATGAATGTATATCAATTGACTTACTTTTAATTTCTTCTTCCCTTTCTTCTTGTTTGTCCTTCCTTCCTTTCCTTCCTTCCTTCCTCCTTCCTTCCTCCCTTCCTTCCTTCCTTCCTTCCTTCCTTCCTTCCTTCTTCCTACCTTTATTTTTTCCTTCTTTCCTTCTTCGTTTCCTCCACTTGGTCATTGAACTCAAGGCATTGTCCATAAGAACATTTTATACTACTGACTATATCTGAGCCTCACTGACAGTTTTTAAAGGCCTGTTCTTTTTTAAAGGAAAACATAGGATGAGTGGATCTGGGGGAGAGGTGAGGTGGTGCCAGGAGGACTGGGAAGAGTGGAGGGAGAGAAACTGTGCCTAGGATGTAATGTCTGAGACAATAAAAGGAAAAAGTGTCCTAATTTCATATAGCTTTACATCTAGGTTGGCATATTGTAGGCAAATAAAACTTTTAGTAATACTACAATAGTAAATGAAACATACACATGATTTTTTTTTTCAGGAATAACTTAAAACTTCTATATAAAATATCTATAAAAAGCCGGGCGGTGGTGGCACACGCCTTTAATCCCAGCACTTGGGAGGCAGAGACAGGTGGATTTCTGAGTCCGAGGCCAGCCTGGTCTACAGAGTGAGTTCCAGGACAACCAGGGCTATACAGAGAAACCCTATCTCGAAAAACAAAACAAAACAAAACAAAACAAAACAAACAAAACAAAACAAACAACAAAAAAAAACCAAAAAAAAAAAATCTATAAAAATCCAGACACTACAGTAAATGGTTAATGAAAAATCAAAATCAAAATCAGAAGTAAGAATGTAAGAAAATACATAGGATACTACATAGGCTAGTGATGAACTAGATGTATAGCACTCATAATGTTTGGTTTTAAAAGCATATAATTAGTATTCAGAATTGGTGCTTGTGAATGACATCTACATTAGGACAGCTATTAAAGTAGAGAAGCTAAATCTCCCATGACATGTCAAACAAATCTAATCATTTAGGGACAGTGTTCATGTATCTGTTAATCTACATTGATATTTCTTTTTCTTTTGGTAATATGTTGTAGTTTTCTTGATATTGAAGGAATTAGAAACAGGTAGAAACAACACTGAATATAGATTTCTGTGCTTGCAAGTTTTGATCATGATGAAAATTAGATGATTGAAGAAAAGAGAAGAAAATAAAGCCCTGCATGATAACAGGGTAGCTTTAGTAACCTGGTTACTCATTTCTGTTTATGGCAACATCACCGGTTAACCTCATAATTAAGAAGATAGAGCCCAGCATGATAACAGGGTAGCTGTAAGAACATGGTCACTCATTTTTGTCTATGGTAACACATCCTGTTAACCTCATAATTAAGAAAAATATCTCTGTTCTACCTATTTAAGGTTGTTTCTGTGATGGCTATATATTATGATTAATTTTATATGTTGCAATACAAGAGTAGTGAGAGACTGGGAAATTCAGAACATGGGAGCTCTCTAAAAATTTAGAGCTAGGTTCAAAATAAAAGATTGAAAAGTCTATTAAAAACTCAGAGAAGTTCAGATATCAGCCAAAGTTAAAATCTGTGTAAGGAAATAAAGTACACCTGTCACTTTTGGGCCCACATTAGGTATTCTACCCCATGTATAGTCTATAACTGGCTTTGATGTTTTCATCTGAAAAAAGTGATACTTGCAAGTTTCTTGCACATTTCTCATTCAGTTTCCACAATCTTCAGTTTAAGTATCATATTCCAAACCCATCTTCTCAATATTTCTGCTCTTTGATTTTCAGTCCTTTACCTGTAGGTACCAGTCATCTGACTTCTTTCTCTGTTCTGTTCTTTCCATCTCAGCTGTCAACCATCTCTGCTCAATGTGATTTCTCTACCTGGTTCTATCATCTTACCTGGCTCTTACAAGAAGTGGAAGTTCTCTGTCCATTCACTGTTCAGCTAAGTATGTGTGTACACAGCTCATGGACCAGCTTATCTATAAGGAACCCAAAGCATGAATAACAGTGCCACTAAGTACCCTTGGGACAGTAAACTAAGAATGGAAATTAGATGTTCCCAGGAGGCTTCACGCACTATCGTGAAGCAAGTCAAAATAATATACTAATATCTCTTTTTCAGTTATTCTTTCTTTATAAGAGTTTTCAAACTCTGCTTAATATGTATTCATTGGCATAATGATGAAGCTTAATGTGATATTTCAATACATGTCATAGCATATGTTGATCAGATGAGGGTTCTTAGTAACATCCTATTATAATTGGTTCAAAGGCTTTGAGCACCTTTCTTCTAGATTTTCACAAAACAGATAAAATGTTATTTTAAGTTACTGTGCTGTGAAACATTAAAATGTAGTTTTCTACCTCTTTACCTTTTCTAGCTTGTAGTTACACCTACTTCACATTTAAATTAGCATTGTTCTATTATATCCATGCTGCATTCAGTGTTTAATATGGCTATATGTTTTCCTGTGTCTTCATTTATCTGTTTCCATAGATATTATAAAGTGGTATGTAAAGAGTTATAAACAAGAGACAAAATGTTCAAAAAGAAATTGCATGTGCAAAGAATGGCACATGCATTGGGCTAGAAGAAAACACATTTCCACACTTGGATCTCAAGTTCGACTTTATGTCCAATGATGCCCTGTTACCTCCATTATACTATGCTGGAAACTTGCAATGAACTATGCTGACCTACCAGTGTGCAGTGTGTCTTCTTTTTTTTACTCTCTTATAAACTACACAATAACCAAGAGCTGTTCAAGCTCAGTGTACTTCAAGTGCTTAGTGTAGCTAAGTGTCTATGGGATAAACTTATTACATCTTTTGAAATTTAATTTAATAAACAATGATAACTCTACTTTTCTAACTTTTTTGAAAATAGCCTTTTTTCCTCACAAAATATGTCCTCATGACAGTTCTCCTTCCTGTACCTCTCCCAGTGCCTCTCCACTTTCACTTTAATCCAGATCTACCCATTTGGTCACTTATTAGAAAACAAATAGGTTTCTAAGGAATAATAATAAAGTATAATATAACATGATGTAACCAAAATTAATAAATTGGAATAGGATAATGCAAACAAAAGGAAAAGAGCCCATGAAAAAGCATAAGAAACAGTTACAGATGCAGAGATACACTCATTCCCCATACTCAGGAATCCCATAATATGCATGAAAAGAACCTATAGGGTAAAAAAGAAAAAAATATAAATAAAATATAGTATAATAAAAATAATGAAGAAAAATAAGATAAAAATTTTTAAAAATCCGACACAACATTATGAAACAAGGAATCCCTAATGCTGCTGTTGAGTTCACTTTTTATTGAACATCTAGTTCTGGCTTGAAGCTGACACTTAAGAGTAGTTTGTTTCCTGGTGAAACCCCCTTGGAAAAACTAAATTTTCATTTCTAAGTGTTTATCATCTGGAGAAAGCTTCTGGGTTATATATGGGGGCATGTATCTTTCAGCTCTAGTATATTGTCCATTGTAGACCTGTGTAGGCTCTGTGTATGCTACCTCTATCTCTGAGTTTATATGTGTATTGATCTTGTTGATCAAGAAGACTTTGTTTTCTTAGTGTTGTCCATTCCCTCTGACTCTTAACTCTGTTTGCCTCCTCTTCTGCAGGGTTCTTTGAGTCCTGAGGGGATGGATTTGATGGAGACATCCTCTTTAGGATTGGTGTTCCAAGGTCTCTCATTCTCTGAATTCTCTGTTTGGCTCGAGGTCTTTGTATTTGTTCCCATCTGATGCATAAAGAAGCTTCTCTGATGACAGCTGAGCAAGGCACTAGTCTATGAGTACAGAAGAATGTCATCAGGGGTCGTTATATTGTTATTTGTTTTATTGGTGCTGCTTTCCTTTCTTTTAAAAACAGTAGTATTTGGTTTTACTGCAAGTCCCTGGGCTATCTACCCTCAGATTCTTTGTCATCCATGTGGTGCTGGGTATAGGTTTCATCTTTGGAATGAGCCTTAAATCCAATCAATATTGATTAGGTACTACCACAAGTGTACCACATTGTGCTAGCGTATCTTGCAGTCAGTAGATTGAAGGGTTTGTGCTTGCTTGGTATTTATGTTTCTTCTTTGGTAATGTGTAGAATACCTTCCTATTTAAATCTACTAACACACAGTAGTGAAGGTTCTAAGTAGGCACTGGCTCGACTTCTTCATATTCAATGAGTTGTGTAGGTTTTATCTTCAGCAATGGGACCCTGACTTCAGTTTGTGAAGAAGAAACTGCAGACTTGGCAACAGCATGGATGGATTGTTTGAGGGTTCCCATGGGACCCTTTCAGCCAACAACTAAATTAGATGCAACCCATTCCTAGCATCTGAAGTTTTGCTCTGACTCCCTGAGTATTTGGGAATTTCATTTATATCACCTTCATATATATATATATTTCTCAAGCTTCTACTGTATTAGGTTTTCATACCACCCTTCAAATGACCCATAATTATAGCTGTTACTCTCATTTATTTTAGTTCCATACATTTACCTGTGAGTTTCTTTACCCATTCATGTGTAGAGGGACTTCTATTTTCTTTTAGTTTCAGGCTATTATGAATAGTTCTGCAATGAACATAGTTGAGCAAATATCTCTGTAGTAAGATAAAACACTTTGAGTATGTGCCTAAGAGTGGTATGGCTAGGTCTTGAGGTAGATTGAGTTCCATCTTCCTGAGGAACTGCCACACAGATTTACATAATCGCTGTAAAAGTGTGCCATCAGCAACAGATAAGTGTTCCATTTATACTACATCCTTGTCAACATTAGCTTTTAATTGTTTTTTGATCTTAGACATTCTGTCAGGTTTACAATGAAATCTCAAAGTAATTTGATTTTTTATTTTCCTTGTGACTAAGGGTATTGAACTTATTTTAAGTATGTCTCAACCATTTGAGGTTACTCATTTGAGAATTCTTTTAGACCTATACCATACTTTTTAATTGCATTACTTTACTTCTTGATATCTAGTTCTTTGAGTTCTTTTTCATATTTTGGATATTAGCTCTTTATTGAATGTTGGTAAAAAATATTTTCCTATTCTGTAGGTTTCCACTTTGGCCAATGACAGTGTCCTTTGCCTTGTAGAATCTTTTCAGTTTTATGAGGTCACATTTATTAATTGTTGATCTTAGTGCCTTGCTATAGGTGTTCTGTTCAAAAGGGTTACTCCTGTGCCAACAAGTTCAAGGCTATTCCCTACCTTCTCTTCTATGATGTTCAGTATATTGGTTTTATGTTGAGGTCTTTGATCCGTTTGGATTGAGTTTTGTGTAAGATGATAGATATGGATCTACTTGGATTCTTATAGATGCAGGCATACAGGATGTTCAGCAGCATTTGTTGAAGATGCTTTCTTTTTTCTTGTATGCATTTTGTTTTCTTTATCAGAAATCAGATGTTCATAGTTGTGTGTACATTTATGTTCGGGTCTTCAATTCTATTCAATTGATCAATGTGTCTGTTTTTGTGACAATACCCTGCTGTTTTCCTTACTATAGAGCTCCATAATTCAATTTTAAACAGGGCATAGTTATACCTCCAGGAGTTCTTTCATTATTTAGGATTGTTTTGCTATCCTCAGTTTTCTGCATTTCTGTATGAAGGTGAGAATTATACTGTCAAGATCTGTAAAGAATTGTGTTGGAATTTTGATGGGATTTGCATGGAATCCATAGATTGCTTAGGTAGTGTGGGTATTTTTATGATGTTAATCCTACTGATCCATGAGGATGGGAGATCATCCCATGCTCTTATATGGTCTTTAGTTTCTTTCTTTAATGTCTAAAGGCTTTATAATACAAGTCTTTCACTTACTTGGGTAGAATTACCTAAGATCTTTATGTATTATTGAGGCTAATATGAAAGGTATTGTTTCACTGATTTCCTTCAGTCTGTTAGTAGTTTGTATATAAGAAAGCTACTACTTTATTAAGACAATTTTTTTTTTAAAGTTTTCTTTCTTTTCTGAACTCAAGTAACATTTATAAGTCTCATTTGAAACCTTACTATCACTGGGAAATGCATTTGCATACAAATAGGACCATTTCTTAATTTATAATATGTAAAAGTATTAATCTCTATATACTGTTATAAGCCCTTTTATTGTGTACTCATCATGCAAAGATTATAAAAATATGGTTATGAAAATTTAAAAGTGGCAAAATCCAGGGAAAATTAGCTATTGTAAAGACTATTGTTTTAGTACCAGCTACAGAAAGATGAATTCTAATCAAAATAGGTTGGAGTCAGATCTACAGGATGGCTAACTGAGAATAAAAGATTGAAACCATATTTACCAACAATGTGGATAAAAGAGTTTACTAGAAAGGGTGTTATAGCAGATTGAGTGAATTCCAGAGCTTTGCCATAAGGCATGCATTTAAATTCCAACTCTATAATGTGTTAGCTTTTAGACAAAGTTACTCAAAATCTCCTTCAGCCATTAATTCCCTCAAGCTGTGTAAAAAAATGGAGACTACCCCTTAATTCACTAGGTTGATTGTGATGCATATAACAATATATTTTAAAGGTATACCATAGTTTCTGTACTTAACTTATTTTAAATTGTCTATATTTAGGAGCTAAGTAAAAAGCAGATGTGACTCAACTAGTATGGGCTCTCAGGAAGAGTTCCTGTATAGTAGGGGCTTGTTAGTGAATACTAGAACCTGTCAGACAAAAGATATAGTACCATTCATAATAGAGAAGGATTATTTTTTTCTATTTTGTCCTAATTAATTTTTGACATTTAAGGGAGCTTATTTGGCTAAGAATCTGTTGCCCAGGGCTGGGTGAAGAGAAATGGATGCAGTTATCTGACACAGGCAGGTTGTTTTTGTAGACACCTATTACAGGCAGCCTCGGGGCCAGACCTTCGCTCCCAGCTTTGATAGATGGAGCTTGTTTGAGCCTGAAAGCATTGTATTGAGTTGAGTTGCTTTGGGGGAACATTTCATATTGATCTCATCACTCTTATTTTATTTAGTGTACTTCAATAATCAAGATTACTGTTACCTGGTGACTCTATGAGACTCTCTATATAGTCCCCTTCTTAGGAACTGTTTAAATCTCTGCTATGGGAAGAGGCTCAAGAGATGTGACCAGGTAAGTGAAGTGTGCACAAGGGAAGGGATTGAAGGGTGAAAAACTAAAGAATGAGAGATGGAAAGAAACTCAAGAAAATCTCAGAAGATGGTTAATGTGGTTGAAAAAAAGAGATTATTAGATACTCATAGTTACTGAGACAAAGGAAGAGAGGGCAAGTAGAAAAATAAGAAAGAGAAAATGAACCTAACATCAGAATTCTCTTTTTATGGCCATTATTATCCTGTAATCAGTATTATTAATCAAGGCTTTCTATTATTCCAGATCTTGTATGACTAGCTAGTACTGAGAGATGTAAGACACATATGCCATATGTATCAAGAAATTAACACTCCAGATTGAAAGGATGTTTCTTGCTTATACTATTCTTAATGTCATTTCTAACTTATAATTAAAAATCTAAACCAGTGCCCAAATATCATGGCCCCAAAATTTATCAGCAGAGGAGAATTTTCAATTTAGCATGCTCTGGAGTTATCTAAGTACACTGTAGATTGTGGGAAAAATGCAAGAGTGTTGGTAATTGGAAAAAAACCCAGTGTCTGGGAACTTCAGAGGTTGGGCTTTATCAGTGTTGATGCCTTTAAGTTACTAAAGAATAGAATGGAGTGGGTCTTATCTGAGTCATTGTTTCTTGCCTCTTGTATGGACCAATGTTACTTCCAGCTTGGTTGGTTGGATACAGACTGGCACAGTAATTTGAAACCACTAATTTCTTTTACTCTGGTTTGTGAGACATGTAGGAAAAATGAGAATTCTTCCAATTCTTCTAGAATGATGTTCAAAAATCCTTACAGGGATCCAAAACAGTATACTCACTGTATGTAGGTTCAAGTCACAGGATGGATCTCAAGAACAAGCAAAATGTAATTAGGGAGAAAGAACAGGAGCTAGCTGATTCAATAGTGCTAGGAAAGATGCACATAGAAACAGAAACAATGTAGCAAAAGAGCAAGGAGAGCATCTTAGAAATATGTGTGATGGAAAAAGGAAGACATTGGAATTATTTCAATATAGGACATAAAATAATCTATGATACCAAAATAGACGAGGAGACTATGAGGAGAGGGTGACACACGATTCAGGTACAAGGAGTCATCTGCACAGCAACATCTTAAAACATACCAACAGGGTCTCGTCTTGTGGAGTGTATTCAAAGTATGGATCAAAATGGTTTAAGGAGCTGTAGAATTTATGTCAGAGGTTTTAATCCCTTCATATTATAGAGGCTGAGGAGTTCTAAAAACAATACAGTTATGTAATTTGAGAAAGATGTACAAAAACATTGGAGCTTGTAAGAAGGATCTGATGACAGGTAGTATGGCTCCAATTGTACTTCTCTAGTACTCTGGAACAGCTCAGTTTAGTGACTCAGTACAAAAGGTTATAACATGACTGTTCTTATTTTATAGTCTACATTTGTGTGATATATGCCTATAAGATTTTTAAAGACTAATCTGGAAAATAAGATGTGAATGAACCTAGGAGAACTAGGAGAAATAATTTATAAAGGGAAAAGCTCATTTCATTTTATGACTTTAGTTCATGGTACTTGACTTGGTTGCTTATGGATGTGGTGAGGCAGTATACCATGGTAGAAGACCAAGGCAAAGGAAAATTGCTCATTTGATAGCAACTAGGGGATGGAGAAAAAGAGGAAGAGGCAGGGATCAAAGTGCATCCTTCTATGGCACACCCTTCAGTGACTAACTTCTTTCAAGTAGATCCCATGACCTGATTTTTCTAAACTTCTTTATATCTTATTAAGCTAAATAGATTGATACATCCATAATTTTAGAGATTTTATGATTAATCAATTTCAAAAGCTTCACTATAAACAGTGCTATACTTGGAACTAGGAGCTCAACACATGAGTTTTGAAGATACATGAAGCATAAAATGCAAGTGATAGCTATATCTAATGAGATTAGAGTCAAAAAAGTAGGGCCAGGCACTAGCAAAAATGGTTTAAGGAGCTGTAGAATTTATGTCAGAGGTTTTAATCCCTTCATATTATAGAGACTGAGGAGTTCTAAAACAATACAGTTCTGTAATTTGAGAAAGATGTACAAAAACATTGGAGCTTGTAAGAAGGATCTGATGACAAATATTATTACTGCCATTTTTTCAGAGTGTGTCTTCAACTCACTATGCTGATCTTCAATAACACCACGTCCTCCTCCTCCTCCTCCTCCAGCTTCCTCCTTACAGCCTTTCCTGGACTGGAACTTGCTCACATCTGGATCTCCATTCCTGTTTGTGGTCTCTACACCATAGCACTCTTGGGAAACAGTATTATTTTGTTTGTCATTATCATTGAACGGAGTCTCCACAAGCCCATGTACTATTTTCTCTCCATGCTGTCTGTTGTTGATCTAGGTCTGACTATCACAACCCTTCCCACAGTCCTTGGTGTTCTTTGGTTTCATGCCCGGAAATCAGCATTAAAGTGTGCCTCATTCAAATGTTCTTTGTGCATAGCTTCTCATTCCTGGAGTCTTCAGTGTTGGTGGCCATGGCTTTTGACCGCTACTTAGCCATCTGCAGCCCTCTGAAGTATGCTACTTTCCTCACAGACATGATGAGCTTTGTGATTGGACTGATCATCTGTATAAGACAGGTGGTTTTCATGTTTCCCTCAATTATGGTTGTGAAGAGTGTGTCCTTCCAAGGAGGCCAAGAGCTTTCCCATCCATTTTGCTTCCATCCAGATATAATCAAATTCACAAACACCAACCCCTGGATCAGCAGTTTCTGGGGAATGTTTCTTCAACTCTACCTGAACGGCACTGACTTAATGTTCATTCTTTTCTCTTACGTCCTGATCCTCCGCACTGTTCTGAACATCGTGGCCCCGAAAAAAACAACAGAAAGCTCTTAGCACATGTGTCTGTCACATCTGTGCTGTGACCATTTTCTATGTGCCAATGATCACCCTGTCTTTGGCACACCGTCTCTTCAGTTCTACCCCCAGGGTGATCTGTAGTATTTTGGCCAATATGTATCTGCTCTTGCCGCCTGTGCTGAATCCTATCATTTACAGCTTGAAGACTAAGGTTATTCGTCAAGCCATATTCCGGCTGTTCCGATTAAAGGGTTCAAGGGGCTACAGTATGAGGAGCCTTAGAGGAAGGTGGGATAGAAGGAGACAATTTTCTAGTACGTGATTTGTGACTAAAGAAGAAGATTATTGATTAGTTATCCCCAGGTATGATGGTTAGTAAGGAAATTCCAACTTAATTACAGGAGAGAGAAGAACCACATGTCTTTGAGTTTATGAGGGCTTTAAAAACACATTTCAAAGCCAATTTATGAGCAAATATGTAAAATGATATTTAAATAATATACATGGACTCTCATGTGCAAAATGATACTTTCATGGTTAGTGACATCTGCTATTAAGTCTGAGGACTTGGGTTTTATCTCCTGGACCCATTCCAGGGAAGAGAGTACTAACACCAATGAATTGCTTTCTGACCTAGACCTATACCACAGCACATATTTGCACATGCACACATGTACACACACACACACACACACACACACACACAGACCCTTAAAATCCTTCCAGTGGAACTCATATCTTGCTGTAAAGCAGGAATAGTTAGAGCAGAAACAAATGGCATCATTTATACTTTTTGTTTGACTAAATAAACTCTTCTTTTCCCTCACTGAGGTTCGTATTCCCCAGGAAGTGATGGGGTTTTACTTTTTCACCCATGCTAGTGAAAGGAAAAGTTACTTGTATGTGCACAAGACACAGAAAGAAATGTGTAATTAACAAATCTAGAAAAATCTTACATGATTACTTCACTTCGCGTCATAGTCCTACTTCCTTGCACAGGGACCCTTATATTTCTTTTGTTAATCCCTTTTACTTTCTTAACAAAGAAGTTGACTTTATAATTTAAACTGTTTGTATATTTCCCTTTAGTACAACAGATAGTATTACATATTGCCATTATTGTTGCTGCATGGTCTAGGATGCCAGGATAGGTTCTTATTCTTAGTCCCCAGCTCCTCCTTAGTGCAGACTCTGCCTCCATACAGTAGCCTCTGTTTGAAAGTATTCACTGACTTCTGACAAGCTAGTTGCCTCTGTTCTTTACTGCTTGAGACACAGCAACATTGGGCAGGAACTTCAGTGATGCTTAATGAGGAATTCTGTGCTATGTATAACCAGTCATTTTTGATAAAATTCTAACATCAAGAGACCACCTTAATTAAAGATATTTGTTTTGTAATGTAACTGCCTTGGGTATGGTGTTGTTGGGGCAGTATAATTTCTGAAATCTTTTTCCACTAATGGAATTATAAAACTTTTTTCCCACCTGGAATAATCCATGATTGAACATAGTAAGGCAAGATTTTCTGATCTGAACCATCGATTTCTTTCCAAAGTAGGCAATATTAGCCTTAAACTTTACTGTGTGTCTCAGTTTTCTGGGAAACCCCACAGTCCTGCAGAAACACTGCTGGCTTAGTGATTCTGCTTTGCTTAACTCACTATATATTTTTTTCAGTTAATAATTACCAAGCAATAGTCACATTACTTACAATTAAAATTATTTGTATTAGGTTCCCTTTAGGCAAAACATTCAAGTGCTTTATATATTTCACCCAGTTCATGTTCCATCAGAATAAGCAATTTGTTGTTCATTTATGTGTGCTGAAAATTATCAATTCAGTCAGTAAACTTAATTATTAATTTAATGTTCCTTCCAACACGAGACTGTAAGATGTTTGATAGTGGATCTACATCTTTAGGTAACTTTTAACTTTTAATTTAGTGAATATCACTTAGTTAATACAGTGTGATATGTATTTAATCATAATTAATGTTACTAGTTATTGCTTTTCATAGTTCAGTAGCTCCTAATATAAATTCTTACAAACATGTATTTCTTTTTAGATTCTAAGAAATTAAAGTCCTACTTTTAGAAAGAATCAAAATTTTTGAAAGTCTTATGTAGTGTCTAAAGTTGTATGCTTTGGATTCATAGTTTCTGGGCTCAGATTCAATGTCTAGATGCTTTAGAAATCTAGGTCTTTGAAACAGTTTTTAAATTGTTTTCTAAGCTTTAACTTCTTACTGTGGGACAGGAGTAAGCAATGAACTCATCTTTCACATGCTTACACCAAATTTTTGGTATTAATGGACTCACAAAGTCCAGTGCCTGGACCTGGTAACCATAGACTATAGCTATCCATCACGTAATTATAGTACCTTAAAAGTTATTTTCTTTTACACAAAACTTCTCCTCCTTATTAGAGTTGTTCTTAATTTAAATAAAGCTTAAAAAGTTATCTCTGTAGTCAACATACTTTGTTTATTTTCATGTGACAAAAATATGAGAACTATACTTGTAATCCTTAAGTAGGTTGAATTTATCTTTTCAGTGTTATCTGATTAGCCAATTTATCTCTATCATGTGATATTTATCACCATGTTAATCTTACAATCTTCAATAATGTATTGAAGTTTTTTGCTTGTTCTCTTCACTGATTTATGAAGGAAACACAAAGATTTATAACTTCTTAATAAATGCCATTATCACACTCAGCCTAAACTGAGTTTCTATTTGTTTTTATTGTTTGTTCATTCATATACTTTTGTATCTTCAGTTTTAGAATTACTTGGGTAAATTCTAAAAGAATTGTTATTGTAAAATTGATGGGAAAAAATATGGGCTCTTTAAAAAAAGGCTGAGGGGAAAAGATTTGTTTTAGCCTATTTACTCTTCTGTGACAGAAATAGCCTAGCTGATAGGGATTTAAATTTCTGAACACATTAAAAATTAGGAAGGATATAAACATTTTCTTGTTTCTTACATGACAATGTGTTTACATTATGATACAGAATGTGTGGTATTTTAAGTGCAAATTCACTAAGTTTAAGATTAAGCTACTGTCCTCTCACGTGTAAAAATATGACTTTTCAAAAATGAGTGTGATGGTTCAGGCATATTGTCCCAACAGTTAGGATGTAGAATTACAGACTCAGAAATTAGGATGTAGCCATTAGAGGCTGACCTGGGCTACACAGTGAAATCAAGGCCAGCCTGAGACATTCTGAAACCGTGCCTTAGAAAATCTAAGTATCTCTGCTCCACACTTGGTTCTCATATTTCCTTTAGACAGGAGCCATTCTGGGATAAGAATTTGGAGATGAGTGGATGGCTAAAGGAAAGGCCATCTAGAGACTGCCCTACCTGGGGATCCATCCCATATGCAAACACCAAACCCAGACAAAAAGTGCTTATTGACAGGAGCCTGATATAGCTGTCTCCTGGAGGCTCTGCCAGAGCCTGACAAATACAGAGGCGGATACTCATAGCCAACCATTGAACTGAGTATGGGGACTCTAATGGAGTAGTTAGAGAAAGGACTGAAGGAGCTTATGGGGTTGCAAACAATAATAAAGAACAATAATATCAACCAACCAGACACCCCAGAGCTCCCAGGGACTAAACCACCAACCAAAGAGTACACATGGAGGGACCCATGGCTCCAGCCACATATGTAGCAGAGGATGCCCTTGTTGGACATCAATAGGAGGAGAAGCCCTTGGTCTTGTGAAGGTTCGATTTCCCAGTGTTGGGGAAATCCAGGGGTGAGGTGGTAATGGGAAGATGGAAGGGTAGCACCTCATAGAAGTAGGGGGAGGTGGGATGGGAGGGGAGAGGTGGAACAGGAGAGGGGGCTTCCAGAGGAGAAACTACAAGGAAAGGGGATACCATTTGAAGTGTAAATAAAAAAAATATCAATAAAAAAGAATAAAATGTTAAGCTCATGATCCTTAAAATTTGGAGAAAATACCTATTATCAAGACCAAGAGGTTACAGCTAAGTAAAATAATTACTATGCCGTCTCACCAAGGAACCTATATAGAACTTTATAGCACTATGAAAGCAAGTCAACAGAAAGGAAGACAAAAAAGGAAATCTAAATATGAGAATGGAGGTCAGTGATAAATGTTCATCTTACTTCCAAAAGGCCCTCAGTTTGATCCCTACCACAATATTTAATGAATTCAATAATCTCTGTGTATGTGTCTCTTTTTCCATCTGATTAACATTTTCCCCAATCATTGGAGCTACAGTAGTAAATATGACTTGTCCAATTATTCAACTGAAACAAAATTCAAATTAGAAAGATGAAGTTAAGTGCTGTGACATAACTGGAGAATGTTTGGGATCACTGAGAAAGAACTGAGCAGTCTAACTTAGGAAGAGGCACACAGGCTTTGGCTAAGCCAGGGGGCCAGCCATGGTCAGATAGTCAATAGTAACTTCTTGAGTAAACTTACATGGGCATAAAACCAGGCATATTTAATCATTTAAGAATAACTTTTTAAAAATGGTTCTTTGGAACAAAAATTATTTGCAAGTTAAATCAAACAGCATACACCAGTTGATATGAGGACGACACATACAGCAGAGGACTGCCGGGTCTGGCCCAGTGAGAAAAGTTCCACCTAATCATTGAGGGACTTGAGGCTCCAGGGAGTGGAAAGATTTGGTAGGGTGGGTGTGGGTGGGGACATCCTCTTGGAGATAGGGGAGGAGGTATGGGATGAGAAACAATCAGAAGGGCAGACCAGGAGGGGCATAATGTCTGCACTGTAAAAAAGAAAAAAAAAAAAAAAAAAGAAAATTATATTTGAATATATGATGAAGTACTAGTCAGTCATAGAAAATAAAATCATGTCATCAGCATGAAAATTGATGGAATAGGATTCTTTATTTAATCTAAATAAAGAAGACTCAAAGAGACAACTATCATAATGTAGTCTCATGTGTAGAAAGTAAATTTTTAATAAAGAAAACGACGCCCCAAAGTGGGATCCAACTCAAGAGGAGGTCCCAAGGCCTTACACTTACACTGAGGCTACAGAACGCTCACAGAAAGGACCTATCATGACTGCCCTCGAAAAGACCCAAAAGCAGCTGAAAGAGTCAGATGCAGATTTTTGCCCACAACCAATAGACAGAAGCTGCTGACCCCTGTAGTTGAATTAGGGAAAAGCTGAAAGAAGCTGAGTAGGAGGGAGACCCTGTAGGAGGACCAGCAGTCTCAATTAATCCTGGACCCGCAAGATCTTTCAAACACTGGACCACCAATCAGGCAGCGTACACCAGCTAATATGAGCCCCCCAACACATATATAGATGCGAGAGAGATGCTATGGTGGTCTGGGGGGGTTATAAAGTAGTAGAAGATGCACTAACCTCAGGAAATTGGGCCAGAGAGTTTAGAGCATTGGGTGGGTTGGGACATCATCTGAGGAATAAGGGGGCAGGGAAGAAGTTATTGGGATGTAGAACAGTAGGAAGGTGAACCGGGAAGAATAAAAATTTGGAGTTTAAAATAAATAAATAAATTTTATAAAAATTAAAAAAAATTAAAGAAACAAATGAATTACAGAAAAATAATACAGAGGAAAAAAAGATCAAAGTTGTGAATCCATAGGGTAAATATGAGCAAATTGTCTTTAGATTCATGATATGCCAAATGAAATTCATATGCTGATAAAAATTAATATAATTTATTTAATTATACTAATTAAACATATGAATAAGTATTCAATTAAAATGTATATAAAATATTATGTACTGATAAAAAACAGATAAAACCAAAATAACATAGAATATTAGAAATGGTGCTGTTTCCATTCAGTGTGCAAATCAAAATCTTATCTGAGAAACAATTTAATATTATAATAGGTTATTTTTTCTTTTTTAGTCATGCAAGTCATAGTGAATAATAATATAGCAATAGAATAATAAAATTATTTTTTATCCCTGGAATATCACGTTATTGACAATTATTTTCTTCGAGTTCATATACAAAAATTTAAGCATTGATGTTCTTGAATTATTTGTAACTTTTTAGCAGTGAATATTCACAAATAAAGCAGAAGAGGAAAAAGAAATTATTTTTATTATTTATTTTTTTTGAGCAGGATTTCTCTGTGTACCCTGGCTGTCTGGACTCCTGTAGACCAGGCTGACCTCGAACTCAGAGTCCGCTGCCTCTGCCTCCAGTGCTGAATTAAGTGCGTCCACCCAGGCAGAATTATGAGGACCTAGTCCTCTTTAGTTGACGTGCTTATACTTCTAGTTAGATAATATGAAAAAAGCCTTTCACACACACACATGAATTTTTGCTACTAATATACAAATATCTTCAATTATTTGAAAAATCACTTCTAGTTCATTGGGTTATTTGATTATATCATAACCTGAAATATGAAGTATTTTTAAAAAAACCTACAAAATCCCTTTATTTTATAATAGATGTTTTAAACCAGGCAATGAAAATGCCAGTTATTTTACAATGCCATATATTTGTTTGCAACTTCTCTAATTCTTATTTATAATGAAGTCTTCCCTCTTTATCCTTATTTTGACCATTATTGCTAGCAGCTCAGAAATAATGAAGAAAGATTGGTTTTTTTTTCTTAAAGAATAATATATAGGAGAGAAGGAAAATAATCTAAAATAAAACCTCAAATTAAATTAAATTGGAATAATAGCACTCTATAATTCTCAAGTACTTTGATATTCATTATTTTCAAGCAGACCATAACTACTTCTTCTGTAAAGAGTGAAGCCAAAATATTATATAAATATGTGAATCAGTTTCAATGACTTTATATGACTCTTCTCCATTCACCTGTCAATTCCCATGTGAATCTTCTGTTCATATAGTATTCAGACTACTGGTTGTATTAATTCTAAAAATGATTAAGATAGATAATGGTGAGTTTATATCCAGACCACCACCTTGAGTGGTCACCTTGTTGGTATCTGAAAGGATTTGTCCTGCTTAGAATTTGTTGAGAAAATGGTATTGATGAATTCTTGAAAATACTTTGCTTAGAAAGAAATTATTTTCTCGTCATCTTGATTAATCTGACCCAGATTTCTGCCAGCCATAATTTTATTTTAGACCTAATTTTCCTAGAACCTTCTCACGAATTTGCCGTGTCTTTACACAGTACACAATAGGGTTCATCAGAGGTGGCACTAGCAAAAAGATGTCAGCAATAAGGATCATGGCCATAGGTGACTTGTGCTTGCCAAAGCGGTGCATGGATGCTAAAGCAATGATGGGTACATAGAAGATAAGCACAGCACAGATGTGAGAGACACAGGTATTGAGGGCCTTGAGGCGCTCTTTATGGGATCCAATGCCCATCACAGTCTTCAGAATGAACACATAGGAGACAGCAATGAACATACTGTCTGACATCATACAGAGTGCAACAAAGAACCCATAGAAAAAGTTGACTGTGTTGTCAGAGCAGGCCAGCTTCATGACATCCTGATGGAGACAATAGGAGTGAGAAAGGAGGCTTTTCCGGCAATATGCCAGTCTTCTCAGAGTGAAAGGAAATGGAAGCACTAGGAGCATGCTTTTAATGAGAAACACCAGTCCCATTTTGGCAACTCTTGCACTGGTGAGTATAGAGCTGTATCTAAGTGGGTTGCGTATGGCCAAAAAGCGGTCAAAAGACATGATCAGAAGCACCGAGGACTCCATGTCTGTGAAGCCATGGATAAAGAATTCTTGAGCAAAGCAGGCATTTGGGGAGATTCCTGTGGCATTGAACACAAAGATCCGGAGCATGGTGGGGAGGGAGGAGAGGGACAGGCCCAAGTCAGAGATGGCCAGCATGGATAGGAAATAGTACATGGGAGCATGGAGTGAGGGCTCAGTCCTGATCACAAAGAGGATGGTGCAGTTGCCCAGGATGGCCACCAGGTACATGAGGCAGATGGGAATGGAGATCCACACATGAGCATACTCTAGGCCTGGGATTCCAATCAGGAAGAAGGTGGTATCTCAATTTCTGAAGAATTGAGAATGGACATGATAGAAGACTTCACAAGCATCTACTCAGAGATCTGAAGTGGCACTTCCAACATGAACTTGTCTTGCTTATCTTCCCTTCCTTTTACCACATATGCCCAAGAGACAGAGAAAATGCAGTTAAAAACAAAAGAATAAGACATTTCTTTTAAGTCACTATGAAAGAGTTAGTTCCTGTTATTTGGCAATAAGAATATAATCACTGCCTCCAATAATCCTATGACTCCATTCCATGTCCAGGGGAAAACACATAGAGAGTAACAAGTGCAGATTTATTTCCTTTGCCATATCAAGTTTGTTCCCATCATGTGAAAACTTACACAGTTATGCAGGACTCCAGAATAACTCATTTTCTTCTGCTTGGGACTTAGAGCTACTTGAGGGAAGGAGGGAGGGAGGGAGGGAAAAGGGAAGGAAAAAGAGGCTAGAAGGCCCAGAAAGATAAATATATGTCATATATGATATATGTGTTTTAGGGTATTAATAAGTCATCCACAGTAGAAAGTAGTTTATCAAGTACCAAACTACAGGCAAAGTATTGAGGATGAATGGGGTCAGTACTCAGATAATTTTCTGGCACTATAAGACAAGTAGACCTCTTCAGTTGTAGAGTATTTTCAAAGGCAACTTAATTACAGCATGTTTTTGAGATTTTTAAATTTAATTTCATCAAGGAAAATTAATCTCATATATATATATATATATATATATATATAATTATATTATCATATATATATGAATTATATGTACATATATATCATAACACTTTTTGATGTAAAGAATGTGAGGGCTTCTTTGAGTTAGATACATGACATTAAGAGCAGATCACAAGATTTTGTATTGTTCCTTTTCCATAATGAGTCACTGAAGTCCTGTTGTAGGAGAGCCAAGCTACCCTCTCAAGAGAATGAAGCAGAGGACATATCATGATCTTGGTACTAGCCATTCCCTCTCCTCTAAAATGGTCCTTTCAGGACAGCATAATAGCTCCTCTGCCACTATAATTGGAGGATCTCAGGAGTGGCTTCTCATGAAGGCCTTTGCTCTGGATTACTCCAAGCAGGACCATGTACAAAACTGCCACTTACTCTGCTATATTACAGCACCTCAATGGTCATGTGATTGTTGTGTATGTTTTTCTTTTTCATAGTAGCCAATAAAGCTGCTTAAGATAGTTGCTACCAAAGTGACTGGACATTTTCATGACTGAGCATAGTTTCTGGCAAATATATATCTGATTATATTGAATAGTATACACCCCAACTTATTGAATAGGACAATTCTATCTCCTATCACATAGATAATTGATTTTTCATTTCTTGGAAATTGTTTCCTAGCTTCTAGTGGGCTAAGATTAATGGTCATTTCTTGGGTTTAGCATTAGGCTACAATTATTATTTAAAAAATATTAAAATAAGTACATTTATATATATATAATATAATATTAACATATATAAAAGAGAAAAATATAAAAATACAATTCTAAGATTGTTAACCTATCATATGTGAAATACATATGTAAATATGTATATAAATAGTAAGAAGATAAATACTATTATTTATTTTTTCCTAGATACTAAATCTTGGAAAGAGGAAGAAGTGCATCAAGTTCTTAAAGAGAAGACTGGAGAGTGAAATGGTCAGACACTGATGTTCATGACACTGTAACACATATGAGCTGCTTCAAATCTGGTGTCTCATTCAGTCTTCACATAAAAGCATTGTTTATAATGTAAAAATTTAAACACTGAAGCCAAAGTTCAAGAAATTTCTCAATATATCCTTGTGAGCATATATGAGAATAATATGCTGTTTGAACCTGAGCTTTGTCAATTTCGTGATAATTTCCATTTCACTTAGCTAATATACTAAAATGACTTAAGTTACAAAGAAATTGAGTTCTATTGCTGGATACATAAATATTGATGCTGCTATTAAAAATGTATCAAGAATGGTTGTTATTCTGAACTTTAGTATGGACAAGTTGCACATTGTCCTCCCTGGTTAAGTTAGTCAGCACACAACATATCAGTATAATTTCTGATTAAAATGGGTCAAATGATGTAACAACAGTTGGATTGTTGGTAGAAAAACCCACCAAGCAGCATCCACTCTGATGAAGTAAGACAAAGGCACATTGTCAATTTCTGTCTAGGAAAACCAGGGGGTGTTCAGATAAGACATGGGCTGGGCTTTTGTTCTGAGAGGGTAGAAAAAAGAGGGGGTGGATATTTTAAAAATACACACAAAGAAGAGAGAAGATCACGACACACAGAGAGAAGAAGAGAGAGAGAGAGGAGAGAGAGAGAGAGAGAGAGAGAGAGAGAGAGAGAGGGGAGAGAGAGAGAGAAGAGACAGAAAGAGACAGAGAGACAGAGACAGAGAGCAGAGACAAGAGAGAGACAGACAGAAACAGAGAGACAGAAGGGAGAGACAGGGAGAGAACAGAGAGACAAAAAGATAGAAATAGAAAGTGAGAGACAAATTAAGATCTCTTACAACATACTAGATAATTTGTGATTCTTACATTAAAGGTTTTTTTTTTATTGTATTCCAATAAGTTTGTAATACTTTTTGTGTGAATTTCAAAACATCTACGTATCTATGGCACTCATAGTCTGGTGAGAGGGGATATCAAAATAATACATTTTCTTTAAGGGTGAGTGATAAACTTGGCAAGTTCTACATTAATCTAAAATACAATAAATTTCTTATTAGCCTTATTTATTATCAGAATGCTACAATATATTTATTTCTAAGCTCTGTGCCTGATTAAAAAAAAATCTGAATACTTTAAAAACTTGGCATTTTTGAAAGATGTCTTAAATTTTACTATTAACAAGATTAAACTGATAGCTTTTTCTTAGATAATTCCTTGAGTTCTTTATACCTATCATTTTGTTTAATTATATGAGAACCCCTATGAGTCAGGTGCCATTTGTTTAGTCTTTATTAGTTGGGGAGGAAATAACTAGGAGGAGCACACAACTGCAACTCCAGCCTATGTCTCTCTCATGTCCCTGCCAAAGACCTAGTATGCCCTGTGCTTCTCTTACAATTGTTTATAGTGCATAGGCATCACTAGTTTCTTGATCCAAAGTTTTTCTTCCAATCACTTAAAACTATAAACTTACCCTACTTGCCAATTCTTCCAATAATGGAGTTTTTCTCTATAACTCCAGTGTAGCAACTGGGATTCTGTTTTGACAATCTGAATTCTGTATTTGTGGATGTCTGCCTTCCTTTTTTAGGTAAATGTATTTTATTCTTTATTGAATGAATATTGATGAATTTCTGAGCTTTTTTTATACCAAAAATTGGAAGCTTTTGTTATAGTCATTCTTATTTACAACCTCTTTTGAGTTCTGGCTCTTGGTAAATCATTGGTTTACATATGCTACAGGCCTTAAAAGCCATATTATATTCTAAGACAATGTGATGTTATGACCACTCACCACTCAAACAAACAGCAAAGTAAAACGAATTTACACCAGAGTCTTCTCAGCCTGCTGCTCCAGGTCTGCCCATCAAGGCTCTTATCTACACATAGCAGATGCCTAGAGGTGCCTTTGGGCTTTGCTCTCATGGGACATCTATTACATCAGCTCTTCTTCCCTCTGTAAACAAATGATTTCTTTGACCAATGGAATAAAACAGGGGTTATGGAAATAAACTGACAAAGCTATGTTCACTTAATTTTGCTAAAGGAGGCAAAAGCATAGAGAGAAAACATAGCTTATTTAACAAGTGGTGCTGGTTGTTTGTCTTCAGGAGAATGACATTATATTGAAATCTTTCATTTTTATAAAAAACAATTACAAATAGATTGAAGACTTGAATTTCAAACTGGAAACCCTGAAACTTCTAGTAGAATGAAGCAGGCAGTAGGGAATATTCTCCCAGGCACTGCAGTTGGCAAGGACTCTGTAGACAGATTGCTAGTAGCAAAAAAAAAAAACTAACCAGAGCATCAAAAGTGGAAATATATACCTGAAAATGAAAAGGTTCTGTATAACACCAAAACTATCACTGGAGCAAACAGCCCCAAAATGGGAAAAAAAAACTCTACCTGCTATTCTACAGAAAGGGGCTAATAATCTAGAATTCAAAAAGAATTGCTGATATTAAATATCAAGGCAGTCAAAGTATCAGTTAACAATTGGGAAAATTAATCCAACTGACAGTTTTCAAAACAAACACATATGATTAAATAACTACTTTTGAAGTAATCAGAGCAATACAAATGAAAACTTCTTTGGCATACCACCTTACCCGGGTCAGAATGATGTCATCAGCAACAAATGCTAGTATGTAGAAGAGAGAAACTCTTGTTCACTGTTGGTGTGAATACAAATCGATACAGCTATTATAGAAATCAGATTGGAGGTTTCTCAACAATTTCTCAAATAGGACTACCAGTTGACACAGATATTTCACTCTGGGTGTATACCCAGAGAACTTCACACACTACCACAGAGGTATCTGCACCACTATGTTTACTGATGCTCTACTATTCTACTCACTATAGCAAGTAAATTGTTCATCAGCTGGTTAATGAGCAATGAAAATGTAGCACATATATAAAGTAGAATATTATTCAGCTCTGAAGAAAAGTGAAGTCACATAATTTATAAGAAAATGATGAACTTAGGATATATATTAAGAGTGGTCACACAACCTCAGAAAGAATATCAACACATGTTCTTCCTCATTTATGGATCCTGGTCTATAGTCTCTCTCTGTGTCTCTCTGTATCTCTCTGTCTCTCTCTGTCTCTCGTGTGTGTATATATATGTGTGTTTGATGTTGTGTACATGTAAACACATATACATGTGGGTACATGATGACATACAGAAAGGAGAACAAGAAAGGATAAATATTAGAGCACAAGGACTGAATGCAGGTAATGGGCACATGAGTCATGGAAGAGGATATAAAGCTAACTGTTTTTCTGGGGTTTAACTCTAACATGAACTTTTTATTTTCAGGTAGTAGATAAGTGAATAAAATATCTTTGATAATTCAAATGTAAAATCCAAGGTAACGCTTGCCATCTTCAGATTTATTGCTCTATCTGCACAGAAGTTCATTGAGATGAATAGAGTTTAGATCTGGTTAATTTTGATGTATGATTTTTTTTGCTGATTCTTTATAACAAAATTTAAATAATTTTTTAAAAAACACCAACCAAATGGACTGAAGTCAGGGACCCCTGTGGTTGAATTAGGGAAAGGCTGGAAGAAGTAAAGGAGGGTGGGTGACCCCATAGGAAGACTGCTGAGTCTCAACAAACCTGGATCCCCAAGATCTCTCAGACTCTGAACCACTAACCAGGCAGCATACACTACCTGAGCTGAGGCCCTCGACACATATAAAGCAGAGGACTGCCTGGTCTGAACTCAGTGAGAGAAGATGCACCTAACACTTGAGAGACCTGAGGCCCCAGGGAATGGGGAAGCCTGGCAGTGTGTGGGGGGTGTGGGAACATTCTCTTGGAGCTGGGGGAGGATGAATAGGACGAGTAAATGTTGGAAGGCAGAATGAAAGGGAGATAAAGACTGGACTGTAAAAAAAGATTAAAGATAATAAAAAAAGAAGAAAGAAAGTAGGTAAGAAATTAAGATAAACAGCACAATCTAAACCTAGATAATAAAGACACAAACTGCTGAATAAAACCCAATACTCAAAACTTAAAGATCTATAGAAAATTAAGGGTTGCCAGGGAAGATTGGCTTCGAAGGCCCCATCCATCTTTGAGGGTCTATAGACCGGTAATGGATACTAGGGAAGGAAGATAAATCTTGTTCAATGGTGTAGTCAACTGTAAGTTCCCCATATGCCTTTAATAAATCCTGACTCTTGTCCTTGTAAATAATTTTAACTGAAATTATTGGGTTGTTTAAAATAAAAAGACACAAAAGTAGAACTGTTGAAAAGAGAAAGATCAGTAGGAATGGAAAGGTGACAAGAGAAAGTAGTGGCATGGGTGACTAGGATAAAAGTACATTATATGCACAGATGAAATATCATAATAAAACTGCCATTAATACACACTAATAGAAAACATAAAAAGTATTCAAGTACAGTTAATGGAATTTGCTATAATTGTCCAAAATAATATTTTATCTGTGTCTTTTTAATTTATATATAAACATTATCAAGTCTTCATTATTGCTTCATAGTTTTGAGTTACTTTTCTTTTTTTAACATAAACTATTATAGGATTGATAAAATACATTAGAAAACTATGGTGGCAGCGCAAAGAGTGGTCATTGAATACCTTATCATAAATACAACATGTAATGCCAGAGGGATGTAATTTTGAGATGTCTGGCTAGAAATGGGACATAGGGCCTCAAATCATATGCACCTACTGTTTACCAACAGCTTTGTAGATTACATTCTACAAAGAACATTCTGGACTTGCAAAGTGGTTTCAGAAGTGTCTGACCCTTGGGAATTACTCATTATTTTGCGAATGATAAAATCTGTAGGAAAGTCCAGAGGTATGGTTTAGAATTGGAATTAGAATATTTGATTAAACCGAGTCCATTATCTTAATTATGCTTCCAGACCTATGTGAGCATCACATTTCAATCTTCATTCTGATTTCCAGTCTTTACGTCTCAGAGATTTGATCATCCAGTTGGTAACCTGTCTCTGGCTCCTGCGGAGACCTGGGTGCTAAGGAGTTAACTCATAGACTCACCATGCTCTTTATAAGGTTAGAGTCAGAATGTCCAGGAGACTTCTCTTCACTCCCAGAGGGCTATACTCTAGAGCAAACAGAAGAGGCTCATCTCGATAAAGTAGAGGGCTCTTGTTCTTACCCTTCAGGGAAGT
Organism: Mastomys natalensis; assembly: GCA_021653895.1. NCBI lineage: Eukaryota > Metazoa > Chordata > Mammalia > Rodentia > Muridae > Mastomys > Mastomys natalensis. Next base: position 112,664 of record JAJTUV010001503.1, on the reverse strand, counting down.
GCGCTTCTGGTTCTGGACAAGGAGCTAAACATCCCATTAAGAGCTTAAAATTAAAGCTTTGTTAAGTGAAATTGTTAAGGAAAATTAAAGCTTATGTTTGAAGAAGTAACTATGGAAAGGAAGGAGAAGCAACTTTGGGGTGCGCCTGTATGAGCATATTTGTGTGAATAAGTGTGTTCATGTATATGTGTGTGGTTGGTAGGTTCATGTATGTGTGCGTGTGTGTGTGTGTGTGTGTGTGTATTTGTCTGTTGAATGGTCTGATGGTTAAACAGCAAGGTTAAGTATCAGGTTATTTTAGTAATATTCTGACATTCATAGCATCTCATTTAATTGATAAAATACCAAATAAAAGTGAGCCATATGATCAATAAAAAAAAAAAAAAAAGAAGCACTACCTGGTCAGTTTTAGCATGTGATGCCACAAAGAAAAGGTTAGCCACTTTTTTCTTGAATTATTTGTGAAAGCGGTTGTTACTACTGATTATCTGTATTTTGTTAGAGACCATATCATACTGTCTAAAACAACTCTGACACGGAAATTTTTATTTATAATATTCAATGAAAGAGGATAATACATTTGATGTCTTAGATTTACAGAGAGTAAGTTGCCTGGCTGATAATTATGTACAGATGTTCATAAAATCTTCTGAGTTCTTGTTTATCTTAGCTATGGATATTCTAAGAGCTCAGGGCAATGCTTGCTTATGTATTGTCTTCTCAAAATCATTCTTTTCCCATGGTACCTACAGTATCCACTATTGTAGTCTTCTTCCAACTGTCTGTTTCCAGCACATGGCACTCTCAGCAATTGTGCAGCTCCTAGAGTTTTGTGAGATTCAAATTAGTATTTTGTACCTTTTTCCCTCCTTGATGATCTCATTTATTCTTACAGCCAGTTACCAACTATTATATCAATCTTTCTTAGTCTAATGTTTTGGGGTCTGTAAAAATATTCTCTAGTAATCCTGAAGTAAAAGCACTTATTAAATGAAGGTTAACTAACATGTCTTTGTATCTCTGGCCTATCCATGATTCTTCTTCATTGCTACAAATCTGGATATTTTATAATTTCAAATCTGTTTCATAATTTCTTTAACTTATATATTTATTTCAAATAGAGTTTTAAATATAGAACAGTCTATGTTAAATATATTTGTGTTACTTTGAGTATATTTACAATCATTCATCATTGGATTATCTTGAATCTAAAACATATAAATTGCAAGATTATATATTGGATCTGAAAGTGAAATAATGGGCCTGTTGATATTGACCCCAAGAATACAACCAGATTTTTATTGTGTGGGTTCATCTCTAATGTTTATATTTCAAAGGGAAATTGCATGGTTTGGATTTGTTTCCAGATTTGGACAGTTTTATTCAATTGACCATAGTGATCAGAGTAAAATAATCCAGTCAAGTCTGGTAAGGGGAGTGTATTCATCTTGCTGCACAAATCATCACACTGCACAAATCATCACACTGCACAAATCATCACACTGCACAAATCATCACACTGCACAAATCATCACACTGCACAAATTGCCTCTGAAATAATAAGATGAAAACCTGAACTATGACCATAACTACTTAAACTAGAAAACTTCTCTTCACGTGGGTGAAGAAACAAACGAAAAAACTTTCAGGGTTAATTTCTCACATTGTGTTAGAAACTAGTATTTCTACTAAATGATGTTAATATTTAAATTTTCTTGTAATGTGATATTTTTAGATATGTGTTTGATTCTTCACAAATATCTATAATAGAAATCTACTGGGAATGAATAAATCTTACTGATATAAAAATCAGGCCTATAACAATCAGATAGACTAAATCAATTAAGACCAACCAAAGAAGTGGTGTAGATGTTTCAATAACCATTGTTATTTTCATTTTATAAAATTATAGTAGATATATAAATAAATATGATTTGTAATATAGATAATAAGCATAAACTGTGCATAATGAAAATTTACCTCTTAAGATTAAAACATTAATTAATCACACTTGCTTTCTAGCCATTACTGTTTTCAGTGATCTCTGAGCATTTTAATAGACTATAATTTCAGACTGTCTTTTATGAAGTTCAGAGATTTGTTTTAAAGTTAACATGGGAATTGCTTAAGGTTGAGTGGCAAAAGTAGTACAAAGGATTTTGGAAATCTTTTAACTAATCCAGCAAAAATATTTGAATTGCCATCAATTTAGAAAGGTAGTTAGAATTGTCTTTTGTCATGTTGGAGGATGTTAACATGCTGAAGGATTTATAGTACTTTTAGAAGAATTTCCTAGTTGCATATGCTAAATATGTTTTGTTGTAAAGTATTTAACTCATTCCTGTGAAACTGAATATCATCTAAAAGAATGATTGCTCTTTTGTTATATGGTTTCAGATACAGCTCCTATTCCCACACATGTCTGTTTTCAACAACTCTGAGATCAAGTATTTTCTTCTAATTGGGATACCAGGACTGGAATATGCCCACACATGGATTTCCATCCCCATCTTCCTCATGTATCTTATTGCCATCATGGGTAACTGCATTATTATTTTTGTCATCAAGACAGAGCCCTCCCTTCACGAGCCCATGTATTATTTCCTTACTATGTTGGCTGTCTCTGATATGGGCTTGTCCTTCTCTTCCCTTCCTACCATGCTTAAAATCTTCTTTTTCAATGCCATGAGAATCTCACCCAGTGCCTGTTTTGCTCAAGAGTTCTTTATCCATGTGTTCACTGTCATGGAGTCCTCTGTGCTTCTGATTATGTCTTTGGACCGCTTTCTTGCCATTCACAACCCTTTAAGATACAGTTCTATCCTCACCAGCAGCAGAGTTGCTAAAATAGGGCTAATTTTAGCCTTCAGGAGCACAATTTTGGTGCTTCCATTCCCTTTCACACTAAGGAAACTGAAATACTGTCAAAAGAATCTCCTCTCTCACTCATACTGCCTTCATCAGGATGTCATGAAACTGGCCTGCTCTGATAACAAAATCAATTTCATCTATGGCTTCTTTGTGGCTCTCTGTACCATGCTGGACTTTACCTTGATTCTTATGTCTTATGTGCTGATCTTGAAGACAGTTCTCAGTATTGCATCTCTTGCAGAAAGGCTTAAGGCCCTAAATACCTGTGTCTCCCACATCTGTGCTGTATTTATCTTCTATGTGCCCATCATCACCCTGGCTGCGATACATCGCTTTGCCAAGCACAAAAATCCCCTACTTGTAATCCTTATTGCAGATATGTTCTTGTTGATACCACCCTGATGAACCCCATTGTGTACTGTATCAAGACTCGACAAATCCGAGAGAAGGTCTTGGGAAAGTTGGTTAACTTATGTGTGAGATAAGGACATGGTAATATAAATAATACATTTTCTACAAATAGGTACTTATACTGGTACCTGCTGTGCTCAGTGTCATTCATGGTGGTTATTAGAAGCTCTAGAGTGAGGCGCTGAAATTCTATGATGTATATAATTTATAATTGGGTTAAGAATATTTCCAGTTGTTTAAGAAACAGCTGAGAGATATGATATGATTTAGTGAGGCATAACTAACATTTTAAAAGGAGTTTAAACAAAACATTTGTGTAATTAACAGTTAAATCAGGCTTTAAAGAATGGACAAAATTTGACTAGATTTATTACCTTTCAATTGATATTTATAGAACATTTCTGTAATGCAATATATTTATACCATAAAATAAATCAAATTAGTAGTATAGATAGTAGTTATTTGACAAATGTTGAGTGAGAGCTTTGAGTGAAATGATTGAACTGGGTTAGGAATATATAAAAGAAGTTGAAACCTAGATATATTTGAAAGTCTTTTGGGCAGAAGGGCAACATGTCTTATCCTTTTATTCAAGATAGATTGAATCTGGGAGAGATTGGTAAACAAGTCAACACTCTCCTGTGAAGTGGTAACTCTTGGATGAGGAGAGAAGGATCAGAAATATGTACTTTTTGTTGTTTGTTTGATTTTTGTTCTAATTTTGATTATTATTAAATAAAAACATAATTCATATTAGGTTCCCACATTCCAGAAAGTACCTGAGAAATAGCTTTAAACTCTGTGTTGTTAGTGTTTAGTTTTTTTATGTCATAGTGTTAGTGACTTTCAAATAAAATATAGCTCTTAAAATTAGATTTCTATAGAACACAGACATTGGTATCAAGATATTTTTCATCAAATTTATTTATTAACATTTTCATGATATAAGAACTATTTTAATGAAAGATTAAAAGGCCGAGTTTCCACTCAAAAGTGCAGTTAAAAGGAAAGTTAGGTGTTAAGGTTCTCATGAATTCTATGTAGGGTACTGAGGCCCAATTTTGCTTTGAACACTTCCAAACTTTTCAATGATATCAGAGTTTTATAGGATGGATCTAAATTTTTTGAGGATTTCTCTCAGGTCACTGAATATTAAATATAGCATCCCAGAGAAAGCTTGAAACAGGAAGCTATCAGGCTGTTTACCAGCCACTAATCAAAAATATAATGGGTTCCTTTGGGAAGATGACAACACTTGCATGTAGATGTGTATGGAGTAAACATGTAAGGATCAATCATCAAACTATAGGGATCCTTCCTCTACTGAAGTGCATCTCTGATGTCCTTCACCCACCGATTCCCATTGCTATGTTTGTGGACAGCTTTTGGGGCCTCTTCTAGAAATTTGGCAGTAATTTGTCAATGGGCTAGGACATGGAAGTAGGCTCAGATAAGAATATTTACATTTGGGCTAATACAAAGCTCAAGGTAAACTCAACCGAGGAATGTGTGGCATTCTTTTTATCTTGGTCATCCTGAGAAGCCCCTAGAAACTTTGACCACTGAGCTTTGTTTACTGCCTTGTTTGATGTCTTTGTTTATTGCCTTGTTTGATTACTTCATCTTTGATCAAAGAACTGACCCTATTCTTTGCATGTACCTAGAATGGTATAAAAAGAGAATGAGAAAAAATAAAGATGCTTCAGCCTCAGCACTGGCTGGAGTCATGCTATGTTGTTTAATTATCTTTTTCTTTTCACTCCTTACTCCCTCGCTTGAGACCCTTGGCTGACTGAGCTGGCTTGGTCATATGTTCTTAGTTCATATTTAAAATTTTCTCTCATATATAATTTTAAAACAACTTTCAGCAATTTGTACTGAAATTCCAGATCTCTACACATTTTATTTATATCATGTACGGATATACTCCTCTACTCTATATTAATATTGTCTGTTTTGTACTTTGAGCAACATAAGTACACCATGCTGCTAGTTATCTTATATCTTAGCTCTGTTTGTAGTAAATCCTAAAGTGATGAATTTGTTCTCTGTTATTTCATAACAAAATAACATACATTAAATAGCTAAATACAATAGACATGTTTTCATTGTATAGTCACTTATCTTAAAATACCTAAGATTTGCAGGACTAAAATCAAAGAATAGACAAACCCACATTTTTTTCCTGAGGTCACTGAAAAGAGTTTTTTCCCTTACCTTTCCCAGCTTCTAGATATTACCTTCATTTCAGGACTTATGGACAACCCTTCCTCCATACCCAAAACAAACAGCAATGCACCTCAACACAACTTCAACACAATCTATAAGTCAGGTTTCCAACACTGATCACTTTCAGAAAACTTTCTACAAATTTGTGTAATAAAAATAATATCTGACTCTCAATATTTGTAGCTGCGAATTATATATGTAGAATATATTTTGCAATGTGTAACAAAATACTCATGCTAAAGAAGTTGATACTGAAATTTTTGGAGAATGTGTTTTTCTTATTATGAAGTATTTCCTTGGCATCTTTTTTACCTTTCATATTCTTAGCAGGGAATCATAGTCTTTATGACATTCAAAATTGAAAATAACACTAAATATAGGTTAGTGAATATAGTGTTAATAAATTTAAATTAACACACATGACACATTTCAAAAGGTAACAAAATCAAATGAAACTAAAGTAATTTATTGAAAAGGGAAGAATTATTGAACAATTTTTTACAGATTGAATGAATTTACCATTTCAATAGAAGAAAGGTGGAATGTCAAATGTTATACATGTATTTAACTTAATGTCATAGTATATGCCCTATATCTTTTGGAAAACCTCAGAACATAAATGTGACTTAATGCCAATGAAAATTTAAAGAAAATACAAATCCAAGCTGTCTTAATGCTATGACAAAAATACCCGGGACTTCACACACTCCCAGGAATTGTCTCAGAAAGTACTCCAGAATTCCACAGTACTCTTTAGAACTACTGATTTTCTAAGTAAATCCAGAGCTTATGAAGGAAATAAAAGAGTCAGAGGCATATAAACAGAAGAGACATTAGACTCATACTTCAAGACAATCTACATTTTCATATCAGGAGATGAAAGTTGACAGTACACTCATTTGTGAGTTGATGGCAGGACTGACTGCTTAGGAAGCTGAACTGAGTTGGTACCCTCAAGGTGATTCTGAGTCGCAGACAGAAATTAAAACATCTATCTCCACAGTGCATTTTTTTTTTTTTGCCTGCAGGTGATATCACAAGTTGAAAGTACCCTCAGATTGCTCCCAGACAAGTGAGAATGACCTCTTTCAATTACTTAGCTATTTCCCCCAAGGCACCATAATTATAAAGCAGTTAGTTAGTTGTGAGCTAGAAATGGATTCTGTGTTAAGTTCAAAAAACAATGCAGGGGCTTGGGATGTCCTCTATTCCTTCTATCCACTTTGCTTCCTTCATTTTCATTTTTTTTTTCTGGGAACCATAGAGATCCTTGTACATGGCTTAATAAATCACAATATTCCTCCACAATGAAGTGTAAATTCTTAATGTCAATTTTCAACTAAATTCCATCATGTCTACTCAGAAGATATAATCATTTACCTCTGCTTTATTACTAACCTTTGTTTCCAACCAACACACTTTATTTTCTGGGTTATTACAATAACCCCTTAGCCTATTTCCCCCTGCTTCCTCCTGCAGCCAATTCTGTATATATCATATCCTTGGCATCTTCCAATGACTTCTCCAGTCTCATTCTGATTGAGATTAAAAATCTATTAACAACCTACCTACATGATACAGAATCTGCACCTCTCTTCTTTTCTTGCTATACTCTCCATCTAGTGGTACTAGATGCAGTGATATTTTTCACACATACCCATTCTAACTTTAGATTTTCAACATAATCTTCTATCCATCTGGAACCCTTCTATATGGCAACAGCCTTCTGCCACATAGCATATATTCTTGAAATATTGCCTTCTTGGTAAAGGTTTTCTTGAAGTATAAAACTGAATCTTCTGGAGCATATTTTACTCAACTTTTCCATATAAGAGTCTCTATCTCTACCATAGTATGCTTTTTATTCATTCTCATGTTCATTGGCTGCCTAACTCTGACAGAAGTGGCCAAGTGTAGATTTTATCTGCTTTGGCCACTGCTCTATTCTAAAACCCAAGAAAACTGATTGGTGTGAGTAGCCTCTCTCTCTCTCTCTCTCTCTCTCTCTCTCTCTCTCTCTCTCTCTCTTCTCTACATTATATATATGTAGAGAGAGAGAGAGAGAGAGAGAGCTAAAGGAGTTAGCAAACCTGTGTTCCTTCAGGTGCTAATCCCCAGTGGGTTTATGGCTGTACTTCAAGGTGTCTTTTTCCTTTCAGTCTACCACTTTAGTAGACCTTTCCATTACTTGTCTTTCTGTAGTACAGGGATCACCTAGGGCCTCACACATGCTAAGGAAGGGCTGCCACTGAGTTAGAAGCCTAGCCTTCTAGTAGTTCTTAGAAAGAATTATAACAATACTTATTAAATTTTGACATTTTCAGGGTTCTTGCTTTGATTAGAATGCAGCTTCTCTTCCATATTACCTGGATCATATCAGTGTGATGTACAAGATTCTTGGAGTCATTAGAATGAATATTTTAGACAGTTCTACCATCTTAAGTGTCTCTTTGGGATGCTGCCTTGGTTCTTTCTGTCAGGGCCTTTTTCTGGTGCCTTAATGTTTATGATATTTTCCATGTTATTTTTATTTATGCTTCCATGGTCTTTGTTTCTTTAATAAACTGAAGAAACTGAAGTTTATTGCAAGAAAAAAAATCTGCTAAGACTTTTCTTTGAATTTTCTTTTTTCTAAGTTGTAAATTTAGGCATCTTGGTATGTTTATTCCATTTATAATCTATTTTCCTAGTTGAGAATATTATATTATATAATATATTAAATATATGGCACATTTTATTATTTTAAAGAGTGTATACATTGTGAAATATCTTAATTTAACTAATACTTACTTGTATTATTATTATATTTATTATTTTAATTTATTATTTTGGTCAAGAACATTGAAGTATCTCTTCTTAGAAATTGTCATGTAAGTGATGTAGACAGCTTTGCAAAATGGAAATGTTAGGTATGTTTTAATAGAAAATTGAACTTCAATGAGCTTAATACAATTAGATCAAATAAGCTACTGCAATTTACCCAAGTTCTACAGAAGCTTATGCCTTTAAACATTATCTAAGTATCAATATAACTTTTAATTCATTATAAGAGATCAGAGGATAGGGTTCACTGTATTCATTGTACTGAAATTACAAGAACACATCACAAACTACTGTTTTCTGTACATTGATGTTCTCACATGATGATGCTTAAATACAGACATAGACATTATTGTAGATGTGGCTTTTGCATGCTAGAAAAGATCAGCCACTGGTAGTGAATGGTGAGGTGCAGGTGACAAGCATGAGAAAATGTTAGATGCTCTTGTTCTTGAAAGAGATCAATCAGGAGTGAGATGTTATTGCACATAAACTTATGACAGGGGACTTGGTGTTTAGCCAGTCCTTATTTGAATTATGCATTATGTATTGCTGTGCAGGAACATGGCATCCCCATGGTTTCCTCTGAGTGATCAAAAACCCCTTTAAAGTATCTTATCAAGGCCCATTTTTCCATAAATATCTCCAACCAAAAGTCACAAATAAATATATACTTCTCATAAAATAATTTTTAATCTATAGTAATGCATTGATATAGTCATAATGCACATTAACATACTATTCACTCATTTATTTGTGACCTTTTTGATGTCATCTATGACTTATTTCTTCCCTCATCTTCAACTTTTCTCAGATATACAAGGGAATAGCAACAGCTGGAACATCATTGACAAAAATTACATCAGACCTGGAGAGATGGCTCAGTGGTAAATGATACTTGCTACTCAGTCATACAGACTTGAATTTGGATCCTAGTACCCAAGTAACAAGATGAAAATCCATAAACACCCTAAATCTCAGCTTTGAGGGACCTGATGTCCTTTCTATACATAAGAACCTATGTGTATGCACACACTCTCACACTTTCTCTTACACATAGATAAATAAATGAAATCTAAAAGTAAATATCATTTGAGTTACACTGTTGCCCTAGATACACTGTTTTTTTTTTCCAACCTTGGTTGGTTCAGCTTTGCACATGCTGTTCCAACACCTTGGACTATATTAGCCTCTCCCTCAAAATCTTAAATGACCCAGCTCTCACATGTCTCCTAAGGTGAGAAATAGGTCACTGTAAAGAAAGCTTTCTTTATCCTCTTTGCTGAAAATCATCTGTCTTCCCTGCTATTTACGTTATTTACATTCTACTTTGAGCAACAAAATTAAAATTGATCCCAACCTTAGTATCTTAAAATTTTCTTTTGTTTACAAATATGGATTAGGATTGGGTTCACAGTAGAATTGATTCCTTAATGATTACCCATTGGAAAGACTAGAAAGAAAAAGACTGGGATAATCTGAATTACTTTCACTCAGTGGTATTGACATTGATTTAATTAATGCTCTGGTGTAAGCTGGGCCTGTTGGATGGAATATCTACATGTGGTCTCACCATGGGATTTAGTCTTCTCAGTGCAGTGGCTGGGTCCCACAAGTAGACACCAAGCAGATCATTTACAAATGAAGTTAGAAGTGGATAAATAGGAAAAAAGAAGAAGTAGATCTTTTTTATTGTTGTTGAGAATTTTCATTTCTTGAGCAGAAAGTAGGATCAGCTATATTTCTGCTGCCATTTTTTGCAGCATGATTTATCACACCATTCTGTATGATATCCCTCCATATCCTCCTGTAAAAGGATAACTGTGTAATAAATTTGTTCAATCTTCTATACTTGTTGAGTAAACAAATAATTATATCCTCTATTCAAGCATGTTCAGAGATAGCAAATTTATGTAACTGATCTAGTGACAAAAGGCATGGGTTACCCTATCCCGGATCTGTTTGGTCTTGACACTGTAGACAATGGGATTCATCACAGGAGGGAAAAGGAGATATACAAAGCCCATGATGACCTGAATTAGATGGGGTGCCTGCTTCCCAAAGCGGTGGATTACAGACAATCCAATCATGGGAGTATAGAACAGAAGCACAGCAATGATGTGTGAAACACATGTATTGAGAGCTTTGAGTCTTTCAGCCCTTGAGGCAATGGACAACACAGTACGCAGGATAAGTGCATAGGAGAAGAGGATGAGCAGAGAGTCTACTCCCACTGTAGAAACAATGACGAACATGCCATAGACGCTGTTTGCCTTGATGTCTGCACAGGCCAGTTTCATCACTTCTTGGTGTAGACAATAGGAATGTGAGAGAACTAAGGAGCCACAATAATGGAATCGTTTGAGCATGAAAGGCAATGGGAAAATGAGTGCAACACTGCGTCCCAGAGAGGCCAGACCTATTCTGCCAATCACTGTGTGGGTGAGAATAGAAGCATAGTGCAAAGGGCGACAGATGGCCACAAAACGGTCAAAGGCCATAGAGAGAAGCACAGAGGATTCCAAGAAGGACAAGCAGTGAATGAAAAAAAGCTGGGTAAAGCAAGCATCATAACCAATGTCTCGTGCTCCTGCCCAAAAGATGCCCAGCACTGTAGGGAGGGTGCAAAGAGAGAGACCCAGGTCAGTCAGAGCAAGCATGGACAGGAAGAGGTACATGGGTTCATGGAGTGAGGGCTCTGTCTTAATGATAAAAAGAATTGTGCAGTTACCCAGGATGGAAACCAGGTACATGAGACAAAGTGGGAGGGAGATCCAGATATGCATGTGCTCCAGCCCAGGGATACCACTCAGCAAGAAGGTAGAAGACATGCTTCCATTTCCTAGGGGTCCTGGAGTCATTGTAAATGGAGTGAATGGGTGAGATGAATTCTATCCAAAATCCTGAAATGAAGTGTAGAAGTGTTAGTAATGGATTAAAACTGGCAAAATTGAAATTAAATACCAAAAAGATTAGAACAAAATAATCCTAGAACTGTATAGTTCTCCGAAGAGATTATTTCAATCATTTCCTGGCTTCTTCTTTTTATTGAAACAAGGTCTCATATATAGGTGCCTGGCTGGTTTCACACTTGCTATGTAGCTGAGGAAGATGACATTAAATTCTTCATCTTCCTGCCCCACCTATCCAGTGCTAAAATTATAGGTATGAATCACATTACTCATTTTACCAACCTCTTTTTGAAGAAAATATTTGCAGTCTCACAGTTAATTGATAATTTAGTGACAAACAGAAGCAGTTAGCATAAAACAGAAGACCCAATAGACCTTTAAATATACTGAGCCTTTAACAAATCTAACAATCTGATGCTGGACATATCAATTTTGGGGTCCTAAGCTGTATTCTTCAGACCTTTCTGATCCATAATTATTTCACGTTATTCATCAAATTAACTCAGGAGACTCGCTATATAAACTTACTTGTCAGGGACTATAAGCCCTCAATTCCTGAAGCTTTGTCAGTTGAAGAGAGTTGAGGTAGGGTGAGTCAGCTTTTTTTTTCATGGAAGGCGTCCCTTATTAGGTGGCCTGTTCCAACAGATGCCTGTACAATCATGTACACAAAGACAGCATTGATCAGACTCAATGGACTATGTTGAAAAGAAATTAAAATGTTGGGAAGGGGATATGACCAGAGAAGTCTGGGGTTGGAGGAGGAGTAAGGATTGAATCAAAGCTTCAAGCTGCTCTTTCCACTTTTGCAAATCAAGGCAATAACACTAACTTACAAAAGAAAGCTTTCTAAGATCCTAATGGAATAATTTAAAGACTGTTCTCGAGAGTTACTAGATGCTTATCAGGGATATATTTATTTTTTCTTCATTCTACTTCATTTTTAACATAAAATATATTGTTTGGTATCCATATATTTTATTTGTAGGTTTTCTTCATTTAGAATTTTTAAGATATACATTTTTTAAAAGCACATACTTGTACATAATGTGTTATGATCATATCAACTCCTATATCATATATCCATCCAGCAATGGAGCTTAAATTCAAATTTAAATCTTCAGAACCAAAATGTTTATAATGAAAACTGAAAAATAGATCAACGGTAATATCAAGGTAGCTGTTTAGCAACCCAGAGTGGATTGATGCTAAATAAAAAAGACATACAGAGATATCAAAAGTTTTCCATTCTTACCTTCTATTTGTTACAAGCTACAGTTACATACTCTTTGGAACTTGAAATTGTTCTTGTTAGAAACGGGAGAGTGGACCTGGGGGAGAGAGAAGGTGGGAGGGGTAGGAGGAATTGAGGAGGAGAAACTGTGATTGGGATGTATTGTGTGAGAGAAGAATCTATTTTCAATAAAAAGTGTTCTTGTCATTGGAAATGGATACCACTTAATAGAAATCAGCAAGCATGATAAGGATAGGTTGGAGTAATGGGAATAGAAACAAAATAATTCCAGAACAGTGACTCCAAGATGAACATCTTTTAGCCCGCCTGAGGTTTGGTGGGGATTCAGACCTTAGTAAGGTAACTATTAAGAGTTCATAAAACAACTGTCAGAATATGCATTTACCATGAAGGAGGTTTTATTACTCCATTATATTAAAACTGTTGCTATAGTTAAGGTTGAGAATGGGAATAGATTTAACCCACAATCTTGTCAATAGTTTTTCTGTTTGGAGATCTCTTTCCGAAATAAATATTGCAACTTTAATGGCTTCTATTATTTTAACTCTGTGGTCATTTGGAGAATAATCATTTTCTGTAACAGAAAAGATTTCCTTCCAGGAGGTTAATTAGTTTCCTAGCGACCTTATTTTTGTTTCTTAGAAAATTACTCTGGTGTCTTAATCTTGTTTGTAGACAAAGTGGTAGATGCTTAACTTATGATAGCTGAGTCTATCTCAGCACCTCAGTTTTACAGTTTCAACTTGTCTCTGTTTCTCATCAGTATTCCCACTGTTCCCATAGAGAAGACAACTTCCTGGGCAGGAAACTAAATGAGTGGATAGATATGAAGAAGCTCTCATATGCTTTCTGAACTATCTCTGCTATCAGACCTGAGATTTCACAAAGAGAGGAAGACCTGGCTGCAACAGCTGTCGTCTTCAGCAGACATCCTTGTCAGCTTTTTCAGATCAAAATCTCTTTTTTCTGTGTCTCCAAATCCCAGGGTGAGTCTTCCATGTTCTCTTCTTAGTGCTACAACTGCATATTAAACATTTGTCTACTGGAGCAACTCATCACATGCTAAGGTTCAGTACTGAGTCTGCAGACCTCACACCAAGGCAGAAGCAAGCTGATCCTACAGGCCATGAACATAGAGAGAGTAGAGGATGAATACAGAAATCCCTGACTTTAAGTGACTGAAGTGCCACTGAGACACTTACAGTTGTTTTTGACCAAGTCTCCACGGACACTGGACTCTTGGGCCTCATTAGTTCAGCTTAGAACATTTTGAACATTTTTCCCATCTCCAGCAAGACAAAGTAGGTGCTGTTGATTGTATTTTATATATTCTAGGGCAGTAGGACACGCTACAACTTGGATATATTAAATATGGTAGTGTGTGTGCTAAGGATAGTCAAGCATATAGGGTATTTATAAAGGACAGGGTTGTTTTAAAAGAGAAATATAGGAGCTAGACTTAACTGGAGAGATATAAATAAAGGGTAACATGAAAGGGGAGTGAGGCAGGACAGTTAAATAACATAAGGGATGTTTGAAAAGGGAAAACATTATTTTATAAGCTCATTTAAAATATTATGCATATCAAATGGTGTTATTTCACACATGATGATAATGTTTCATCTAAGAGCCATAAACTGACAAATACTCAGTACCAGAAAAGGGAAATCTCCATTCAATTGTTGGTCCGAGGGATCCAAGGTACCTCAGACAGTATAGATTACTGTCATTTCCCTTGGTTGCCTTCTAGAATGTGATAGTTAGTCTCTATCACTGAAGAGGCCTCAGACAGTGGACACATGACTTGGAAGAACTGACCTTTCACTAAACTGGAAGACTTCCTTGAGGACTAGCTCTCATGTATAAGAAGATGCTATATAAGTTGTCAACAGAAAAAATCAGTAGTCATGTACAGTGGTAAAGCTTCACTGACTAAAGCACAACAATAACTACCACCCAGAAAGATACTCTCAGTGGTGCAAAAGTGGCTCTTACATCTTGGGAGTAACCAACAGTTATCTAAATGGACTAAAGGTCTGCTCAATGCCCATGCCTGGTACTGTAAACCTAACCAACTATAGTGGCTAGAGAGGTCATAGACTCTAGAGGAGAGCCTACTACTGCTGTTTTCCTAAATAAATATAGTTTCTAACTTATTTTAAATATCTGTCTTATACCTACATATAAGTGTGTCTCTCGCCTCACATCAAAGGAACCTATTTTGAAGCAGTTGGGGGACTATAGAGATCTATAACTAGTCAAAATATAAAGAATAAATGATTGAAATGTTTAGCTCCAACTGATAACACAACTCTTAGAACTCAGACTCAGAGGACACTGTGGAAGATAGGGAAAAATTCTCGAGAGGCAAAGATGCTCTCTGCTAGATGGTATTTTATATAATGAGAGATGGCGAACTTCTGAAATGTCAGTGATCTGGTTGCCCAAGAAAGAACTGACTACTGAGCACATTAGATTATATGTTAATGTGCATGGAGAAAGTCCACAAAGTCCCACCCACTAGAAGGAGTACTACAGGAGAAAATCAATTGCTTCTGGAGAGAAAGTTTTGATCTTATATGATAAACCTGATAAATTATCTGACAGCAACTGCTCACCCCTAAATGCATGTACATCTGAATAACATTGAGTTGACCTAGTAGTGGTAGTGGTAGAGGTAGTAGTAGAAGTAGTAGTATGTGTGTGTATGTGTGTGTGTAAGATAAAATAATTTAATATATAACACAATAAAATATAGTCAGAAAAAGGTTATGGATTTCAGAAATAGTTGTGAGTTACATGGGAAGAATTACAGGTAGGAGAGGGAGGAATATAAATGTGGTAAATATAGTTCTCATGCATGAAATGCTCAAAATATATAAATGAAAAAAAAAATCCCTTTTTTTAGTGAGGTAGCTCAGAGAGACCAGTACCACCCAACATCACTCATACACAGAATCTGCGGGGTTTGTCTTGACAATGATGGGAGCAGAATAATCACCAGAGACTGGTGAGTGTTACGTTGAATTCAATGGGGAAAGGCTAGTTAGTGAGAGCAATGCTACGGTGGGATAGTGAAAATGAGTTCCAGTGGGATAGTAAAGAATAGGTAGATTATCTGAAAACTGAAAAGGAGTTGAGGGTGAAATCTCAGTGGTAAAGTTCATGTTTAACCTGTATGAGGGCTTGGATCAAATCTTGGGTATCAAACCCAAACAAAAACAAAAAATAAAACCAGCATTTTATATGCTGATGAAGGGATCTAAGGAGGTAATCATTTATTAATCTGGCACTGGGAAAGATGATGAAGAGGGTATTATAGACATAAGGGTAGATACCATTTCAATGTTTAGTAATTACACAACTAATTGTATCCAATTCATTGGAGGGAATATGAAGGAATTTCTCAGAGTCCCTAATGCCATTGTGGTTTACTCCCATCTGTTGATTTGGTTGATCTCTTTGGATGTGAATGGTTCTTCTGTGACCACAATCCACTAGGCTTTTGGTTGAGCACACTGTCTGCATGTTGGTGTTATATAGCAGTTTTTATTCAAATCACAGTCCCCCAGGTAATCTAGACTAGAATGGCCTGTTATGTTTGTGAACATATTGAAGATCTTGGCCTTACCTTTACCATAGCAAATCAAAAAACTCTGACATTGTAGATGACTACAAAGACTTGCATGTTTTGTTCATCTTTGTGATTTGTTCTAATTTGATTTTGAAGCTTTATTATAAAATAATTAATAAAATTCTCTTTCTAATAAAATTAGAACCTTCACATTTAGTCTGGAGTTATTTCAAAAAACAATTATCAGGAATACTAATTCAAATATGACATAAATCAATACTGTAGATGAGGGATATTTATAACAGTAGCTTATCTTATTCACAGTTCTGTAAGGAAGAAAATTCCAAGAATAAGATACATACAAATTTTATCTTCTAAAACTTCTGAGTTTGTGTGGGTCATCAGTCAACAATGGTCCTTACATGTTTTATCCTGAGTGGATTAAGCCTCACCTTCTCTTGAAGTGTTCAAATCACCTTTTCTTGTAAGTACATCAGTTATCAGATGTTGGTCCTACTTTATTGACTTTATTTTATCCATTACCTGCTTCATGGCCTAATGTGTAAATATAGTTGCAGCCTCAACTGTTGTAAGTTAGAAATTATTCAACCTACAACACTTATTTTTCCTCAATTCCCCCACTCATTTATTTATATATTTGTGTACAATAAAATGATGCATTTTATTCTTCACTCCGCTGTTAGTATGAACATATCTATAAACCTGAGCACTTGAATAATAAAGCTAGTCTTAGAAATAATTGGCTAGGTTTGAATTCCATATTGTAATGAGGGAGGGAGGAGAAAGAGTGGGAGACAAGGAGAGAGAGAATAAAAGAAATGTTATGAAAGTTTGATGTACCTTTAACAATTTAACCAGAATGAATGCAGAGAATGATTTATATTACAGACAAGCTTATTCTGTCAGCTTTAAGTCTCCATGAAGCTTTTGTAAGAGTTAAACAGAAACCACCAAACCTCCTTGGCTGAAGTGACCAGGACCAGTCAGAATGCCAGGAATTTTCTGGGTGCCTCTCTCAATGAAGTGAAGATCAATGAAGACTGTTAGTATCCTGACACTAATGAACTGGACTGCTGGTTTCCTGACAAACAAAGATTGGAATCATTTTAAAGAACTACTTCTAAACAGGTCCACGTCCCCTTGTCCTATTTACCATCTTTTCTCTCCTACCTTTGGACAGTGGGCTAGAAAGGGGGAGCAAAGCATTTGAGAACCCTTATTAAAGTAGGTTTTGAAAAATCTAAGCATACAGTTATGGAAGTTTGTAGTCATGCCTACATATATATCAAAAAGGAACTTACAAAGTTCTTTCATGACAGTACTGGTAAATTGTGCTCCTAAATCACTCATACAACAGTCAGTATGCCCCAAAGTCATGCAGCTGGAAAGTTTCAGCCTGGAGTCACTCAACATACGCTTCCTAAAAATAGATAAATCCAATCCAAAGGAGGTAAAGAATTCCCCAAGCATCTAACTCTTGACCATACCTCATCTTTACAAGTATTCTAGGATTATTGTATTCACAAGTAATTCACGCCCTAGAAATCATTTTTTAATGTTTTCCCAGCACTGTGTTCAGGAAGCTCACAAATCCCTGTATCCCTACACAGACACCCACACTCATTAGATCATACTCCTCCATGCACATAAACAATTAAAAATAAAGTAAAATTTTTAATTAAAAAATTTTTAACACACACACACACACACAAAAAAGAGTTAAACAGAATACAATATGGAGAAACTAGATAGAGTTCACTATCCCTGAAGTGCCCAGCTATAAGAAAAGTATCTTTTGAAGCAAGGCAATTTTTGGTGGGGTCATAGGCTCTATTTTATTAGATATATGTAATATTGATTATAATCATTGATATAATTATTTAGTCTCTAAAAGGCTTATGTAATAATCAGAGAGTAAACAATCTATTTAATGATTGTAAAGGTTACCAAATGAAAATAATTTGAGAAAATTACAATCTTAAAAAAGATTGCTATTTCACTTTTATTAGATGACTATTTTAAAATTACAAGCATATTTTTTATTGGCTATTTTATTGACATTTCAGATGTGATCCCCTTTCCCGTTCCTACCCCACCCAGGAACCCCCTATCACATCCCCCTCCTCCTGCATCTATGAGGATATGCCCCCACCCATCCTCTCACTTCTAATTCTCCCACACTGGGGCATCCAGCCTTCACTGGACCAAGGGCTTCCTCTCCCACCTATGCCCAACAATGCCATCCTCCCGTACATATACAGCTTGAGCCATGGATTCCTCCCTATGTGCACCCAGGCTGGTGGTTTAGACCCTGGGAGCTCTGGTTGGTTGGTATTGTTTGCTCTCCTCATAGGGCTGCAAACCCTTTCAGATCCTTCAGTCTTCTCTCTCACTCCTCCATTGGGAACCCTATGATCAGTTCAATGGTTAGCTGTGATCATCCACCTCTGTATATTTCAGGCTCTGGCAAACCTCTAAGGAGGCAGCTATATCAGGCTCCTGTCAGCATGCACTTCCTGACATCCACATCAGTGTCTGTCTTTGGTGACTGCACAAGGATGGATAACCAGGTGAAGCAATCTCCGGACAGCTCCTCCTTCAGTTTCTGTCCCACACTTTGTCTCCATATTTGCTCCCATGAGTATTTTGTTACTCCTTCTAAGAAGGACCAAAGCACGCACACTTTGGTCTTCCTTCTTCATGAGCTTCATGTGGTCTGTGAGTTGTATCTTGGATATTGTGAGCTTTTGGACTAATATCCAATTATCAGTGACTGCATACCATGTGTGTTCTTTTGTGATTGGGTTACCTCACTCAGGAGATATTTCCATTTGCCTAAGAATTTCTCGAATTCATTGCTTTTAATTGCTGAGTAATATTACATTGTGTAAATGTACCACATTTTCTGTGTCCATTCCTCTGTTGAAGGACATCTGGTTCTTTCCAGCTTCTGGCTATTATAAATAAGGTTGCTATAAACATAGTGGAGCATGTGTCCTTGTTATATGTTTGAGCATCTTCTGGGTATATGCCCAGGAGTGGTATAGCTGGGTCCTCAGGTAATGCTATGTCCAGTTTTCTGAGGAACCGCCAGACTGATTTCCACAGTGGTTGTACCAGCTTGCAATCCCACCAACAATGGAAGAGTGTTCTTCTTCACATCCTCGTCAGCATCTACTATCACCTGAGTTTTTGATCTTAGCCATTTTGACTGGTGTGAGGTGGAATCTCAGGGTTGTTTTGATTTGCATTTCCCTGATGACTAAGGATATTGAACATTTCTTTAGGTGCTTCTCGGCCATTCGAGTTTCCTCAGTTGAGAATTCTTTGTTTAACTCTGTGTCCATTTTTAAATAGAGTTATTAGGTTGTCTGGATTCTAATTTCTTGAGTTCTTTGTATATTTTGAATATTAGCCCTCTATCAGATGTAGGATTGGTAAAGATCTTTTCCCAATCTGTTGGTTGCCATTTTGTCCTATTGACAGTGTCCTATGCCTTACAAAAGCTTTGCAATTTTATGAGGTCCCATTTGTCAATTCTTGATCTTAGTGCATAAGCCATTGGTGTTCTGTTCAGGAACTTTTCCCCTGTGCCTAGGTATTCAAGGGTCTTCCCCATCTTCTCATCTATTAGTTTCAGAGTATCTGGTTTTAGGTGAAAGTCCTTTATCCACTTGGACTTGAGCTTTGTCCAAGGAGATAAGAATGGACCAATTTGCATTCTTCTACGTGCTGACCTCCAGTTGAACCAGCACCATTTGTTGAAATGCTGTCCTTTTTCCACTGGACAGTTTTAGCTCCTTTGTCAAAGATCAAGTCACCATAGGTGTGTGGGTTCATTTCTGGATCTTCAATTCTATTCCACTGATCTTCCTGTCTGCCTCTGTACCAATACAATGCAATTTTAAATCACTATGTGTCTGTAGTACAGTTGGAGGTCAGGGATGGTGATTTCCCCAGAGGTTCTTTTATTGTTGAGAATAGTTTTTGCTATCCTGGTTTTTTGTTATTCCAAATGAATTTACAAATACAAGCATATATTTTATTTAGTATTCAGGTTAATAACTTCCACTAAAAGACCAAAAATAATGGAGTCATTCAACACAAATCATGATGAAAATAAAAATAAATTAATTAATTTGAGGGGTAAGAGTCTCCAAGTGCTTTAAGGTCAGTGTAGGAGGATTAGGTATAAAGATTGGTACCAGATGGCATGTATAGTATGCACATAGACCTGAGTTCCATCTCCAGTATTATTAAAAAGAAGAAACAGAGAAATCAAAGTAAAGGTAGGCAACATGTGTACATGAAGTTAGCTAATATGTACTGTCATGGAGAAAACCATGTAAGAAAGCAGGAGGGGAGAATGAGGATGACATTCTTACCAACATGAAGCCCAAATTATAGGGACCTTACTGGAGCTGATAATTGTTTCAGAGCTCGTCAAGTTCATGTGGAATTGGTGTAGGCAGAGAGATGAGTGTTTCCTTGCAAGAAAGTAATTACTTTAGACAAGGGAGGAACAACACAAGCTCCTGACTCAAAGCATTCCTATCTCTAGAATTCTGCCGTCAATGAGCATAGAATGTTTCTCAAGTGGTATGAAGTGATCACTTTATGGTCTTAGGTCATTATGAGAACCAAAGAACCAGGCAGCATAGATAAACAAAAACTGCCTTATCAGGAATTTTCACCAATTACCTGCTGAGTCACCAGAAGGAATCCATGAAAGGTGGAATCCATTAGGATGTGTGTTCATAGAAATCTATATATTTAAGTGCTTAGGCTCTACCTTTGTTGCTATATGTGCCCATGTTTACCATCCAAGCATGATTACTTTCATAGTTTTCTCTCTTACTGTATTCTGCACATGGAGATCCTATATCTAACATGGATCATGTTTTAAATGTAGTAAACCTTCTTATATCATTTCTAGTTATATCTTATTTTTCCTCATAATGAAATGTTACTTTTTATAAATTCAGAATTAGATCAATACCATGACAGAAAGAAATAGTAAATGAAACCTTTTGGTTCCCATGACTCTAAGTGAAGTCCTAGAAGATGATATGTTATCCTGTGTCAGAATATGAAGTGTTACAGTTGCTGCTTATGTATCTAGAGAAATGTGATAATAGCCAAACTATTTCATACAAACTGGACAACATGGATATAACAAATGCAAAAAAGCAGGCCACATGGACGTAAGTAACATATACAAACAAACATGTCACAGTAAGATAAATACATATATGGAAACAATAAGAACAACAGTGGAGTGTGTATGGGGGAAAGGGAGAGAGAGAGAGAGAGAGAGAGAGAGAGAGAGAGAGAGAGAGAGAGAGAGAGAGAAGGAGAGGGGACAGGGAGACAGATTTGGATATATATATATCTTGCAAAGAACAAAAATATATTTGTCTTTCAACTTCTCATCTGTGTTGTATCTACACAAGATAAAGGAAGAGGTCAAGTCCTCTGAGTAGCTACTCAGTTTGTAGGTAATAAGTCCCTGTTTCTAGAACCTCTTTTGAAGATTATTCACGAACAGATCTTATACTGGTTTAAAGTGATATCTTTCCTCAAAATTCCAGGCCATTTCTTCTCTTGCTTAATTTGGTGTGTGTGTGTGTGTGTGTGTGTGTGTGTGTATGTGGTGTGTGCATGTGTGTGTATGTGCATGTATACCTGTGCCTGTGTATGTGCATGCATGTATAAGAGGTATCCTTATGAGGAGTCATTACTGAGGGTGTGGATACAAATATCTACTAATGAACAAAAATCACATCGTAGTAAGGCAATAAAATACATCAAAATATAAGTTAAAAAGAGACATCAATTAAACTTTATTGACCAGAGAGGATCAAAAGAGGAAACATATGCTAATTTGGACTTTCTCAAATTATAAACATTGGTATGCATCAAGAATTATTGTCAGGCACTGTACTAGAGATTTCCATGAACTGTCCCATTTTGTCTTTGCAATAATCACATAGGACAGGAAGATATTATATATATTTACATGTTCTTTCAATTGTGAACACTAAAGAGACAGAGAGGTAAGTAACTCCCTCAAGTCACAGACTGTCAATTGCACACCTATTATTTTTTATTACTCTTAATTAATGAGAGATCATGGTATTGTCTACAACATAGCTGAAACAATTAAAAAAGATGGCATATATGGCCAAACTTTTCCTTCAAGTTAACATAATCTACTGGAAACACCTCCTTTACTTTACAAACTCAAACTTCTTGATGATACGCTGGCGTATTTGCTTGGTCTTGATGCTGTAGACAATGGGTTCATGAGGGTGGTACCAACAGATACACATAAGACATCAGAAGATGTACAATGCGGGGAAGGTCTCACCAAAGCGATGCACGAGGGATAAGCCAATCATGGGGATGTAGAATAGCAGTACTGCACAGAATGAGAGATACAGGTATTGAGAGCACGGAGGCGCTCCTGACGGGAGGCTTTGCCTAGTACAGCATGGAGGATGAGGGTGTATGAAAGGAATATGAGCAGGAGTCTACACCCACAGTGCAGGCCACTACAAAAAGCCCATAGATATGATTGACAATGATGCTGGAGCAGGCTAGTTTCATGATCTCCAGATGCAGACAGTAGGCATGGGCTAACACGTGGGAGCGGCAATAATGGAAGCGTTTAAGGAGGAATGGTAATGGGAGAATGAGTAGTGCACTTCTGAGCACTGAGCTCAGCCCCATCTTCACAATCCTTCTGGGTGTCAGGATGGTAGAATAACGCAGTGGGTTGCAAATTGCTACATAGCGGTCAAAGGACATAGACAGTAGAACTGATGACTCCACTAAAGACAAGGTGTGGATGAAGAATAGCTGAGTAAAACAGGCAGGAATACCGATCTCTCTGGCATCAAACCAGAAGATTCCCAGCACAGTGGGCAGCGTGGAGAGGCAGAGTCCCAAGTCTGTAAGGGCCAGCATAGCCAAGAAATAGTACATAGGTTCATGGAGAGTGGCATCAGTCCGGATGACATGGAGAATGGTAAGGTTTCCTAAAATCACTATTAAGTAGATGGAGCAGAAGGGAATGGAGATCCATCCATGGAACTCTTCCAGACCTTGAAAGCCTGTCAGGAAGAAAGTGGCTTTTTGGAAGCTGTTGTTGTAAAGGATGACCATGGCTTTATATCTTAATTCACCAACCTAAGGCAGAAAATGTGTTTCTCGTAAGTGAGTGATAGAACTGGATCCTCTGTCATCTAACGCTCAGGATTAGGAGTCAGGAAGAGTTTGCAGATGGGGACTTAGTTTATTACCCTTTTTAGAATGGCAGAGTGAATGATCATAATGGATTGCTATACCTCTCGATCTATAAAATTTAGCTTATGGCACTATGTCTTCTAGATTTGATCTCTCTAAGACTCAGTGAAGTAATCTTATATATTACTTTGTGGTTTGTTTCTCTTTTAGAATGTTTCCTATTTAATAGCTGAAGCTTTCACAATCACCCCATATGCACACAGAACTCAAACTATAAGACACTATGAAAAAATATCTACTAGGGTTAGCTGTACACAATGTACTTTCAAATATATTAAGTTGTCTGAGTGTTTGTTTTATTCCAAGTTTTTCTAGACTACAGAAGAAATCTAAAATAGTGTTTAATAGATGTTTGTTGGCATCCCTGAACTTGAATCTTATAAGCAGAGTAAAATACTTCCTGAACCTATATAGCAACTTTTAGGACTATTGTATTAGATTCCTGGGGAGATAGTGAACAACTGTTTATTAACCCCAAATAGGGCCGCAAGGACCAAAGACATGATTTCAACCAAGTTTAGCTTGGTGAGCCATTACTGAGTTAACATTCAGATGTGTTGGTGAAGGATTATTTTTGGAAGTATAAATGCACTCTCAAATAGATATGCATTGAAAATTCCCACCATAGGATGGATAATGGCTAGCTAAATTCATAGCTCTTCAATTGATCAAATTCAATGTAGTCTACATCTCCTACAGCCACATGTCATTGTACAGAATTACAAATATCTAAGGTCAGAGGAGTTCAGCGTTAATTCTAATGACGTCTAATGCCTTTTCTCCACTCTTTCTGTAAGGAACTTTGATAGGCCTGATCTTTTAAAGGTGTCTTGAAGGTGACTACAGTTTGCTGTGATATCAAGATGGTCATTCTTTTCATGCCCGGTGACAGCTTTCCTTAACAGTGGCAAGGAGGCATACGGTATATCTAAAGCTGAAGCTTAGAATTGAGGGAGTCCTTAGAGCTGTGGTTCTCAACCTGTGGGTCATGACCCAACCGGTAAATATCTATGTCCAAAGTATTTACAGTTTGATTTATAACAGTACCAAAATTACAGTTAGAAGTGCTAATGAAAACATTTTTATGCTTAGGGTTGCCACAGCATAAGGAACTTTATTAGATGGTCAAAGCATTAGGAAGCTTGAGAACCACTGACTTAGAAAACTATTGTAGGAGAGAGAGAGAGAGAGAGAGAGAGAGAGAGAGAGAGGAGAAGAGAGCTGAGAGCTGAAAGATACCAGGAGAGATTAACTCCAGAATCAAAAAGGATAAACCAGGCTTTGATGAAGAGATGTTGGAGAAGGGGTGAGGGTCAATTTGGATGCCAAGAGAACAAAGGAAAGAAATCTGAAATGACCAAAGGAGCCTCTAATCTATTGCCTACAGTGAAGAAACTCAGCTTAGTGTAGCTATGCCTCCTGGACTGGGTTGATATGATATCTTGGCATAGTTGACTATAACATATGAACAGGCTGATTTTGCTCTTTCTTCAGAATTAATTACATTGCAAACCACTCAGTTGTTACCCCAGCAGACAAGTGTAGACTGACTAGTTATTAACCACCACAGGAATACAAAGTTTAATGTAGTGTTTGCCATATGCTATTTTACTAGATGCATGCCATTCAACTATGACACCAATTCTGTCACAGAGATTCTATTCTTAGGATCCAAATGCACATGGAGGAATAGCAACAAAGACAAAAAAAATCTGTGTTAAGTTTGTCAAGCAGCAAAGAGTTGAGTATGAAATCAAAACCATGATTACATCCAGAGTTAATGCTGTCTTTTCATATTGATACTGCTGTTGCACAGAAAAGTAGTTGTTAAAAGAATCGGGCAATTCAAAATTAAATTTAATGTCCAGTAAATTCTTTACCTTGGATGTTTGTATATGGCAATATGCAATTTACATTATACAAATAACAGTAAATAAACCAAGACAGAAAATAATAGTGAGGAAACACATTTGTGAGGTGTGTATGTGTGTTTGGTTTGAGTAAGAGTGTTTGTGCTATAAGGCACCTGCCATCTCTATGAAAAAATTTCTAGAAGATAGAGTGTGGGGAGCAGAGTGCGCGGCTTAGATCACAGTTCTAGTAATGTTGAAATGAAGGTAAACATAAAGTTAGATTAATAATGGACAGAGTAGAGAGTCACAAGGTACATAGTACAATATAAATAAGATTTAGTTAACACAGTTACTTGCATAGATAAAAGATAAAGAAGGATCATTTAAAAATACTGTAGTGTGAGGTCCTACTGATTAAGCGAAGGTTTTCGTTAACTGGAGATAATCACATAACTTATTCTTGTTGGACTGAATAACTGAGAAGTGAATATTCTATATAATTTTTTGCTAAAAGGAAATACGTAAGTCAGTGTGGATATCAGAAACATTTGAAGAAAAAGAGTGTGGGAGGTAAGGATAGCTGTACATTCTCATAATGTAAAAGAACATAGAAAATAATTAAAAGATACAATTCTCTCTCCAGCTTCGCCACACATGCTGTAAACGAATAAAAACAATAATGGAAAGGTTAATTTGATAATAACCCCATTATTTCATGACTCTTAAAGAAAGACAAGAGATCACTATAAAGAAAGAATGCTAGTGTAAATGGGATAAATGCAAGAGAGAGGTGGAAGCTTGCAGATGGAGGAGACGAGGAACAGAAGCTCGGATAGTTGGTCTGGAGAGCATAGTGCCCGTGGCTGGGCAGTGGTACAAGATTATCCTGAGAATGGGGATGCTGATCAAGAGAGAAAATGTCAAAAGGGAAATCTGCTATCAGCTTGATGGTGATGTGCTATAAAGAAAAGTGTTTGTGTGGCTTTCAGCCAACAGATTCCCAGCGAAGCCTGTTTTCATCATCCTACTCAGATTCCTTTAAGAGTTTGAGAAAAAAGAGAACATTACTGGGTCATCTTTATCCTTCCTCTATCTCAGACACAGAAGGATCATCCTGCCTGATGAATGAAAGTCTCACCCATGGCTTTCTATTGCAGCTGCAATCTTTGTTTTCCAGTCATTTTCCTTGCATGTTTATTTTTGTTATGAGTGACAGGTAACTGTGCAAAGGAGAGCAGGGAACAGAAAAAGGAGGGCAGTCTTGGCTCACACCAGAGGACAGGTGTGCTTCATCCCTGGAGCTCTCACCTAGGCACAGGCAAGGAACCAGAGTTGCTCTAGAAATGTGTAAGTGGATGAGGAAGAAGGGACACAGTAGAAATAAAAAAGAACAGTTCTTAGTGCTTGTCACTGGTATTTCACATCAATGAGGATAGTTTCTCTAATTCACTCTGACAAAGGGATTTCATCCATGCCTGTAACAGGCCTGAACCCCTCTGAACTGAATTCTTTGTATCATTGCATATAAAAATCATTAAAAATTTTAAATTAATGTAATATTTTACTAATTATAGCATATTTTTCCACTGACTTTTGCTTCACCATTTATCAGTCGGCTCTAGTTATGTCGTGTGAGAGAGTCCTCATTATTGTCCTTTTAATAGTGTTATCTTCTCTGGATTCCCAGAATAATCCTTCCATCTCATTTCATCTGAAGTGTAAGGAACAGTTAAACAAGTGACATGCTTTCATCCTGCATTGACAGCCAGGTCACAGCAAGGACAGGTGATATGTACAAGGCTGTCAATATTAGCTCTCATTAGCTCTTCCCCTCTCTCTGCTTCCCTCTCCCTCCTCTCAGTGCTCTTATTCTGCTCCCCGTCGTCTCCTCTCATTTTACTCATTTCCATTCTTTACTCATTAGTATCTTCCATTTTTGACATGAAAGAACTTACAAAATTTCTCCCAAAAAGATCATAACCCTGTATTAGTGTGGAGCTTGAATATTCCAAGTTGATACAAAATTCACTGTAGTCATTAATTTCATAACAGAAGTTTAAGTAGGAAAGATAGCAATTACAATTCCAAGAAAAGAGATGAGAGAGTAAGTAAAAGATGAACATTACTTTTATAAAAGCATACACAGTAATTCAGAAAGGAGTAAATTTCCTGTCCCATGTCCACACATCTTCTATTCAGAACTTTCTTCACTAACATGATGTGGGGATGTGACACACACACACACACAGACACCACACACACACACACACACACACACACACACACAAAGAGAGAGAGAGAGAGAGAGAGAGAGAGAGAGAGAGAGAGAGAGCTCAGTAATGCTCTGGAGTCCAGTCTTCTCTGCACCTAACTGCTCTCTCTATGACTGTGTTTGTAACAACCTGAACAATGAGAGCTGTAGAGAAAATGGCTTGGATGGCATACTTCAACTCAGAACTCAAGTTCTGCGGCAGATTGACTACAAGAATAGTAAGCATTCCTGTTTGAAATGTATGGTCCTTTTAAAGTATGTAAAGCCTTTCCTCAGGGATCTCAGCTGTGGCTAATAAGTCCCAGACAATTTGCATGCTGTTAGCGGCACACTCAGGAGGGGCTGGAATAAGTATCAAGGAAAAGAGGCTAGGTTGAAGGATACCTCTGTCTTGTCTCTGGGCAAAGGTTAAGCTCACAATGTTAGCATGATTTCAAGTTTTAATACTGACTTGAAAGCCAGCCCTACTGAGAGCAAGAGGGAATATCTACTCTGTTTTTGTTAGTGTATTTTGGTCCCATAAAACATTTTTATTTGTTTCAGTGTCAGTGGCAGAATAGAGTGATTCTGCTGAAGCCCACACTGCAGAGGCCACATCTGAAGAGACACATTTGTGCCCCTCCTTTCTGATATGGCACAATCAGTTTATTACTGCCCATCTCGAGCTGCATCAATTTCCATGTCTATTTTGTCCCACTCACATCTGTCAGCAACTCTAATCCTGTTTCTAGTCATTATTTCCCTATGGTGATTTTCTTCTGTACTCCACTTACTCTATCTTCTGTTTCATCAATGAATTTTGCTTCAGTCAACATCTGTATTCAACTCCTTCAGATTCAATATTCAATCACAATATGCTTCCAAATTTATTTTTCTAGACATAAGAATTCTTTATTTCCATAATTGTTCATATAGCTTCCTTGACATAATGTGAGCTTTCAAAAATTCAGTATTGTACTTGACAATACTGAAATGTCCAATATTAATTCACAGTGGTTCTTCCATATTTTCCCTCTGAATTATTCACCCAATTTCTACTGGCAGCATCACTTTCTGGCACCTTTACATGAACAGCAGCAGGCATGTTATAAATCATTTACTCAGTGAGGTTTAATACCCTTTGAGTCTTCTTCCCTTCTTTACCACAACAACATAAGCTACAAACATTTATCAATTTACATCAGCATACCTCAGCATGTTCCCTGTTCTCCTCGACCATGACTATAGTGTACTATGCTAGCTAAGGGTGCCTAGGTGGGCAGCAATAGATTTATAGAGACTATATTTATTTCAAATGTTTCTTTTTAAATACTGTTTCCAGATAAGTTTTATTGTAGAATAATTCCTGTGCTATATCAGATATGTTTAATAAAAGTCTTCAAGTATGTCCAAAGTCTTCAAAGAAAAAAAAATCTGGACTTTAGATATAGAATTAAAGACCATTTTGTATTGTGTTCCAAAATAGCATTCCAGAATTTACCCTGTATATTTTGCCCTGCAAACTGTGATGTCCTACATGCTGTGCTACTGACTCTTTAAAAATAAAAGCCTTATTTGAAAAATAAAAAAAAGCAAAATTGAATATTTAATAGGAAAATAGGAGTCTGGAGCTGTAGCTGATACATGAACAGAAGCAAAGCTGCTTACACTTTCTAGCTATCAAATGGAGTTACTACTAAAGAACTCTGCACAGCCTGGAATGTGTGGGAATTCTATATCCCACAAAAATTATATTTTTTATTTTTAAGATGTTAGTTCCTTAAGGCTCCAACTTCTTCAAATCAAACTCAACAATATCGTCATCAATAGCAAGCAACAAGAGTCTTTTTTAAAAATGCCAATCATAACAACAATAGCTAACATTTATTGGGTGATTAAATTGCTAGGCCCAGTATTAGATGTTTTACAATAAACTATCTAATTTAATTCTCACAATAACACTGATTATTGCTTATGATTATCTGCATCTTAAGGATAAAGAAACAGAAACAGACCAACCAAACTTACTTAGGGTTGCAATTCTTTAATGAGGCACAGCTGCCATTGGAGAGTTGGCTGACATGACTCAAACACACATACTCATGTCCACAGTGATAGGTCACCTTTCTTTGTGGTAGAATCCCCTCTAGAAAGTCATGTAGTTGACTCAATTCCATTCAGGGAAACAGAGCTTTTTTAAAAAAATTTGGGTCATAGCACATGATATCTGTTGACTGCTTGAGTATTAATTATACAGTATTAATGATAAAGGAACATTGCAATGAAAAGTAGGAATTGATTAAAATCAGTGATCACTTGTGTCCTAATAATATATTCATTTTATGAGACTGAGGGACACAGGATGATAATAACCAGGTAATTGTCTAGTAACTGATATATAGAAAGAACAGTAAGCCATACCCTTAACGTGTAAAACGTCTCTTCCCCTGTTCATACAACATGGAAAGAGCTAATTGATATTAATGAGACCTTGTATATGGACAGTAGAAAGGATGGGTACATGTGATGGAAAGATTAATGAAAATTAATGATGATGAAGACAAGAATTGTTCTCTTTGTGGCTTGTCCCTATGAGCATATCACAGAGATTAAGTGTATCTATCAATTAAAATGTGTAAGAGGTAGGTACTGGGCTAGGTGAGGGACAGATCTAAGTGTATCTAGGAGAGAGAGAGAGAGAGAGAGAGAGAGAGAGAGAGAGAGATCACAAAGAGATCAAATGAGTACTTCCTGGGAAGCTGGATGTGTTGTTTCTCCAGTCTTGCTTTTGGGTTCAACCCAAGCACATCTTTGTAGACTGCTGGCTAATTTTTGAGTAATCTGTATTAACACCTCTATTTAAATTTGAGTAGCATCCTTATTCTTCTGAATCATAGCTAACGGGAAATTATCAAATGATTGTCTGAATTATAAAATTTACCTTAAGGACAGATAACTATTTTCTTTTTATATTTTAATTATTTAAAAAAATTTTAAATTTAAATATATATTTATCATATTCTTCCCATCTCCCAAATCCTTCCAGATCCTTTACCCCTCCCTACCCACCCAACTTATGTCTTTCTCAAAAATCCAAAAATCCAATAGAACAATAAAACCAAAAAAACAAAATAAAACACCACCCCCAAAGAAAAACAAAACACCAAACTGTAACCAAATAAAACACACACACAAAACTAGAGTCCATTATATGTTGGTCAATGACATCAGGCCTGCCATAGCATGGTTGACATACCCTGTGTCACTCCATTGGATTTTTTCCCTCTCTCAGCAAGTATAAATGACAGTTCCATTGTTAACCTTTACTCTAGTGGCTAGGTTTCCATCTATCCATCCATCCATCCATCCATCCATCCATCCAGAACACTAAAACAAAATATGATAGGATAAAACAAAACTATCGCATTGAAACCAGACAAGACTAACAGAAGGAAAAGAGCCCAAGAGAAGGCACAAGAATCAGAAACCTACTTGTTTTCACATAAATTAGAAGTCATAATATAAATGGATAAGACCTGGTATAAACTATGCAAGCCCAGTGCACTTGTTTTTGACTGGGTGAATTCATGTGAACTTTGCTCATGTTAATTTAGAGTGCCTTATTTTCTTGGTGTCCTCCATCCTCTTTGGCTCTTACACTCTTTCTACATCCCCCTATGGAGTGTCAGTTTGTGGAGAGAAGCCTATAGTCTTGGCAAGAGCTTGGGTTGCTTGGGGATTCCTGTTGGATTCCTTTGGCCAGGTGTTCTGGGCATCAACAGTTTTGGTCAAAGGGAAAAAACAAAAGTAATGTCAGAGCCATAGAACTAGGAGCAGTAGTGTGAAATACAGACTTCTGGGCCTGATATTAGTGTTGCCCTGTCATAGCATAAAGGCAGCTCTATAGGATTTATCACTGTTCTCAGAAATGGAAATTCTTTCTCCTCGCTTTAAATCATAGCTTCATTATTACCACATGACAAATGAATGAAGAAGTGAGTCTATTCATGTTTAGGCATAGTCTTTTACAGACTGGAAGCTTCCATTTTGTTTCTTGGAATACTCTGCCTTGTGTTATTATTTTGGGATCCAGCCATATTAGTATCCTTAAAAGCCCAGTCTATGTGGATAAATTGTATTTAGAAGCTAAATTATAGAAGTAGAATTGGTTATATTCAACTATGGCACCAGTACTGGTAGCAGATACAGAGTGAACTGCTTTGGATGTGTATCTTCTAGTCCCAGAGCATATTCCCAGTTATTTTCATGTAGAGTGTAGATGAGTATACCGGCTAAGCTGTGTACAAATCACAAAACTGTGAGCAACTGGATGGTTGTTGTTGTATGTTGCTAAGTTTTGTGTGTACTATTATGCAGCTTGGAACATGGATCCATGTTTATGATAAATGTTATTTTCCTTGCCCTTGATTTGTTCTTGGTCTGTTGAATAGAATTCACAGTTACTTTCTCAGCTCTTTGATAGATTTGCTTTATCTAGTACAGTGTCATAAAAATAAATATCATTAGTATTATATAACCATCCCTTTGAGATTAGTCTTTAAAATGTGGGAGTTGGAGGACCAGGAGAAATAACTCAGTGGTTAATACTGTGTACTGATTTTCCAGAGGACACAAGTTCAGTTCCTAGTACCTGCTTTCTGGGGCAGATAAATGCCTGTAACTCCAGATTCAGGGGAACTCCTTGGAAACCACACTCACATATATCTTCACAAAGACACAACTATACATACAATTTAAAATGTGATCTTTAAAGTGCATAAATAATAAAATAAAAATGAAGGGGTATTTTTGATGATTGTCTGAAACAGACATGTAGATATTTAATGAGGTATTGACAAAGAATTAAAAATGTTAGAGTACATGAATGAACCACAAAAGGTGTTTGTCTATGTTGTAAAAATGTATATTGTTCCAATAGAGTTACTGATCACTAAAAATGCTTATGTGGAGCATTAGATGGGGAGATATGAAGACATATTTGGAATGAGCATTTTAAACTGGAGACTGAGCAAGATACATATATATATGTAAGAGGAGAAAGAGAGAGGGAGAGGAGGAGAGAGACAGAGAGACAGAGAAAGGACAGAGTAAGAAAGAGAGAGAGAGAGAGGAGAGAGAGAGAGAGAGAGAGATAACAGAGAGGAGGCATTTTTACTATTTTTTTCAATCAAAAAGGGATATTCTTCAGATATTAAAATACATAAGTAGAAAAAGTTCTAAAACAGTGTATACACATGTAAGCATAAATGAACTTTTAAACAGAGATAAGTAAAATGAGCAACTGTAATATGGTCACTTGTTATTGTTAGGATAACCATGAAGGTGTAGATGATGGTGCACACTGGAAACGCTAGCATGAG
This sequence comes from Mastomys natalensis, assembly GCA_021653895.1. Classification (NCBI taxonomy): domain Eukaryota; kingdom Metazoa; phylum Chordata; class Mammalia; order Rodentia; family Muridae; genus Mastomys; species Mastomys natalensis. The sequence goes on along the minus strand of JAJTUV010001503.1, from coordinate 79,778 downwards.
GAGGGAAAGCCAAGAGATTCTGAGGCCTCACTGGTCTACATAGGGAAACACTGACTAATACAATTACTTTTGTTAATGTGAGTCATACGACTCTAAAAGCAATAGGTCTATTAGTTTAAATTTTATACCCAAATATGCTGACAATCTATAGTTAAAATTGTGTATATGTTTTCATTTGATTTTGAATAACCAGTTGTTATGTCCTGGTGGAAGCCATCTTTACTGCTGTCTATATATACATTTATGTATATTTGTAACAACTGCTAAAGAAAAAGGGGCCATTAATTTGAAAGAGAGTAAGGAGAAATACAAGGGAAGATGGAGAGGAAAGAAAAAGAAGGCAGTAAAGATGAACTTATACTCTAGGCTCCATGCATGACTACCCTCCAAAAGGCCGAACAGGAAGCTGAAAGAGTCAGATGCAGATATTTATACCCAACGAATGGACAGAAACTGGTGACCCCTGTGGTTGAATTAGGGAAAAGTTGGAAGAAGCTGAGGAGGAGGGTGACCCTATAGGAAGACCAGCTGTCTCAACTAACCTGGACTCCTGAGATTGTTCTGACACTGACCCACCAACCAGGCACCATACACCAGCTGATATGAGGCCCCCAACACATATACAGCAGAGGACTGCCTGGTCTTGACTCAGTGAGAGAAGGTGCACCTAAGCCTCAAGAGACTTGGGGCTCCAGGGAGTGGGGGAGGGCTGGTGGGATGGGGGTAGGGAGGTGGAGACATCCTCTTGACAGGTTGGGGGGCAAGGAAGTATGGGATGTGGAACAGTCAGACGGCAGACTGGGAGGAGGATAAAGACTGGACTATAAGAAAAGATTAAAGAATTTTTTAAAATGAACTTATAATCTCAAAAAATAAAAAATAAAAGCATGTGTGTGTATACAGGCAGAGTATCCTGGAACAAACCAGAGCCACCCAGCAGCACCAATAACATTAAGAAAATGAATAAGAACCCCTATGCCTTCTCTTGGGTAGTAGCTTTTATTTTCTCACAAAGTAAAGGAATGTAGAAGAATGATGTTAGAATAGGTACATATATAGATATTTTTTACATTATTTTATTGATAAATAGTTTTAACAGGAGGGACCATAGTCTTCCAATGTTCTTTTATGGTTCAGTTATGAGTTATACAATCTGGGAGTCTTGAGAGCAGTCTGGTGCTAAGGACATTCAGTGTACTGAACTTTATGAGACATTTGCTCTGTGTGCTATCTAACAGCCACTAAGGATACCCACTATGCTGAACACCATAACTCATCTATCCTCTGGTCTCTGAATGAGGTTAAAAATGATTCCAGGATCCTGAGCATCATCAGACTGAGGGTATTTAGCTCATTCCTACTCAACATGCTTCTGTGTATCATGCTTCATCCCAGCTAAACATTCAGTCTATTTAATTACTACACCTTTATTTGCTTTCTTCTTCCTTGAATCAGCTTCTTTTTGAACAAAATTTCCTCAAAACCTTTTCTCGGATTTGACGGGTTTTCACACAATAGACGATGGGATTCATCAGGGGTGGTACCAGGAGGAAAACATCAGCCATGACGATGTGGGTTAGAAGAGACACATTCTTGGCAAAGCGGTGGAGCATGGCTGCACTTAGCATGGGCACATAGAAGATGAGCACAGCACAAATGTGAGAAAGGCAGGTGTTGAGAGCCTTGAACTGCTCTCTGGAGCTTCCAATCCCCAGAACTGTCTTTAATATCATTACGTAGGAAAAGATAATAAATACCAAATCCAATATTGTAGAAAGTGCAGCACACAGCCCATAGACAACATTGATTCTATTGTCAGAACAGGCCAGCTTCATGACATCCTGATGGAGACAGTAGGAGTGGGAGAGCAGGGTTTGGTGACAGTACTTCAGTCTTTGCAAGAGAAAGGGCAGTGGAAGGATTAAAAGAACATTCTTGGAAGTCAGAGAAACCCCAATTTTGATAACTTTGGAGCTGGTTAGGATTGTGCTGTATTTCAAAGGGCTGTGAATGGCCACATATCGGTCAAATGCCATTACAGACAGCACAGAAGCTTCAGTGACTGTGAACAAGTGGATGAAAAACTCCTGGGCAAAACATGCAGCTGCATGAATTTCATGAATTCGAGTAAGAATAGTCCCAAGGTGGTGGGTAAGGAAGAGAGGGACAGTCCCAGGTCAGAGATGGAAAGCATGGAAAGGAAGAAATACATGGGCTTGTGGAGGCTTTGTTCTGTCTTTATAAAAAAGAGGATTATAACATTTCCCAGGAAAGAGAGAAGGTACACAAAGGAGAAAGGAATGGACACCCAGATGTGACTCTTCTGTAGTCCAGGGATTCCCATAAGGAGGAATCTAAGAGTCTGTGTGTCATTGAGAGAAGACATGCCTTTGGAAGGATACTACCTAGGTGATAACCTTGAAGCAGATAGGGGATTATTAAATGATGTTAGAGCAGAAGATATTCTCTCTCTGTTACAATTCACACTTCTAAGGCCAAACATCTATGTCACATTGTCAATTTATACTGTGAAAGCAAGATAGAAACAAATGAGAAGGATGTGGTAGTGTCTTCATCCATTAGCTTGTTTCATTCTGCTATTGTCAACTACCTTGGACCTAGTTTCATTCAATTCTAGACAATCCATTGATCTCATGGAAAACTCCTGGGCAAGGCATACAACTGTATGGGTTTCATTGATCAAAAGGAAGAGTAGTCATCATTCTCATACCCCATATCTCATGAAAGATCTCAAAATCTCACAATTATATTCTATTTTAATAAAATAGTAAGGAGAACAACATTTTGGTAGAAACCAAAAACATTGGTAGGTGAGATTGCACATTTAAAAATTATTTTACATTTGCATATTCATGCTTGTGTGTATCTATCAGAATAACAGTTTAAATAATGGTTGAAATAGGGCTGCAAAATAGCATACAGCCTTACAGACAATAAAGACTTCTAGGAACTGGGTACCTTTAACCTACGTATAAACAGGATACTCTAAATTAGATAACATTTCATGAATTTTCTCAGTAATATTGTATAGAATACCAATTAAAACACATATTTTTCTCCTTTAAAATGACAATATACATTTCCAAAAGCTGCATCTTATTTTCTCTGCACTTGTAAATGGTTTCAGAAAATTACTTCTTTATAGACTGCCTTCCCTTTTAGCTGATGAATATCTATCCTCTCTCAGTACTGGAATAGCAGCAGAGCAACAGGACTGCACTGTTCATGGCCAGAAGAGTGGGTAGAGCCTACTTTTAGTCCTGTATTTTCTTATTTAATTATATATAATGTTAATATAAAATGAAATTCATAATTAAATATGTTGCTATTTATGTCAAATTTTATCCATTGTATAAAAAAATACAAAAAACAGATATAATGTCTATGTTTCTTTCTAGATTGTTCTGTACTCCCCAAGCAACAGTAATTTACCTCCGCTTTGACAAACCAGACTACAACTCTTTTACTGCTTCTTCAGAATGTGACAATATTTTTCAAAGTCATTACCTCTGTGGGCTTTTTGTTTTGTTTTCATGGAGATCTATACCCCTTGATAAATTTATCCTTCTTCTGGTACTTCTTTTCTGAGCAACAAGACTTTCTTCTTAACACTATATTAATTATACATAAAATAATCTTATATGGAAAAACACTGGAAACTGATGTTCATCCTTGTCTTCAAAACTGCATCATTTTTATGAAGTGATTTCCATTAAGGTTCAATTTGAATATACAAGACAAACATCACAAGCTAACTATTAGTAGTATTTTAATTCAAATTATAACATCCTGATAAGCGACTGTCAAATTTCTCACTTATGCTCTTATGCGATTGCTTTCTCTTATCTATATATAAGATAATTAAGTCTAATAAAAGGTGTACAACTAATTTTCCAAGGGCTTGTGTCTTCTAACAGAAACGCAGATGAGTTAGTATGCGACAGCTGAAGTGTATTGTTCTCACACATGTCATTTAGATCAGGCATTTCTAGGACATTCAGACTCACAGTCCTGTTGTCACATGCCCTTTCATTCTCTTTGTTAGTTCTTCAGCATTCTCAGTTTCAGTGGAAATCTTCTGATTTACATTTATTAAAATCATGTTTAGTGTAACCTCTCAGAATCCAGATGAAAAGGGGGTGCAAATTGTATCAGATATCCTGAAAACATTTTCTTACCTTTAAAGAATGTCACCGTGACATTCTACTATGAAGTTAATGATGCTGTGAAACTGGAAGCACTGATTTCCTTAAGCTTCCACTTCCACTGGTATATACAGTCTAATGAAGCCACGGAATTTCCCTGGGAATGCCTACATGGAAAAAAAAAAAAAAAAGCTGAGGAGTTGCATCAGGCTCCACGCAAATCTAAGATGTGACTTCAGGGACTAAAATGAAGAGCTGAATTAGTCATAGATTTAGACAAAAGAATATGCTGCTTTTAAGTGCCTGTTGGACATCTTCAGTTTCAAACTTTGCTCCTTGGCCTTTGTCTTAGTTGTTGTTTTTTCTAGATATGATTTCCCTGAGCACAAGGAGTCAGGGAAGATAGCTGTTGTTCTGGTTGTTCATTGGTTCATTTGTTTTTTGTCCATTTGATACAAGCTAGAGTTATCTGGGAAGCGGAACATCAGCTGAGAAAATTGCTTATAGGCAATTTCTTAGTATAGTATCATGATTAATGCTTGATGTGGGTGGATCCAGACTATGGATGTATGGTGGAAATGCAGTGATACCCCTGGGCAGGTGGTCCTTACTTGTATAAGAAAGCAGGCTGAGCAAGCCATGAGGAGCAATCCAGGGTTCCTGCTTTAGTTTCTGTTTCTAGGTTTCTGCCATGACTACCCTCAGTGATGTAGTGTGACCTGACATTTGTAAGCAGAAATAAATCTTTTACTACTCAATTTGATTTTGGTCATGTGTTTTATCTCAGCAATAAGAACCTCAAGTAAGACCATTGTTTTTAGAGCACTGACTGCTTTTCCAGAGGTCCTGAGTTCAATTCCCAGCAACCACATGGTGGCTCAAAACCATCTGTAATGAGATCTGATGCCCTCTTCTGGTATGTCTGAAGGCAGTGACAGTATACTCATATGTATAAAATAAATAATTTTTTTAAAAAAGAAAAATTTCCTCACAGGTGTATCTAGCCATTTGGATTTAGTTAATTTTAACTGTAGTCAAGTTGACAATAAGGAATAGCCATCACAGCATTTTATCTATTTTATGTTGAGATGGGTGTATTTCCACATTTATTTGTAAGAATATATGAGTACATATATGATATATTATATTACTTGTCTTTAGGTTGCATATAGTATCTATTCCCCCACTCTACTATTCCCTCTTCAATTCCTTACTTAGTCTTATTTACTCAGTCAAAGGAATAATCAATGACAGATGTGTAGATTTATATTAAAATGACAGGAAAGCAAGCCTAGATTTTAATTGTAAACTGTATATATTTGTTATTCATATTAACTTCATAATTTGACTAAAGAGAGGGACAGTAGAATGGATAGCATTTTCCAATTTTTTTCATGTTTTGCCTAGAATCCTTTTAAGCCTTCCTATCTTCACTAACACACAAACACTTTCAAGTTCTGACCCCCTCATCAATAATGGCATGCTTTAATGTAATGTACTTTAGTTCAGTGTACAAAGGAATCCTCTTGAAGGATGATTAAGATAAATATTTTAGTCAGTTATTTTTAAAGTGGTTATAAGACTATATTTTAGCAAGATTGAGGGCAGGTAATGTTTATGCTGATAAAACAGATAACCACACTATAACTATATGTTTTCCTTTCTTCAATTGTCCATTGGTTGCCTTTCAAGGAAATCTGATGGTAGGTTGCCCTTAGGTTCTTTGTAACTTAGATCAAGGTCATCTGGGTAATTATTTGCTATTTGATCACTGTATTCAAACTCTAGTTTGTTAGCCTCAACACTATTGACTGGATAGCTTTATTGGTGGATGTGCAATCTTGAATATGACAGCTATAACATAGTCAACATAGATCTACTCCAGCATATCAGAAATAATGTTTGCATCCAATCTACTCCAACATTTCAGAAATAATGTTTTCTTCCTGGCTTTTGACTTTCTGTCTGCAGGAAGTTCATTAAATAAGTTCTTACAGCTTTAATCTCTTTAACTGAATAAACAGAGAGGTATGATATATGAAAATCTGATACTTTGTGAGACTAAAAGGAGAATGTGCACTAAAATTCCTTAAATATATCTTTCATGTATTAGGTTCATAGCAGCCTTATTTATAATAACCAGAAGCTGGAAAGAACCCAGATGTACTTCAACAGAGGAATAGATATCAAAAATGTGGTACATTTACACAATGGAGTATTACTCAGCTATTAAAAATAATGAATTTGAGAAATTCTTAGGTAAATGGATGGGACTAGAAAATATCATCCTGAGTGAGGTAACCAATCACAAAAGAACACACATGGTATACACTCACTGATAAGTGGGTTAGCCCAAAAGCTTGAAATAGCCAAGATTCAACTCACAGACCACATGAAGCTCATGAAGAAGGAAGACCAAAGTGTGCGTGCTTTGGTCCTTCTTAGAAGGAGTAACAAAATACCCAAGGAAGCAAATATGGAGACAATGTGTGGGACAGAAACTGAAGGAGGGGCCGTCTGGAGACCATTGCACCTGGATATCCATCCCATGTGCAGTCACCAAAGGTAGATGCTGATGTGGATGTCAGGAAGTGCATGCTGACAAGAGCCTGATATAGCTGTCTCCCTAGAGGTTTGCCAGAGCCTGAAATATACAGAGGCAGATGCTCACAGCTAACCATTCATCTGATCAAGGGGTTCTCAATGGAGGAGTTAGAGAGAAAACTGAAGGAGCTTCAGGGTTTGTGGCCCCATGAGGAGAGCAACAATACCAACCAACCAGAGCTCCCCAGAGTATAAACCACTAGCCTGGGAGCACATAGGGAGGGACCCATGACACCAGCTGTATATGTAGGGGAGTATGGCCTTGTAGGGCATAGGTGGGACAGGAGGTCCTTGGTCCCATGAAGGCTGGACATCGAGTGTGGGGGAATTCGAGGGTGGGGAGGTAGGAGTGGGGGATTAGGTAGGGGCACATCCTCATAGAAGCAGGAGGAGGGGGGATAGGATGGGGGTTCATGGGGAGATGGGGTAAGGGGATATCATCTGAAATGTAAATATAATATCCAATAAAAAATAAATAAAGGAATCTTAACTACCTAAAAAAAAAGAAGAAGAAAGAAATCTCAGAATGGATAAAAATGGCATTATTTTATTTCTTAAAAATAAAATGTTGAATTAGCATACATAATATTGAATACCGTGTGAGCCTTTTCTAGCAGCATGAGTTTTAATTGATTCTTCGACCTTTTTATATCCCTTCAGTCTCCCTACTTTCTGTATCTCCCCCTCCAGTCTCCTAGTCACTTTCATGTCACCTGTCCTACTGTTCTCCCGATTCCCTTCCTCAGTACCTTCTATCAGCTCTTGATCTCCTATCTTAATTAGTCAAATGCCAAATATCTTCAGAATTATGGGAATGGTATTTGCTAACTAAAATAAACTATTAGTTTAAAATATGTGATTGAATTAGGGAAAAGCTGAAAGAAGCTGAGGAGGAGGGCAGCCCTATAGGAGGACCAGCAGTCTCAATTAACCTGGACCCTAAGATCTCTCAAACACTGGACCACCAACCAGGCAGCACACACCAGCTGATATGAGCTCCCCAACACATATACAGCAGAGGACTGCTGGATCTGGCCTCAGTCAGAGAAGATGCACCTAACCCTCAAGAGACTGGAGGCCCCAGGAAGTGAGGTCTGGTGGGATGGGGGATGGGGGGTGGTGGGGACATCCTTGTGGAGACAGGGAGGTGGAGGTATGAGATGTGGAAAAGAAAGAAAAAAGAAGTTCACAAAGCCAATGTATATATGTATGAAAACATCTGTTCATAATTATAGGTTGTTAGCTAGTTCTGGACTGATTATCCTTGAAATAATTGGCGTTTTTGGAAAATGCCTCTTGATTTACTTGAGGGTAAAAATGTAGGGGATGATGCTGATGTAATTGGTAGTAAAGACTTGCAGCAGGCATACAAATATTCTAACATTGTTTTGAATAATATGCAAGATTTTAAGGCCATATAAGCAAGAAAATGAGAATATTTGCTTTAGATTTTAAAGTACAATAGAGTTCTTGTAATGATTATATTCCAATTTCCTATTTTTTCAAACTTTTGAGTACTTGTGATATCTTAATGATAGAAACCGCACTTAAAAAAGCATATCTCATTGTAATTGAAAATTGCAATAGTATTCAAACACTTTTAAAAGTGTCCTTATTTTCACATTAATTAATTAGCAATGATTTATTGGCATATATACGTTGCATCAGAAATGTAGTGGTCATTAGTTTTTGTTAAGATCTTTTAACTGTTTTTGTTTGTTTGTGTTTTAAGTTTTTTTTATTAATTGGTTATTTTATTTATTTACATTTAAATGTTGTCTCCCTTTCTGGCCTCCCATCTGCAAAGCCCCCATCCCATCTCCCCTCCCCTTTGCATCTGAGAGTGTGCTCCTCCACCCAACCACCCATTCCCGCCTCACCCCTGTAGCATCACCCTATGCTGTGGCATCAAGCTTCCACAGGACCAAGGACTTCTTCCCCTTCCACTGATGACAGATAGGGCAATCCTCTGCTACATATGTAGCTGGAGCCATGGACCCATCCATGTACACCGTTTGGCTGATGGTTTAGTCTCTGGGAGCTCTGGAGGTTCCAGTTAGATGATATTGTTGTTCTTCCTATGAGGTTGCAATCTCCTTCAGCTCCTTCATTCCTTCTCCTAACGCTTCCAATGGGGTCCCCAGGCTCTGTCCGATGGTTGGTTGTGAGTATCTGCATCTCTATTAGGTGCCAGCAGAGCCTCTTAGTGGATATCTATACCAGGCTTCAGTCAGCAAGCTCTTCTTGGTATCAGCAGTAGTGTCAGGGTTTGGTGTTTGCAGATGAGATAGATCCCAAGGTAGGGAAGTCTCTGGATGGTCTTTCCTTCAGTCTCTGTTCCAATTTTTGTCCCTGAATTTCTTTTAGACAAGTTTGAGATGGGTGGGTGGCCTCATCTCTTAACTGCGGCCCATGCCTATCTACTGGAGGTGATCTCTACAGGTTCTACCTCCCCTCTGTTGGTTATTTTGGCTAATATCATCCCCGTTGGATGCTGAGAACCTCTTCTGCCTCTCTGGCATCTGGGACTTGCTAATGGTCCCCCCTACTGTTATATATTTCTAATATATATATATATATATATATATATATATTCTCCTGACACTCTGGATTTCTCTCCTGTCCAAATAGTTCTACCTTAAGACTCAGTTATACCACTACTGGGTGTATACCCAAAAGATTCTCCAGCATATAACAAGGACACTATGTTCATAGCAGCCTTATTTATAATAGGCAGAAGCTGGAAACAATCCAGATGTCCCTCAAAGGAAGAATGGATACAGAAAATGTACATTTACACAATGGAGTACTACTCAGTATTAAAAATGAAGGCTTCATGAATTTTACAGACAAATGGATGAAACTAGAAAATATCATTCTGTGTGAGATAACCCAGACACACAAGGACACACATGGTATGTACTCAATGATAAGTAGATATTAGCCCCAAAGCTCAGAATACTCATGATACAACTCACAGACCATACATATTAAGCTTATCAAGAAGGAAGAACAAAGTTTGGATGCTTCAATCCTACTTAGAAGGGGGAACAAAAAAAAAAAAAAAATCACGGGACCTGGGAGGGAGAGAGGAAGGGGAGGAAAAAGGGGGCATGATCAGGTATGGGAAAAGACAGGAGAGAAATCTTTTAGCTGTTTTTTTTTTTTAATTTATTTGTTTTACACATATGGGCCTTACTCTTTGATATTTTATCTAAGGTTGCTGATGACTGATATCCTCACAATAGGTGACAAAGATGGTGGTGACTATGGAGAAGTGTGTGTAAGAACTTTTTACAGCATAAATCAGCCACTGCTGACTTAGAGTCATGATGGCCTTCACTTTCACTTACAAACATATTTTAAATCTTTAGTTGTATAATTCATTGAATACAGTCTTTATTGTATTTGACACTTGATAAAATTTTAACATTGGTTGCACAAAAAGATGAATGAGAAAGGAGAGAAATTTACCTAGTCTAACCTTATTTTAACTACTACATCTATCCCGTAGACATTTAACACAGAGTGTTTGTCCCTTTTAATAAAATACCCAGGTTGGTTTACTGGATATATGCAGTGTACCTTTGTAATAATGGAGTATTTTTTTTTGTTGTGACTTTTTAATGTCTACATATATTCAGATATAGTGAAGTAACCCAGACTTTCACGGAAGCTGGAATTTCCCACCAGTGATGTTTCTCACATAATTTGGCTGGATCAGATTTCTAATCTGCTGACTCTTCACAGAATATACAATGGGATTCATTAGAGGTGGAACTAGAAGGAAGATATCAGCTATTATGACCCCAATAACTGGAGAAATGTTTTTAGCAAAACGGTGAAGGGCTGCCAAGGTGATGATGGGCACGTAGAAGATGAGCACAGCACAGATATGAGAGATGCAAGTGTTAAAGAACTTGAGGCGACCCTTATGGGAAGTAATGCCCAGGACAATTTTAAGAATCATCATGTAAGACACAGAAATGAACACCAAGTATAGCAGAGATAAAGTAGCCACAAAAAATCCATATATCACATTGATTCTGTTGTTGGAACAAGCTATCTTCATAACATCCTGGTGAAAGCAGTAAGAATGAGATAAGAGACTTTTCTTTTTTTTTTTAGAAGACCGTACTCCATATACAGGCTGCATGTTTTGGGATAGCCCCCACTCCAGATGTTTGAGACCTACATGAAAACCAAGCTGCACATTTACAACATATGTGCAGGGAGGCCTAGGTTCAGCCCATGGAGGTAGATCTGTGTAGACTAGGAATGCTCCACGGTTGGTGATTCAGTCTCTGAGAGCTCCAAGGGTTCAGGTTCGTTTACTCTGTTGATCTTCCTGTGCAGTTCCTATCTCCTTAGGGCCCACAATCCTTCCACCTATTCTTCTTTAAGAGTCTTCAAGCTCCATCCACTGTTTGGCTCTGGATGTCTGTATCTGTCTGAGTCAGCTGCTGGTTAGAGCCTCTCAGAGGACAGCTTGCCCCTGTCTATTCTCAGACTGGAGGTTTAGATCCTGGCAACTCTGGTTGAATCTTTTGATACTCGTTCTAAAAAGGACAAAAGCACCCTCACTTTGGTCTTCCTCCTTCTTCTTGAGTTTCATGAGGTTTATGCGTTGCATCTTAGGTATTGTGTGTTTTGGGGCTAATATCCGCTTATCAGTGAGTGCATACCATGTGTGTTCTTTTGTGATTGGGTCATCTCACTCAGGATGATATTTTCTAGCTCCATCCATTTGTCTAAGAATTTCATGAGCTCATTATTTTTAATGGCTGAGTAGTACTCCATTGTGTAAATGTACCACATTTTCTGTATCCATTCTTCTGTTGAAGGACATCTGGGTTCTTTCCAGCTTCTGGCTATTATGAATAAGGCCGCTATAAACATAGTGGAGCATGTGGCCCTGTTGCATGTTGAAATATCTTCTGGGTATATACCCAGGAGGGGTATAGCTGGGTCCTCAGGTAACACCATGTTCAATTTTCTGAGGTATCGCCAGACTGCTTTCCATAGTGGTTGTACCAGCTTGCAGTCCCACCAACAATGGAGGAGTGTTCCTCTTTCTCCACATCCTCGCCAACATCTGCTGTCACCTGTGTTTTGGCATGTTAGTATACTTAAGTGACCCCAAAACTTCCACCAGAGAGCTCCTAAACCTGATAAACAACTTTAGCAAAGTGGCTGGGTATAAAATTAACTCAAACAAATCAGTAGCATTCCTCTACACAAAGGATAAACTGGCTGAGAAAGAAATTATGGAAACGACACCATTCACAATAGTCACAAATAGTATAAAATATCTTGGGGTGAATCTAACCAAGCAAGTAAAAGACCTGTATGACAAGAACTTCAACACCCTGAAGAAAGAAATCGAAGGAGATCTCAGAAGATGGAAAGATCTCCCATGCTCATGGATTGGAAGGATTAATATAGTAAAAAATGGCTATCTTGCCGAAAGCAATCTACAGATTTAATGCAATCCCTATCAAAATTCCCACTCAATTCTTTACAGATATAGAAAGAGCAATCCTAAAATTCATTTGGAATAACAAAAAACCCAGGATAGCGAAAACTACACTCAACAATAAAAGAACTTCTGGGGGAATCTCCATCCCCGATTTCAAGCTGTACTACAAAGCAATAGTGATAAAACGGCATGGTATTGGAACAGAGACAGTCAGGAGGATCAATGGAATAGAATAGAAGACCCAGAAATGAACCCCCATACCTATGGTCACTTGATCTTCGACAAAGGAGCTCAAACTATCCAGTGGAAAAAAGACAGCATTTTCAACAAATGGTGCTGGTCCAACTGGAGGTCAACTTGTAGAAGAATGCAAATTGATCCATACTTATTTCCTTGTACAAAGCTCAATTCCAAGTGGATCAAGGACCTCCACATAAAACCAGCTACACTGAAACTAATAGAAGAGAAAATAGGGAAAAGCCTTGAATCAATGGGCACAGGGGAAAAGTTCCTGAACAGAAACACCAATGGCATATGCTCTAAGATCAAGAATTGACAAATGGGATCTCATAAAACTGCAAAGCTTCTGTAAAGCAAAGGATACGGTCAACAGGACAAAACGGGAACCAACAGACTGGGAAAAGATCTTCACCAACCTTACATCTGATAGAGGGCTAATATCCAAGGTATACAAAGAACTGAAGAAACTAGATTCCAGACCATCAAATAACCCTATTAAAAAAATGGGTAGAGAGTTGAACAAAGAACTCTCAACTGAGGAAACTCGAATGATTGAGAAACATCTAAAGAAGTGCTCAGCATCCCTAGTCATCAGGAAATGCAAATGAAAACAACACTGAGATTCCACCTCACACCAGTCAGATTGGCTAAGATAAGAGACTTTTCTTACAGAATTTCAACCTCTTTAGTGTAAAGGGAAATGGAAGAACAACTGCAATGCAGAATGTAGCAAATATTAGACCAGTTTTAAAGACCCTCCTGACTGTAAGGATGGAGGTATATCTCAAAGGGTTGTAGACAGCTATAAAGCGATCAATGGCCATGATGAAAAGCACTGAGGACTCCATAGCTGAGAATCCATGAATAAAAAACTCTTGAGCAAAACAGGCATCTGAGGAAATCTCAGTGGAGTTGAACAAGAATATTCTCAGCATGGTTGAAGGGAAGAAACAGACAGTCCTAGGTCAGAAAATGCCAGCATAGAGAGGAAATAATACATAGGCTCGTGCAGAGAGGTCTCTGTCTTTATGAGGAAGAGAATGGTGCAGTTTCCCATGATGGCCACAAGGTACATAAGGCAAATTGGGATGGAGAGCCAAATATGCATATGCTCCAACCCTGGGATCCCAATCAGAACGAAGGTGGGTATTTCTATGTCAGAGGCATTGAAGATTGACATTACAGGAATACCAGGCCCTCAGGACCTGGATTTCAGAGGAATGCTCCTGCAGTGGCATAAATGAATTGTTTCAAATGAGTACACTTTAGTTTGAAATACTACAGATATTGACTTGGTAGACATGTATCTGCAACAACTTATACCTTTAAAAATAATCAGCAGATAAGATTAGCTTCTGGAATTATATCAGCAGAATGCAATGAGGTAAATGAAAATATAACCATACAAATAATTAGCAAATGAGAAATAAATTTTTAAATGCTTATTTTGGTCTCAAAGTACAGGCAGCAAAAAGTTTCCCAGACTGAATTACCTGTGATATATTTATTATGATAGCAGCAATACAAACTTTGAAATCATGTGAATAAATTTAGGATTAGATAAAGAAAATCATTTACTATAATTAATTTCACCTGCAGTTTGTCAATAATAGTAATACATATTATTGCTTCAGGAAATGATCTAAGTGAACCCTACAGGGCTCAATTATTTTTCAAGAACTTATATTTCTAAGTGATGTAGAGTTTTTCCTTTAATTTGGGGGAGGGGAGAACTAGGACATATTTTACAGAGTTGAGACACAGTCTTATTTTTCTCGGAGTTCTGTGCTTGTTTCTCTTTCCAGTCTGTCTATATGTAAACCACCCAGGCTGATTCTCAAATTGTCCAATGATTAAACCCACTGAAGGGAGCATCAGCACCATAATGTTCAGTCATCACCAATTATGCTTTTGCCTCCCTGTTCCAGATTGACAGCATCCCATAAAAACAGACATTATATGCACTGGTGGTGAATGAATGAAGTCATATTTCAGTTTGGTAGCCTCTGTGTTTAAATCAAATAACTGAGTAGAATTTGCACAAAATCTATTGTCACAAGGTTGCTCAAATGTCATGAGTTATTAGTCATAATTTTGTTATTGCAATGTTGCTTTCTAATTTATCAAGAGATAGAAATTGGGAGGCCAAGATGTAAAGTTAATGAGAAGCATGCTAAGTGAGCACAAGCTACTGAGGCCAGGAACTCTTATTCATTCTTACTGCTTTTTCACCAAAGCAACCTCTGTGTTTTCATTATCCAAATTCTAAATAATTTGTTAAAGTGTAAATCAGTTATACCACTTTATCCCTTAGGAGTCTTGTCTCAAGACTGGTCCACATACCTGGATTTGGATTTCTTTCTGTGTGTCTCAATGACTTGGGGGTAGTCCTTAGTTGATTTCCATGAGTTCATAGAACTCTGGACTTCTGGCAGGCATTTAAAAACATGGTTGGATTTTGAAAAGATTGAGGTTCTGGCCTTTAGACCAATAGCTTTTGAAACTTGAATCAGACAAAATTACAGGCGTTTGCTTGAGGTAGTACAAAGGAAAATTGGAACCTCGTCTGTGAGGAAGTTTACTAGTAAGTTGGTAGGTAGTGGGACATACAGTGAAGGAACAACTGGCATGGCAAGTCACTAGAGCTTTACTGCTAAGCAAGAACAGCAGTTTATCATCTCTTCAATGTCTAGTCCTGCCTCCCCAAGGATTCCCAATTAGTCCACAGAGCTCTGGGAATTCTAACTCAACAGAACATACTTACAAGAAATGAAAACTACCATTAGGTAAATCCTAAGATGACCCTGGGACCATGTCATTGGGAATAGTTAGCCACCAATAGACAGAACCTATCAAGCCTCCTCTGCTCTCACCATTCTCTTTCTTTTCTTCTAGGATCGCAGTGTGCCACACAATAGCACCCAAACAGCATCTAGATGTACAGCTATCTCTCTCTTTCTTCTAGTTTATTTATTTTATTTACATCCCAAGTGCCTCCCACTTTCTGATCCCTCTCCAAGAATACCTCCCCCCATTCTCCCTTCCCTTCCAGTGCCCTCCCCCGAGATCCCCCAACCTGGTGCAGCAAGTCTCTTCAGGATTAGGCACATCCTCTCCCACTGAGGCCAGACAAAGCAGCTCTCTGGGGCACATGTGCCAGGTGGCTTCTGATCAGCCCCTGTATGCTCTTTAGTTGGTAGTCTCTTGGAGCGTCCAGGGGTCCTGATTAGTTGACACTGTTGGTCTTCCTATGGGCTTGTTATCACTTTCAAGGCCTTCAGTTCTTACCCTAACTCTTCCATAGAGGTCCCCAACCTCTGTCGAATGTTTGGTTGTGGGTATGTGCTTCTGTCTCAGTCAGCTGCTGGGTAAAGCCTCTCAAAGGGCAAACTCTTCTTATCATAAACTTATAATGAGATATAAACAGACAACATACTTTATGTAATTAGTTTTGTCTATAAAAATTGTTAATAAAAACTTACTAGTTTGTATAAAAGTTATATCTCATATTTACTCTACTTTACACTCTCATCCAAATTGTGTTTCTGACAAAAATGGAACAAACTAAGTTTACTGAGTTTATGTAGCCTAGGCTGGCTTTAACAACACTATGTAGTGAGGATTACCTTAAACTCTTTTTTTTTAATTGGGTATTTTATTTGTTTACATTTCAAATATTGTCACCTTCCCTGCTTCCCCTCTGCCATTCCCCTCTCCCTCTGCTTCTATGATGTGCTCCCCCACCCACCCACCCACTCCCACCTCACCACCCTGGTATTCCCCTATATGGGGACATCCAGCCTGCACAGACCAAGGGCCTATCCTTCCACTGATGCCAGATAAGGCCATTCTCTGCTACATATGCAGCTGGAGCCATGGGTCCCTCCATGTGTACTCTTTGGTTGGCAGTTTAGTCCCTGGGAACTCTGGGGGAGTCTGGTTGGTGGGTATTGTTGTTTGTTCTATGGGAATGGCCAATATTTTATATCATTTTACCTTATGTTGCACTGACAATCTTAGCTAATTCAATAAATCAATAAATACAATAAAAGATATGAGTGGAAATAAAACAGAAGGAAATGATTTTACTTTGGAAGTTTATTCAGTGTAAAGGAATTTTAATCCAGCAACATGGGTGCTCTGACCACATCCAAAGACATTCTAGGTCTGTGTAACCTGGATTGAATGCAGACATGACCTTAGTACACACTTGTAATACTTCAAAGAGGGGAAGACAATAGTAAGGGAAAGATTTGACAGAATAAGTCAGAGATAGGATATGGCCAACTCTTGGGAGAAAAGTCATTTAAGAGCAGTGCAGGGAGGTAGAATCATTCAGTTGAGTGGAATTTTCTTTAGTTCAGTCAGTTGAGTTCCTTGTAGTGATGTTGAATCAGTTCAGTCAGTTGGAAGGGTATTCAGTGAGTGCAGAGCAGTGGAATTAAGTTCACTCATGAATTCATAAAGTTCAGTGCAAGTCAGCAGAGGCAGTTTAAGCCACAGAAAAAGAAGAAGCCAGAAAATTAGAACAAATTACTAGAGTTAGTTTGAGGCCATTTCAGTGATAAGTCAAATTGAATCAGTCGACTTGGAGAGGAGTTTGAGCTAGAAGAGCTGAGTTGAATCAGCCAGCCAGAGTTTATAAAGAACTAGAAAGGATAAGCTTATTTAAGAGTAAGACTTTAAGATGAAGATTGCACCAAGCAAATAAAAGATACCTTTATAATTAAGAAGTCAACTAAAGCCTAAAGTGTCTCTATTACTTAGCTAAAAGAGCACACTAATTAGTTGTCCATTGCCAAATGATCAGTCTGGAAAACATACATACAAATAACATCATAATGAATATACATATATGCATTTGATAACAATGAAATAAAAGGGCATGAATCTAAAGGAAGAAGAGGTTGGAGGGGTATATGCAATAATTTGGAATGATAAAAGGTAAGGAATAAATGTTGTAATTATAATTTCAAAAATAAAAGATCGATATAATGGGCACTGAGGAATTTCTAAGAATCATTAGGTCATCCATTAAAAGCCTGTATTTCACAGAATCTAAAAAGAAATGTATCATTTTCTTGATAGCTACCACCTACCAAACATAAATCAAGATTAGATAAACAATTTAAATAGACTTACAACCCCCAAGGAAATAGAAGAAGTTATTAAAATCCTCAAAACTCAAAAGAGCCCAGGGGCAGACATTTTAACACAGGATTCTAACCAGACTTTCAGAGAAAAGCTCCTCAAATTATTCCACAAAGTCAAAACATAAAAAATATTTCCAAATTATTTTAAACAGTCATAGTCATGCTGATACTCAAACCACACAAACATTCAAAGAAGAAAATTATAAACCAATTTTTACTATAAGCATAAATACACAAAACTTAGTAAAATACTCTTAAACTCAATCAAAGAACACTTCAAAACCATCATTGGCCATGATCAAGATGCAGGGATAGTTCAACTTACAAAATTTCATAATGTAATCCATCATATAAACAAAAGAAAAGAAACATACACATGTTCATGCATTAGATGCTGAGAAAGCCTTTGATGAAATCCAACAGCCCTTCATGATAAAAGTCGTGAGGAGAGTAGGAATATAAAGCGCATACCTAAACATAATAAAAGCAATTTACAGCAAGCTGACAACCAACATTAAGTTAAATGGAGAGAAATTCAAAGCAACACTACTAAAATCAGGAATAAGACAAGGCTGTCTACTCTCTCCCTATCTATTCAATATGGTAGTTAAAGTTCTAGCTAGGGCAAAATAACAACTGAAGGAGATCAAGAGGCTAGAGAATGGAAAGGAACAAGTCAAAATATTGCTAATCTCAGATGATATTAAAGTATAGGCAAGTCACCCCAACAATTCTACCAGGGAATGCTTAGGTCCAGCCTCAGCCTGAAGAGAGTCCTGAGAAGTGAATGGAGCCTTGAAAGAGTGACTCAGATCAGTGGTGTATGCACTGACAGCTCTGTAATCTGCTCAAGACAGCTCTCTCTTGCAGACCAAAGCCCAGTCTTTTATTTACTATAATTGTACAAGCTATTTCCTTAGAAATTGCGTAACATTTTAATAATTTACCCTAAGTTCCATTTGATCAACCACATTTTAAGGTCTTAGCCCCTTGACTCTTAGAAATAGAAACTAAAGACAGAGCACACCAAGGCAAATTAACTTAGATAGCAAGTACACACTTTGTTTTTTTTACATAGCAAATCCTATGCTGTTTTCTGGGCACAGAAGTTGTGGATTAGTACATGTGGTTCATTCTCTTGGTTTTGTGGGAGCAAAGTGTCTTCTGTCCTTCTCTCTTAGCTTCTGATAGTTTGATGGAAACCTGCATTTATAGGAACAACACCTTAATCTCTGCCTTCTTGTTCACAGCGTGTGTGTGTGTGTGTGTGTGTGTGTGTGTGCACATAGACATGTACATATGGTTTTATGTTTAGATAAGAACTTCAGTCATATTGGACTAGTAATTCATTATACTCTGAGAGTTTTATCTAACCAGCATCATCATTTCAAAATGGCCCTATTTTAAAATAATGCCATATGTGGGAAAAACAGGGCCGCAGCCAGGGGAGGCTGCCTGGAGACTTCCACTACGTGGCGGGGTCCCACATCCAGGAGAAAGGTCTGGGGTTCTACAGGCTGGAACCTTTGGCGACGGCAATGGCAGGCCCCAATGACACGAGGAATCCTTGGTTCCAAAAGGGTTTATTGTCATGACAGATGGTGGATGGATCTGGATGTACCCCCCAAACTCAGGGCAGAGCTGGGTTAAGTACGGAGGGAGAAAGGGGAGGTTCTGGGGGCAATGCTTAATTGGCTCCGCCCTCTGACCTTCATTAGTATGTAAATCTCTAGGGCCTGAGGCCTGTAGTCACACCCTCTACTGTGCACTTTGGGAGGGGCTGTAATGGCCTACGTGACTGAACAATGTAGGTCTATGGAGATTGGACTGCTTGTTAGGACCCTGAGTTCTGGGGACGTAGCCGAACTCCTGCCGTTTCTCCCTTGGAGTCTAGGGGTTCTAGGCCCATGCCCAGCCAAGAACCAGGATACCCTTAAGCAGTCCCACAGCCATATACTTATCTATATCATGATTTGCCATTTCAGACTATCAAGTATGTAAGTACGCATGTACTTACACAAAGGCTGTGCATTCTACAATATGAATTTGTAGAATGAGAGTTATATTAATTATACATACTTAAAGCAAGTAATTATCAACACTTCCACATACATATACATATGCTAACATACATCTGAATGCTTTTCATGTTTACAGGCATACCTCTCATTGTTATACCTAAATATATGTGAAGTCTCAATGAGCTTTCATGTTGCATATAATATACCTTAAATGAGAGCCTTAAATATTTTAATACAAAATTTTGATATAAGCATTAGCTCATTTATGTATCTTAATAACACACCTTTTTCTGCAGTCACTTAAACCTGCTTTTATGTTCCTGTATACACTTAAGAGAGTAAAGTTAGGAGTTAATGCTTCCAGCTTTAGCTAATAGTCTCAGAGGGAATAATTGGAGTTATTGTAAATATGAGGTAGTGAATATAGAAAAAGGAAAAGAATCTGTGCTTAGGGGAACAGATAGACCACACAGTTCTTTAAATAGATCCTGACCCAAAGTCTCTAAACAAGGCTGAGTACCAGGGGCTTGTCACAACATCTTTAGCCATATGCAGCTTGTTCAAAGATATAGTAGAACTCATGATGGATTATTCCCTTTGCCAAAGGCATACTTTTTCCTTCTCATAAATCAGTGGGACACATGAACTCTTCAAGAATCCAGAAGGAAAGTGATGTACTACATTGAGAGCACTGGCTTGATGGGAGCACCTTGTCTAGAAATCCAAATCCACTGAGCTACATTCTGATATGGGGAGAAGAATCATGGCTTCCTCTGTGTCAGACCTAGAAAGGTAGGAAGATAATTTCCAGGAAGAAGTTCTCCAGCAACAGGATGATTGTGAATCTCACATGCTTTGCACTTAGACTCAGATAGTCCACAGTGAGACTCAAAATTTCAGCACCCTTTCACTAATGTTTTACAAGCGTATAACTTTATTTCCTCTTCTGTTGAGTAGTAATATATAGTATACTAATAATAGTTATATCATGTAAAAATAAGAATAGTATATGTTATAGAAGAATAGAGGAACAAGGAATACTGGCAAAAAGAAAATTATATGTCTTTTTCCTCTTGTCTAAGGAATGCACAACTCTATTTTTCAAACCAAAGCAAGATAATAAACTGTTCTTTTCCTAAGGAAATTCTTCCATGTGTAACAAAAATGCTAAAGGATCAGCAAACACCTGTCTGTTAAGCATAGCTTGTACTTGCAAATCTTCATGTGTTCAGGTCCAAAGAATAAAAGGAAAACATATGGGAATTCCTATCAGTGAGGACAACAGATTCCATAGAACATGAAGAAAAAATTCAGGAGAAAACAGACACTGGTTGAAGACCACATCTCTTATATTAAGTGTAGGTTTCAGGTCATTTTATATTTCTGGTGTTGCTGAGAGTATAAAGTCAGAGCAGACAGAATAGAATGAGAAATACTGAGTCATGTCTCTTAACATGAGAGCTCTGGATCTGGAAAACATTTACTTAGAGGAGTCGAGGAATACTGGATTTCCAATTAAGCTCTGCAACACTGATATGTGTGTGTGTTTCCCCAATTACCAATTGTCAATAAGTGATTTCTCTGCTCAAACTAATGGGAAGAAGCCAGAGAAAATGTTATTTCTTGTCTGGCATTGTGTTACATTCTTAAAGTTCCAGTATTCTGGCATATGAGGCCAGCTAGGCTATGTAGTAATATCAAGACCCTGGTGAGATACAGGGAAGGGAAAGTAGAGAGAAAGAACAGAAAAAAGAGAGGAAGGGAAGGGAGGGAGGGAGGGGAGGAGAGAGAGAGAGAGAGAGAGAGAGAGAGAGAGAGAGAGAGAGAGAGAGAGAGCTATCCCAGAGAAAGCAATAAATTCCCAGATATACTAAAAAAGAGCACCTAGAGAGCTTGGTGTGGCTCTGGTTCAGGGAAGTAGAAGAATTCTGAGTCTAAATTCTCTAATCTAGTATATTTTCTACGTTCTCTGCCTATCTGCATTTGTTACAACAGGTTAGCAATTTGCCAGATCCATGTGAAACAGGATTCTCAACTACTCATTGCCAATAGAGCCAAATATTGTGTTCCTCTAGGAGCCCTGGTCCAAAAGCCATGTATTCAGACAGTAATTTTAGATGTGATCACTGACAGATCATTTAATGACTCTGAGCTCTTATTATTTCTCATGACAAATGATGACACAGAAACTTTACATAAGTTAAAAAAATGAACTCTAAGGGGGCTCTAGTAAAAGGTCTCAAAAAACAGTAATCCTTCCTCAACATTTGATCAGAAATAACACTGTACATTGAGAATACATGCTTGAGCACCTAGTCCAGCAACTGTGGGCCAGAATGAAGATGATTTAAGTATGTTTGCTTAAGTCACTCTTAATCTATTTCCCCCACAATGTGAGAGTGACATACTGGGGAGGAAAGGATGAAATCTCTGGTTTAATCAGAAAATGTGGTACTATTTGAGGGGATTGAATCTGGTAAATGGAAGTAGAACAGAGGCCTTGAGTTCCAGATGATGTGCCTATCTGGACTGTCACTGAAGATTTCATAGGAGTATTTGAACAGTCTCATGATGATTAGCTAGGAAGGTTGATAAACTGTGGTATAGAGAAGACTTCTAAATCTGAGCCCCACTGCTCTCAACCATTATAAATGAAGGGGACTAAGAAGATATGAGGACTGTTTGATCTTGAAGAAGAACTTTTAGGATACTAGACACCTATAAATAAATAATGTTAATTTGCAAACATTTTTTAAGGGAGACAGTAAGGATACTGTTTTTGCCCGAGTGTTGCTATAACGAAAGAGGTGAAAAGTGAGGCTCTCAAACACAAGCACAGGGCAGCAACAAACTAAGAGAAAGAGAAAGATAGATAGATAGATAGATAGATAGATAGATAGATAGATAGATAGAGAGAGAGAGAGAATGAAGAAGAAGAGAAGGAGAGAGAGAGAGAGAGAGAGAGAGAGAGAGAGAGAGAGAGAGAGAGAGAGAGAGAGAGAGAAAGAAGAATGAAAAAGAGTTTCGGTAAGAAGCAAATTACCAGGCACCTATGTCTTGTGTGTGTGTGTGTGTGTGTGTGTGTGTGTGTGTGTGTGACAAATTGCATTCCTTGGAGTGCGCGGACATGAAAAAAAAGTGCATTATTCAAGAACATGTAAAGATGGCACTCAATCAATTCCTCCATAATTTCTAGCATGAGAAATGGCATAGCTCAAGTAGGGATGAGGGGATTCTATGAGCAAACTTTCCAGTCAATGGTATTGAGAGTCAGTTAATGGGTCTGTTGAATGTGAATAATGACCTTTACTTGATATTTCACTCACTATACCTTGACCCAACTTCTTTTTATCAAGAACAGATATGCTAAATTAGAGTGTCAGGTTCAAAGCCATTTTCTTATGTAATTTATTATCCATGACACTGGTGAATAAATTGTAGTCTGAAAATCAAAGTGAAGTTGAGTTTATATAAGCAAATCTGTTTCAGAACATAGCTGCAGACAGACACCAACATGCTGTCTGTGCCTAATGTTACAGTGTCACAGAGGAAGTCACTGATATAAAAAGCGTGGATCACTCACAAAGCGTAAGATTCTCATGGTCTAAGATTTTTGTTAAATATATTATGTCATTTTCTCTAGGCTAGAATCAAGGTGATAACTGTGCTAAATATGACAAGAAATTACTATGGTCCCTTATTTCATTCTTCCTTCCTATTAAGAACTATTGTTGCTCCAATGACTCAGCACAAGCTGAATGGAACTGTGTGAAAGGAAGACCAAGTAATTTGTCAAAGAGAAAATGACAAAGTTGATTATAACTAATTTGTCATGCTTGTTTTCACTCAGAAGATTCTACTTCCAGGAAAATATTTTGTCTTTAGGAAAATATTGCCCTTGATTCTGACATGTTCTAATATTTTAAATGTTACAAGTACTAAAAAAAAAATATTAAGTAGCTTTGTTTATGTTACAAAATATTATTTATTATAAAAGATGATTTTACTACAATTTACTATTGAATTAAGTTGTGCTATTACACAGGTGCAAATAATTATCCATGTCTTGACTGTTATAATCCTCAGAGAGCAGAGTAACTTAACCACACAGGAAATATGACACATTCTCTCATGTTGGCATCAAGTAACATCTCTTCCCACTCTACATTTTTCATCTTGCTTGGAATCCCAGGACTGGAGAATTATCAATTCTGGGTTGCCTTTCCATTCTGTGTCATGTATGTTGTGGCAGTGACTGGAAATATCACCATTCTACACATAATCCGTATTGACCATACACTGCATGATCCCATGTACCTCTTCCTGGCCATGCTGGCTACCACTGATTTGGTCCTATCCTCCTCCACACAACCTAAAATGCTGGCTATACTCTGGCTTCACGATCATAAGATTGAGTATCATGCTTGCCTCATCCAAGTGTTCTTCATACATGCCTTTTCTTCTGTGGAGTCTGGGGTGCTCATGGCCATGGCCTTGGACCGCTATGTGGCTATCTGCTTCCCACTCCGACATTCCAGCATCCTGACCACATCCGTAGTCATCAAACTAGGGGCAGCTGTGATGATGAGAGGGCTGCTGTGGGTGAGCCCCTTCTGCTTCATGATCTCCAGGATGCCCTTTTGCCCCAACAAGGTCATTCCCCAGTCCTACTGTGAGCACATGGCTGTGCTCAAGTTGGTATGTGCTGATACCAGAACCAATCGTGCATATGGACTCTTTGTGGCTTTCTCTGTGGTAGGCTTTGACATAATTGTCATCAGTGTATCTTATGTGATGATTCTTAGAGCTGTGCTAAGGTTGCCCTCAGGTGAAGCTCGACTCAAAGCTTTTGGTACATGTGCTTCTCATATTGGTGTCATCTTAACCTTATATATCCCAGCCCTTTTCACGTTCCTCACCCACCGCTTTGGCCACCATGTGCCCCGAGTTGTGCACATCATGTTTGCCAATGTCTATCTTCTAGTTCCTCCCATGCTCAATCCCATCATATATGGAGTTCGAACCAAACAGATCCGGGACAGGGTTACCAGAGGGTTTTGTGGAAAAGGCTCATAAACCAGGAGCCCTAGCATATCATGTCTTCATTTACCCACAACTGATATTGCCACAGATGAGAAACAGTTCACAGGTTTTTTACCTAACATCACAAGGTCGTCCCTGTGAGAACAGCTAGCCTACAGGCTGAAAACCTTCTAGAACAATAAAGAATGAATTTCATGATACCCACAGCCAGAGAGCTGAGAAATACGGTATACAATACACACTTAACTGATGTATTCCTCATGAAAGATAAAAGTTTATTACCAAAATTCTTTTATTAAATCTTTAGTTTTTTTGTTCAAATTGTTAATAGGTCAATTTGAATTTGACATATTTGGTAAAACAAATATTTAGAAAAGACAAATTCACTGTTGATTTTTATGGCAAAATTAATTTTAGTTATTGTTTTTCTCTGTCTCTTCATTCATATGAGTAACTTTACTCCTTACTCTTTATTGTTGACTTCAAAATCTGAACACTTTTCATCGATTAAATCAGTAAATATTTTACCTGATTGTCATGATTTAAATAGAAGCTCACACAATTTTAAATGAATCTAGACATTTTATCAAGCAGTTAAAAATATACATATTTCTTCAATCTGGAGTCTCTACCAAAAATATTATTTTATAAATAGACACATGTTTAAAGTTGTTTTTAAAACCTGATCTATAAAATCAACAGAAGTCATACAGATCATCTTATAGGAATTAAGTGTCATGGCACATGATAAGAATTACAGCAACAGGGAATCTGAGGCAGGAGCACTGTGAATTTGAAACTAGCTTAGACTGTATAGAAAAAATTTTATCCCAATAAAATAAAATGAAAGAAGAGAGGAAGGTAAGAGGGAGGGAGGGAAGAAAAGGAAGGGGGAACGGAAGAAAGGAAGATTGAGAAGGAGAGAGGAAAATGAAAGTGGGAAGGAGGGGGAGAAGAAAATAAATGAAACCAATGAAGAAATGTGATTGAACACCAAGTGCCATTTTATTTGTAGTAAAGATATGATGAATTATTGATATGTTGTTAAATTTTAAAGAAAATGGATTTAGTCCCCATCATTCTTCATACTGACTATTAAATGAGGTGTGAAATAGAGAACTTGGCATTTACAGACATGACCCTTGAGAGTTCTTGAAGAATAGGAAAACGATTTCAGACAAAGTTCCAGCAGTGCCCAATATAGCATATTTAATAAAGACACCAAAATGCTAAGAATACCAACTGTGCTTAATAAAACTTAGGATCTTCTAGTTTTGTTTTTCACAATAGTATTTTTCAAAACTTATCTTTAGTTTCTGAAGTTTAATTTTGTTATTAAAAATGATGAGATAAGGTTTAAATGAACCTCAGCTCATAGGTATATAAAATAGGTATAATATTTTACTAATAGTAATAAATAAAGTATTTTACTAGTAATAAATTACAAAAGACTTTTAAGACAATTCTTTGATATATTTGCAATTTTGCCATTGATTAAAGACAAAAGAAATTGTGTTTACTAATGAAGGACACTTAGTACAAGACTTTAGCAGTACTGGAAGGCAATAGAAGTTGATGGGACCCAAAAAAGAATGTTATATCACTGAGGTGTGACATTTGAGGAGGCATTTTGGATCCCAGATCACTATTCCTCTTTCCCTCCCAGCTGGCATGGAGTGACCAGGCCTCCAGCAGACACTCCTGCCATCATGAGTAGGCTCAAAGCAACGGAGCCAAGTGAGCAACCCCTGATGTCTGTATCCACTTCTCAGTGGGACTTTCTTCCATTGCAATTGTATCTCAGGTAACTTGTTATGATGATGAAGATATGACTTGAATAAAACAATCACACAGAAAAACATGGAATTTTAACAGGAATTCATTCAGAAGTGTCCCAGAACACCAGAGTGACTATTCAGAGTGAATATTCACTGGGTAGTGAGAATGTATTGATTATTCATAAACACAGGGGATATAAAACCATTCATTGTGCTCAGAAATCTATCATCTAGTTAGAACAAATAGATGTGAAAATAATAAAAATGCAATATAGGTGGTCCCACTCACACAGGGACTTTGGACATAGGGTAAAAATGAGTCAAAAGTTATTACTGAAACCAAGAAATGTTATTTAAAAAAGAAATTGTGGCTATTCTGGGTCTTACAAAAATTAGTTTTAATTCATCAGATTTAATTTATCTTCAAATGGGAAAGAGGTGTGAAGTAGAGTACATGGCATTTGCATAGATATGAACCATGAAAGTTCTGAAAGTGCCGGGAGCCTGGGAGGAGAAGGTGATCTTCTTTTGTCTCCTCCAGTCGGTCGGTTCTTCTTGTGGCAGCCCCCGCCCCATCCCGGGAATGGGAAGAGCGTAGGCAGGGGGTAAGACTTAGGGTTAGGCTACTGTAGCTGGCCCGCCCTCTGGTATCCTCCAGAAAGTGCTGTTTCTGGCCTCAGCCAGTGACAGCAGAGGATTAGGCAAATGGCCTTTGTACCCTCTCTGAAGGCCCTGCTAGGCTCTAACTTAGATCTGTTAGTTTGAGGTGCAGGAAGAAAAGGACACTTAAAGAAGTTATCACAGTTTATTACTAAGTGTAAAAAGTTTCCTATGAAAGCTATCTAAGAGAAAAAGTGGAAAGGTCCTAAATGGAGAGATTCTAAGCAGGGAAGACAGAAGAGGAAGAGAAGAGAGAGGAGCGGAGAGAAGAGTAGAGAAGAGAGGAGGAAAAAGCGGGCTGCTAACGAAAGTCCCTTTGTCTTATACCTCATTCAGAGTACATGATCACATGTTACAAAGTTCATCACAAGTTCACACCAAAATTCAAATCATAAATTGAAATAATAAAAAAAAAAAAAAAGAAATTGCCCCCATCAGATTGACCCATGAGCCAGTTGGTGGGGCATTTTCTTGATTGTTAATTGATATACAAGGGTCCAGCTCACTGTGGGTGGTACCGTCCCTAGGCAAGAAGACCTAGACTATGAAATAAAAGTATACGAGCCAGGGAGTTACCAGTAAAAAAAAAAAAAAAAAAAAAAAAAAAAAGAAATAGAAGTTTACAACAGAAAATGTTTACATGTATATCCATTAGGAGTAATTATCTGACTAAACATCCATCACCTTTCTAGCTCCACAGGTTCATCGAAGGTTTAAAACTATAACTTAAGAAATTAGTGAAGTTTTGTATAGATAAACCCAAGCAATATTTTCTCTTCTGTCCTAGCCTTGGTTAATTGTTTTACAACCAGATTGGAATGTGCTCTGAGCAGGAGAAATCTGGTTACTATCTAAGAGCTGTTAACCGATGACACTTGGGAGACTGGCAGAGTTCTCAGAGCAGTATTGATTGTCAGAAAGGGACTTAATACCGGTCCCACTATAAAAGAGCTAAATAATCATTGATATAATTTTAGGAATTCTTATAGGGTCATCATTAAGACTTAAGAAGTCGTCTATTTGTCTATATAGCATCACTACGAGACAGTACATCTTCTTGGGTCTGCAGAGATCTGCTCCAAAGGGGTGTGCTATTGCTAGTGATTGTTACATATGTTTAATAATAATAATAATAGGAAAAGCATATCAATAGCAGGGATTTTTCCTAAAATATCTCCACACAGCCTTGCTGAATGTGGCGCACCTGTCGAAGATTATAATCTGAGGCAAGCATTTTAGGATGATCACCTGCTAATTATTAGATTTTCCCATTATGGCTCCCAACATAAAAGAATAGGAAAATGATTTTGGAGAAAGTTCCAACAGAGACCAATACAGTGTCTGTGTTCTGAGGAGCTCCAGTTTAGCTTACAGGATATGAAAGATCCCTTACTATTTCCACCAGGAAATCCCAAATGAGGCCAGAAGAATACTTCTGAAACCTTGTGTTCCAGGAGAGGGAAGAAAAGAAAGAACCTGAGCTAGAGCTGACCCCTGATCAAGGATTCTGACATATTCGTTCTCTCTCTTTCTCTCTCTCTCTCTCTCTCTCTCTCTCTCCTCTCTCTCTCTCTCTCTCTCTCTCTCCCTCCCTCCCTCTCTCTCTCCCTCCCTCCGTCCCTTCTTCCCTCTCTCTTTCTTTCTGACTGAAGCAAAATATCATACCCTCCTCTCCCTCTATTTTGATTTTATTGATTTGAGTTTACTAATTTTTCTAGTATCTTTTTACTTTAACTGTGTGTGTGTAAATGCAAGGTATATTCAGACCTGCCCAAAGGCACAGTGCAAAACTGATTTCTTACTCTTGTTGTAATTAACATTTATGGTGCAAAATGTTACAATGGTTAATACAGCATTTACTGTGACAAACTTCCACCTAGAAGTGCCACATGCAAAATGCATATTCTTTATATATAATCTTGATTCGTGGCTTATAAATATTTTACTAAACTAATATAGACAAACTTCAGTAGTTCATTAGAACTAATGTTTAGTGTTTCGTCCTTATAATTCATATTCACTTGTTTTCAATTCCTGCCTTGTCAACAGTAATATGTTCATTACTCGTTAGTCTGTGCAAAGTGATTCCCCACTAGATGTAGTCTCAATGGCTATGTTCCCCATATCCTGTGAATAAGCACCGTTCACACTACTACATACACTGGCTCTGGGTCCTTCGAGGGTAGGAAGTATCCAACTCTGCACTCTCAATTTTATTGTTACAAAAAGTAAGTTTCCTTACTCATTCTTATAGTTACTTGTGATGACTTTCCATGCATACTCTCCCTCTTTCCATGTCCCTATCACCTCCTACTTATCCCCTCCACCCCAGTCTTTTCTATTTATTTTATTTCGTTGATGACCCATTTGCTGAGTACTTATTGATTCTTGTTTTTTTGAACTTCTAGCTTCACAAGGAGATGGCTTTGCTACTTAATCCTAGGTTGTCGATGTTAATTGGTTCTCGTCTCAAAATCAAATTCTACACTGATTCTCATTCAGGCCTCATTCAATTCTCTGTTTCCATATTCCAGGCTTTTCAGGATACATCTGTATTTTCTCCTCAGTGTAATGTTATGTTCAAACAATTGTCTGTGGCTAAAGCAGACAATGCACATTTTACTATGTAATGCCCTAATCTTCATGTTTCCTGGATTCCATCCGTCTAAACCGATTGTGATACTTACTGTTGAACAATGACCATGCTCACAGGATATTTGCAACCATACCATAACCAGGTATCTATGGACCTCTACTGTGGTTGCTTCATTTGTCATACTAACTAGGTGTTCACAAGTAGTCGTGTAGCGAGAAATTCTACCTAGTATGTAGAGTCTTGCTTCTAATTAGAACT
Organism: Mastomys natalensis; assembly: GCA_021653895.1. Taxonomy (NCBI): domain Eukaryota; kingdom Metazoa; phylum Chordata; class Mammalia; order Rodentia; family Muridae; genus Mastomys; species Mastomys natalensis. The sequence continues at coordinate 49,780 of JAJTUV010001503.1, read as the reverse complement.
TGCTATGCTCAAATCTTTCTCTCACTTGCTTATACTCATTCTGTACTTCAATTGTTTTCCTCATTCTCTCAGTTCAACCTCTGGTTCTTCTACACTGAACCATTTGGGTCCTTATAGGCAAAATGTCTTTGGGATTCTGGGAATGGGCAACAAGAAGTACTAAACTTTCGTTTTGTGAATGCAGTTATGCTTGTCAAGGCCAGCAAGGGACTGACACCAAGGTTCCTAATAACACTATACTAATAATTCCTAATAGTGATGCTAATAATCTATCTAGCATGGGTTGTAAGCTCTTAGCCCTCCTGACTCGAGCTTTTGACTGTTTAATTTTCTCTGGTCCTTCTTCCTTAGAGTCTTGGAATTGACCCAGCAAGAATCACTGGTCCAGTTCAAACTACATCTTTCTTGTTTCCATCAAAAGAATGGTACAGAGATTTTATGAGACGTTTCCCTACAATAAAACTATTAACTTTAAGTTTTTCATTCTTAATAGTAAAGAACCAACAAAGTATCAATAACAAAATCAATCTCAACTTGTTAAGCTATATTTAAAGAAACTTCTGCAATATTGCCTAGTGAATAAGTTCTCACTGGGCTCTTGGAGACAAAAGCTCAGAATCTGTGGCATGAAAGAGGGTATTAATTTTGATACTGTGTTTTAATGCATTAACTTTATCATAATCTTACCATACACAAAACTTTTCTTAGGACAATGTATAGAAGAGTTCACAGTTTAGATTTTGTGATGACTATAGTAACAGATTTATTTTGATTGAAACAGACAAAATCTAAAACTGTACTGATGAGCATTACTTTGAACCAATATATAAAATCCAGAAACATTAGTGGATATGAGAAAGAAAAAAAGAAACATTGGAAGTTTCTTTTGCTTTTGCATTCCACAACAATGTTTGCATCTATGTGTCAGACAATAATCACATGACATAATTTCTGTTGATATTACAGGTCAAGTAAGAAGATCTCAACTCAAAACTCATACCTAGAAAGCATGACACCTAGAGATATATTAAAATGGGATTGCAAAATTAAACAAGATGATTTATATAAGAGTAGGAATACAAATAGTCGTGCCCTTCATAGTATCCCTACATATACCAGTCAGTGGAAATGTGTTCATCATTTGGGAAATTGATAATTATAATTCAGATCTGTTTCATTTTGGATACTTACTCCATTTTAAAAATTATGTTATATTAGTTCAGTAGAAATTTTAAGATGGTAAGATAAAAAATGATGGTATGATAATACCATATATGAATTTTATAGTACTATAATGAAATGGACAATGAGTCAATTGGTCCATAGCAATCAGCAAGCAAAGTTTTATACAGTAAACAACAACAAGGATAATCTCCACAATAATGTTTTTCTGTGGATGACAAACTAAAAATATAGTCCCTGCTCAGTCAGTTAAAGATCACTCTTCCAGATTTAGTTGGAATATAAAATGTCTCCACCAGGATCATGCATCCCAGACATGTTCTCCAGTTATTGGTAATGCTTTGGAGGTAGAACATAGCTGGATGAAGAGAGTCATGGGATAGTGTCCTTGCAGTGACCTTCTATGGTCCTTCCCTTCCCATCTTTCCATCTCTGCTTTCTGTTCACCATTTGGTACGATGCTATTTTCCACAGCTGCTCATGCTATATTTCAGCTTCACTCAAGGTTCTCAGCAGTGAAACTTGGTAAGTATGAACCAAATAAACCCTTCTACTCTAAGGTTTGTTTTTTCTTCATATATTGGTCACTGTGATGGAATACTAATGACACACAGCTTACAGGAAGGTTAACCTCTATTTTATTTTCTTATATTTTCAATGCTCTGTGTTCTATTGATAGTTAGCTTACTCTACTAAAAATTATTTTCTTTTTGACCACAAAGAGCTAGAGTGTCCATTTCTTTCTCATTCTTCCCTTGGGATAGCAGATACAATGAATGAGTCAATCAGGTCCTATCTCCATCCCAAGATCAATTGGATTCATCAACAAGGCTTGTGGCAACCAATTGCCAGGAAGCAGACTGATAAAATGTTTATAAAATAGTTTTTCTTAATTATATGGCTAACAGTAAGTGAAGGCCTAGAGGCTGGACAGCAAGGCACTGTTGTATTAGGGACCATTATAACTCATCCTCTCTAAGTGAAAAAAAATGTTGCTTAAGGACATAATTCCACAGTTGTTTTGATTTTTTAATCTGTATTTGCTTTGTGCAGTATATATTTGAGAACTAGGTGCAGTTGTATTTAAGTATGTACACAGTTTAAAAAATTAGGCATATGAATGATTTCATGGTCATGATTTATTCTCAGAGTCAAGTTATTCTTATATTTTATTCTTATTTTTAATCAAAAACCACCAAACATCAAAATGCATAGAAGAAAAGATTTTACATAGAGAATGTCTGAGGTAATGTATATACTAATTGCCTTGATCTCACACCTTGTATACATGGATTAAAGTATCACATTGTGTACCACAATTTTGTACACTTATAATCTATCATGCTCTATTGCTGAAGACACAACATATCTGAGTCATGAAACATAGAGAAATCAATGAGTGATGTTCTTAAAGTTTTATTTCTCCTGGCTAGCTTCATTGATGTAGAAGATGGTAAGCACAGTCTTATTCTTCTTTGCACTTGGTGAGCAACAACAATGACTACCTTGGTGTAACTGCCGAGCTGTTCGGTCAGTCAACAGGTTCTCCAGCGCAGGAGTGAGGATGCATGCTTCCAATTCCCGCGGTGTCCTTCACTGTATCCCGCTTACTGGAGCTCCAACGTTGAGGACGCCACTTTGTAACGGCCCGTTCTGCCCCACGTTCGGGGGCCACTTTGTAACGGCCCTTTGTATCCGCCCGGAGCTGCTGCTCTGGTCCGCCAGTCAGGGTCTAGCGGCAAGAGACACGAAGAATGGAGACAAGACAGAGTCTGATCAAGTCTCGTTCATTGAAAGGAAATCCTGGTATTTATACCCTTTACCATGTGCTTTCCCTCCTGGACAAGCATAGCTGAAGGCATTATGTCATGTGTCTTGCAGGTGATACCACGTGCGCGTAGCTAGCAGTGTGGAGACCACGTGCTCCTTGCAGCTGGGGGTGCCAAACAACAAAACAAGATATGGGAGAAAAACATGATGTTTATCAGAGTGTGCTCAGCTGTTGTTGTAGGCTGTTGAAAACAAGTCTCTTGTCAGGGTATATGGCCTGAGATGGCTGCAAAGATGATAGACTGCTTTCTGCTCAAAGTTGGCTCCCAACACCTTGGAAAGCTATACCCACTGATGCAATAGTGGTTAATGTTATGGGAGTAACAGACTGCTTTCTGATCATATGTAAGATCTTCTCCACTAGGTAGAACTCAGGCCTGGTGCATTATTGGGACCAAGAACCTATGTTAGAAGTCCTAGAGGAGAACCCAAAATTGTTCTAAGTGAACATATAATTAAAATGATGCCTATTGTTTATTACTATACCCATAGATTAATGCATTTATCATCTCCCATAACAGAAGTTTCAACTTGTGGTGAATTGAAATTAGCATAAGGATCCATTTGCTAGCATTTAGAGAATAAGAGATAATGGAGTACTAAGTCCTAAATGGAACATCTAGATCTAGATCTGCTGCACAAGACTGGAATAGAAGAGAGTGAGGAAATATCATTGAGTCAGAGTTAATGATGGATAAAGACAAGAAAAATATGTTTTTAAGACAAAGCAGTGCACATATGAACTCACAAGGAGTGTTATAGAGGGCACAAGAAACAGTACATCAATATCGAGAGTCAACTGTTTGCAAATGCTTTGGTTTCCTTAGGTTACCATCCAGGACTCCTGGGCACTACTGTTCACTGGAGTTGGTAGCTCAAAACCTTCTGGGATTCAGTGGTGAAACCTTACATTTTTACATGTATTGTTTGTTCTTTGTCAGTTTTCCCAGAGAGATTCACATCTTGTATATAATCCCACAGTTCAGTTCAAACTTACTAAAAGACTCATAGGTCCCAGCATGATAGCCTGTTCTGTCTCTGCTAGCAAAAACAGGAAGTTTCTGTTTCTACAAGGCACTGGTAAGATAGATAAGGATGCTCACTGTGTTGGTCTTTGTATATGTTTATTACCTACACATAAATACTTAAGCTTATAGAATATTCAAGTAATTATATAGTCTACTATATCTCTGGAGTTTCATATAATTTTATCAAACAGTTTGTAGCTGAATATTGTAATGATTACTCTCAGAGATGAAATTAATGATTTAACAACAAAAGAAGAAAGCAAGAAAACATGGTTAATTCAAAGTAGATTACATGATATTTATTAGCATAAAGCAAATTTGACTGAAAACCTTAACAGGGTAAGTAATATTGTCACTATTTTATTTTAGTAACCCTAGAAATTAATTATGTAATTTTAATTTTAATTGAATAAATCCTAAACATGCCTGTAAAATCATCTGCCTATCTAACTGTATCTTCTACCTTGTCCTCAAGCCAAAATATATCGATTTGGATACTACTGGATAAAAAACAAAATCTACTCTTCATTATTCCCTGAGAGAATTATAAGTATTGAGTAAAAATTTCCTGGAATGACTTTTGATCAACCTACTGCTTGACACACCCCAATGTCAATAAAGAATGTTTAACCTCATCTTTCTGAGATGTAAATACTCTCCTGTGCTGCGCTCAATCACCTGACGCTTTCAAACTTTTATGTATCTAATGAATTCTCTCATTCATTATCTAAAATTCATGAGTTTACTGTATCTATAATCACAGTTTATAAAATTTGTATATTTATTTAAATTCTCTCTTTTGCAAAACACCACTACTTTCGTCACACTCTATCTCTGTCATTCCCTTAACTGCTAAGTTTCTGAAAACAAAACGAACTCTAAGTACCACCACCATTTCTCCATCTGTTCCCAAATCCAGCTCCACCCATTGTCAGTTTCAGTTCAGCTAGGGCACCTGCCTTTCCCGAGGTCAACAACTACTCAGAACTGTATTTGAATGTTTCAGTGCTGACTAGAGTTGGCTGCTCAAGTAGTTCGGCATTGCTGTCAAACATAGCGGGATACCATGTACTTATTTATATATATTAATATATAATTATTAATATATATAATATATATATATATATATATATATATTTCTCATAAAGCATTCAGATAACTCATGGCTTAGGAAATAAAATCTTTCCTGTAAACTTTCACAATATTCTGTCTTCATTATTTTCCTTTTAATAACCCACTCTCTTTTGCTATTCACCCATAATGTGAGATCAAACAATTGCTTCTAGAGTTCTATGTCTGGAGAGTCACAACTGCAGGACCAATCCAGAGAAACAAAGTCTTTAAGAAGATTTCTCTTGCTCACTTTAAGCCTGGCAAATTAAAATTAAATGTGGTTGTTTTTCTGTGTTCTAAGAACTGAGTCTCTCATGCTGAAAGATTTTTATTTTTTGCATTTCTAGAAATCACTATTTGTGCAGAAAATCCTGTGGAACATAAAAGCCTAAAAATATAAAAATACATGTAAAATTGTATAAAACTATGGAATTATAGTTTCTAGGTTAAAAGGATAAAAGACTTTGTATATTCTAAATGTCTCTAATTTTAATTGCTGGATTAATAAATTTTAGTTTTCTGAGAAACAGAGTTTGTTTCCTAGAGTAGTTTTTCTAATCAGAAAATGACTTTAACATCTTTTAAAACAGTATAATTTGCTACTTGTTAGGATGTGAACATTGTGAAGGCAAATGCTACAAACGCAGGACAGCACAGAAATCCTAAACAACTTCACATCGAAATTACCAACCTTCTTGTTGACTGGCATTCCTGGCTTAGAGTCTGCTCATGGCTGGATCTCCATCCGTTTCTGTTTTCTTTATGCCACCGCCCTCTCTGGCAACAGCATGATCCTCTTTATCGTTGTGACCCAGCACAGTCTGCATGAACCTATGTACTATTTCCTCTCCATGCTTTCTGTCACTGACCTGGGTTTGACTATTTCTACAATGTCAACCACCTTGAGAGTCCTATGGTTTCATGCAAATGAAATCAGTCTAGATTTGTGCATTGTTCAGATGTTTTTTCTCCATGGATTCTCATGTACAGAATCTGGTGTGTTAGTGGCTATGGCTTTTGATCGTTATGTAGCTATCTGCAACCCTCTTAGATATACCACAATTCTTACTAATTCTAGAATTGTTCAGATGGGTTTCTTAGTGATAATGCGCACTCTACTATTAATAGTTCCACTACTTTTACTCCTTAAGCCTGTCTTTTTCTGTAAAAGAAATACCCTCTCCCATTCCTACTGTTACCATCCAGATGTGATTAAGTTAGCATGTTCAGACACAAGGGCCAATAGCATCTGTGGACTAGTTGATCTCATTCTGACAACAGGGGTAGATATCCCATGCATTGTCTTGTCTTATATACTGATCATTCGCTCTGTTCTCACTATTGCCTCCTCTGAAGAACGGCACAAGGCCTTCAGCACCTGTGTGTCCCACATTGGAGCAGTTGCTGTTTTCTATATCCCAATGTTTAGCCTGTCTCTGGTGCATCGCTATGGTCGGTCAGTGCCCAAAGTAGTCCATGCAATGATGGCCAATGTTTACCTTCTTTTACCCCCTGTGCTCAACCCCATCATCTATAGTGTGAAAACCAAACAAATCAGAAAGGCTATTCTTAGTTTGCTCTTTTGCAAAATGAACACAGAGTACTCTCAACTTTTGAAAATTCTGGTATGATTTTCATGCTCTAAAAGTAAATGTGGTTGGAGATTCCACATTAGATGTGGGAGTTTTCAAGTTTTCAATTTATTTAGCAAGGTTTAATGAATATTTAGATGTTTTCTGTTAAAAGTTTTGCTTCTGATTTGTATGAGGTTTACAGTCTAATAAGGGAAATGTAAAGAATAATGATGAAGAAATAAAACTATTGCTCAAAGTAACTGATATTTCCTGGTTGTTTTGTACTAGATTTTCTCAAATGACTCACAAGACATATTCTGCTTATCCTTCAAATCAACACAAAAAATTGTAACTATTTACAATTAAAATATACACTGTTGATTAAATAAAGGTCTAGAGACATTCAGGCCACACATCTAACTGGATCAGAGGTGACAGTTTGATGTATGACTCTAACATCCTATACACCATGGTCTGTGATGCACACTTTGCCAAATGTTCCCAGGAGAGATACTCCATGGCAAGAAGTAAAGTGTGCATCACCATGAATCCATGCCTCAGCTTTTTCAAAACTATTTAGCTTATTGTAAACAAAGACCATACATGATATACATGATAAGAATAAATGGTTCAGGCAAATAATAGTCAAAAGAAAGTTTTGGAAATTAAGGATATTTATTTCTTTGTTTGATAAATGAATTCGAACTCTGGGTCTAGATGAGACCATTAAGTAAATGCAAGGAATTTTGAGGTAGGTTGTTGCTTTGTTTCTTAATGGTTCATTAAAAATTTATATATAATTGTTTATATAATGGACAATGGTTCATTAAGAATTTAATACAATGCATGTTATTGTCATCACAGTAAAATCAAATTACAATCAACATACTGATGGTACTTCATAAAATTTCACGTTATATGAATGTATAAATGGCTTACATGTCTTCTTTAGCCAACCAATAAACTAAAGTAAAGATTGATTCATGATTTTCAGCTGATAAGTAACTGATATAGAAACAGGCACAAAATATTTGCTTCCTATAAAGGGAAACAATTTGGATTTGGGGAGACAGCCAAAAGCTTAAACTTCCACTTGCATAGTGGAAATTTAGAGATGTAAACAGCATGGTGCTATATATGATGGATGTCATGGGCATCTCACTGGGGCACCAGTGTGATAGAGTCAGTTCATATTAGCTTGCAAATTCATTTTGTATACTTTTTCCCAACTATGGACTCATTTAAATGACTAATTTCACCCTCAACATATTTGGTTCATCAGCACACATGTGACTGTAGGTGCATTTTAGTGTTTGCCCTTGCATGATGTTATAGAAATTAAAATATTAATAAATATATACCATTATGTTCCATAAACCTTTGAATATATACATAGAACATGGACATGGGCAAAAAATTAAAATAATGCATTTAATATTACTATGGCTGAAAACTCAAAAGTAGTACTATACCCAGTTTTTCTTGCAATCTGAAATTTAAGGATTTACAAAGACATATCCAAAAGATACTTTGGAAGCAATTCTCTGGAAGAACGTAAGGAGTGTGTGTACAATATTCATGAGGGAATAAAAATTTTAAAATCATAGGCCATATCTGAAATAGGCCTTGAGATAAAACAGAAATTCTTCTGAACTCAGTGGAGTCCAGTTGTTTTTTAAATGCCACTTGGATTACATCTTGCACTTTCTAAAACCACAGACAAAGTAGAGATCTTTGCTTTATGAAGCCTACAGGAGAAGTAAGACAAGTTAAAGATTAAGAGGAGGAGCTGGTAAATGTAAAATGGCAAACACTAGCTGTTATATTAAGTACCCATATTAAAAAAGAAAATAAATCCAGTTTATGAAAAAATTATAAACAAAATGGATAAAAAGCACATAAAATATGAAAATGTTGAAACTGGTAGAGGAAAATACAGAGAAAAACATCAAGATAGAGGCATAAACTGTTTCAAAGTAGACTCCAATCATATAGAAGTATTCCTAAATATTAACAAACATGATCACATCAAGTTAAGAAGCATCTGCACAGCAAATTAAATGATTGCTAGTATTTAAAGTAAAATTACACATCCCACAGGAATTCATAAGCAGAATATATGAAGTGCAAATATTCAATGTTCTCCTCCATATCATAAATGAGCTAATGAAGTAAGCAGACAGCTGAGAAAATAAGCAAATGCCAAATAAATGTCTGCTAGTCTGCCAGTGTTCTGTCTGAGCCATCTGAGAAAGACAAATGAAAACTGCCTTCAGATTCCATCTTCTGCCAGTCAGATGCTGAACAAGCAAGCAAACAAATGCTAGTTAAAATATGGAGAAAGAATCCTTATGGAGCAAATGTAACATGGTAAGGTGCCCCAGTCCCATGGGGCATTGAACTGGGATTAGAAGACTTGGAAGAGAGAACTGGAGGACAGGGGACGCAAAGAAAGCAGCTTGTCTATAGTCTGATCAAACTGATGATTTTAATTTTTTCCACAGGGTTATATACACATAGAGGCAGGATGTGGGGAAGGGGATGATTCAGGAGCATAGGTGTTCTCAGGGGGAGTACAGATATCTTCCAGGACAGGGTAAAAGCTGGGTAAAATTTACAGAAGAAGCAGGGAACAGGTCACTATGACTGTCTATGATTCATTTGTCCTAATCTAAGCTGGTACTTTCCACCAAGGCTACCTATCCATAAGGTCTATGACTACCCGTTCTTATCCAGGCTTGTAGTTTTCCACTAAGGCTGTCTGTTTACAAGATCCTATAGCATCTGTTCTAGGGTCAGTGCTTTCCCACAGAGACCAAGCTCTGTGTTAGTAGGCATGTACGTCTGACTTAGGCCTATGGCTGATTTAGGCCTTCAGTGCATAAGCAAGGCTGTTCCTGACAGTAAGGCTACTGTGTAAATTGGTGTGGGTGTTCCTCAAAGAACTACAAATGTCAGTACTATTGATCCAGCTATATAATCTCACTTATATCTTCTGAAAACCTTATTACCATACTGCAGACGTTCTTACATGGCCATGTTTATTGCAGAACTATTCACAATAGCTAAAAATTTAGATCAGCTTAGATGTCAATCAACAAATTAATTGATAAAAGAACACTGTATATAATATACACAGTAGAACTGTATTCAGTTATAAAAAGAAATGAAGAGTCTGACATTTGCAGGAAAATCAAAGGAACTGGAGATCATTGTTTTAAATAAGTCAGATTCAGAAAAGAAATAGCATGTTTTGTCTCCTAGTCAGAAACTTTAGATATGTAATGTACTAGGGATGAGAGGAAGTATGTGAGGAGCATTTAAAGGAGTGGAAGTAGGGGAACCTGAAGCTGAGATGAGTTATATGAGAGAATATAAGTGGATATTAACCCAAAAGCCACAATACCTAAGATACAACTCACAGACCATATGAAGCTCATGAAGAAGGAAGACCAAAATGTGGGTGCTTTGGTCCTTATTAGAAAGGGGAACAAAATACTCATGGGAGCAAATATGGAGACAAAGTATGGAGCAGAGACTGAAGGAAAGGCCAGAGATTGATAAATACAGAGGTGGATGCCCATAGCCAACCATTGGACTGAGCATTGGGACCCTAATGGAGGAGTTAGGGAAAGGATTTAAGGAGCTGAAGAGGTTTGCAATCCCATAGGAAGAACGATAATTTCGACCAGCCAGATCCCCCAGAGGTCCCAGTACTAAACCACCAAACAAGGAGTACATATGGAGGGAACTCTTGGCTCCAGGTGTATATGTAGCAGAGGATGGCCTTGTTGCCCAACAAGGGAGGAGAGGCCCTTGGTCCTGTGAAGGCTTGATGCCCCAGTGTAGGGGAATTCGAGGGTAGGGAGGCAGGAGTGAGTGGGTGAGTAGGGGAACATCCTCACAGAAGCAGGGGAGTGGGGATGGAAAGGTGATGACATTTGAAATGTCAATAAAAAAATTTCCTTCCCCCAAAAAAAGAACAGCTGGGGGAATCACCATCCCTGACTTCAAGCTTTACTACAGAGCAATAGTGACAAAAATCTGCATGGTATTGGTACAGAGACAGACACATGGATCAATGTAATAGAATTAAAGACCCAGAAATAAAACCACACACTTACAGACACTTGATCTTTTACAAAGACTCCAAAAATATACAATGGCAAAAAGAAAGCATCTTCAATAAATGTTGCTGGTCTAATGGCTGTCTGTATGTAGAAAAATGAAAATAGACCCATATTTGTCACTTTGCATAAAACTCAATTCCAAGTGGATCAAGGACCTCAACATAAAACCAGATACACTGAATCTAATAGAAGAGAAAGCGGGAAAGAGCCTTGAAGTCATTGGCGCAGGGGGAAATTCCTAAACAGAACTCCAATGGCTCATGCTCTAAGATCAACAATTGATAAATGGGACCTCATGAAACTGAAAGCTTCTGTAAGACAAAGGACATAGTCAATAAATAAATTGGCAATTTACAGATTGGAAAAAAAATCTTCACTAACCCCACATTCAATAGAAGACTAATATTCAAAATATATAAATAACTCAAGACGCTAACCACCAAAAGAACCCAAACAACACAATCAAAAAATAGGGTACAGAACTAAACCAAGAATTCCAACAGAGGAATCTCAAATGGCTGAGAAGAACCTAAAGAAACGCTCAAATCCTTTGTGACCAGAGAAATACAAGTCAAAATGACCTTGAGATTCCAACCTTACACCAATCAGAATGGCCAAGATCAAAACCTCAGGTGACAACACATGTTGACAAGGATGTGGTGAAAGAGGAACACTACTCCATTGCTGGTGGGATTGCAAACTGATACAACCACTCTGGAAATCAATCTGGAGGTTCTTCAGAAAATTGGAAATGATCTACCTGAAGACCCAGCAATACTACTTTGGGCATATACCCAAAAGTTGCGCCACCATGCCACAGGGACACTTGCTCCACCATATTCATAGTGACGTTATGTGTGATAGCCAGAAGCTGGAAACAACCCAGATGTTCCATGACAGAAGAATGATACAGAAAATGTGGTTCATTTGCACAATGGAATACTACTCAGCTATTAAGAATGAGGACAGCCTGAGTTTTGCAGGCAAATGGATAGAACTAGAAAATATCATCCTGAGTGAGGTAAGTCAGACCCAAAAGAACATGCATGGTATGTGCTCATTAATAAATGAATTTTAGCCATAAAAAGAAATACCAACACAACAACAACAACACAAAAAAACCAATACAGAATACTCAAAATACAGTTCACAGAACTCAAAAAGGTCAACAAACTGAAGGGCCCATGTGAGGATGCCTCAGTCCCACTTTGGAGCAAGAAGAAATCAATTACAAGTGGAGAGGGAGGAAGGGAAAGTGGAAGGAGATGGGGAAGTGAGAATGAAACCTGATCTGGAATTGGATGAGGGGAAAAGACTGAAGCCCTGAGGGCCAGCAGAAAGAATGGAAACAGGAGGTAGGAGGTTGGGGGGACCCTCCATAATGCAACAGAGACCTAGGAGGTGAGAGACTCTTAGGATTCAAAGAGAGGAACCTTAGATGAAATGCTAGACAGTAGGGAGAAGGAACTTAGAGCCCACTTCCAGCAGGAAGACAGGGCATCAAGTGAGGCAGGGAGTTGCCATCCACAGTCAGAACTCTGACCCATAATTGTTCCTGTCTGAAAGAACTGCAGGGATGGAAATGGAGAGAAGCCTGAGAAAAAGAAGGTCCAGTGACAGGCCCAAAGTGGGATCCAGCACAAGGGAGGTCCCAAAGCCTGACACTACTACTGAGGCTTTGAAGTGCTCACAGAAAGGGACCTATCATGATGGCACTCTGGAAAACCCAACAAGCAGCTGAGTCAGATGCAGATATTTGCACCAACCAATGGACAGAAGCTTCTGACTCCATGAGTTGAATTAGGTAAATGCTTGAAGAACCTGAGGAGGAGGGCGACCCTGTAGGAGAACCAGCAGTCTCAATTAACCTGGACCCTCGAGATCTCTCAAACACTGGACCACCAACAAGGCAGCATACACCAGCTGATATGAGGCCCCCAACACATATACAGCAGAGGACTGTAGGGTCTGTGTCCAGTCAGAGAAGATGAACCTAACCCTCAAAGACTGGAGACCCCTGGGAGTTTAGAGGTCTTCTTAGGTAGAGGGTGGGTGGTGGGGACATCCTTGTGGAGACAAGGGGGTGGGGAGAAGGTATGGGATGTGGAACAGTCACAGGGTGGACTGGGGGGGAATGTAATAAAATCTGGAGTGTAAAAAAAAAAAAAGCCATAAAAGAAAAATAAATAAATAAATAAATAAATAAATAAATAAATAAATAAATAAAAACTTTTAATAAAATGTAATCAGGATCAAAATGTTGTGGCTTGATAGTTGTGGTCCCATTATGGAATGCTAGGGCATCACTAGGAACAGTTTCCCATTAGTCTTCAGTTAGACTGAGGCAGGATTTTTCTATTTAGCTCTATAACCAGTTTTAATTGGGTTATTTGGGTTGTTCATGTCTAACCTCTTGAGTTCTTTATGTATTTCAGATATTAGCCTCCTGTCAGATGTAGGGTTGGTGAGATCTTTTCCCAGTATGTAGACTGTCATTTTGTCCTGGTGACAGTGTCCTTTGCATACATAAGCTTTTCAGTTTCCTGAGGTCCCATTTATTAATATCTACAAGTCAACAGATCTTAGTGTCTGAGCTATGGGTTTTCTGCTTAGGAAGTTGTCTCCTGTTCCAGTGAGTTCACGGCTATTCCACACTTTGTTCTCTATTTGATTTGGTATATCTGGTTTTATGTTGACGTCTTTGATTCACCTGGACTTGAGTTTTTTACAGGGTGGTAAATATGGATCTATTTACATTCTTCTACATACAGACATCCAGTTAGACCAGCACCATTTGTTGAAGATGCTCTGCCTGTTCCATTGTCTGATTTTGGCCTTTTTGTCAAAACTCAAGTGTCCATAGGTATGGTGGTTTATTTGTGGGTCTGCTATTTGATTCCATTGACAAACCTGTTTGCTGCTCTACCAATACCATGTTGTTTTTTTCACTATTGCTCTGTAATATAGCTTGAATTCAGGGATGGTGATTTCTCCAGAAATTCTTTTTTTGTAGAGGATTATTTTAGCTGTCCTGGTTTGTTGTTTTGTTTTGTGTTTTCCATATGAAGTTAAATTGTGTTGGAATTTTTATGGGTGTGCATTGAATCTGTAGATTGCTTTTGGTTAAATGGACATGTTCACTATGTTAATCCTATCAATTGACGTTTAAATAGCTTTTCAAGGCTGTGATCCAAACTAGGAGGTTACCCTTGATTTTCACTTGTGATATCTCCAGATTTGAGTGAGTCCCCCTCTGCTGTCTGTCCCTAACACAGTCTGAATTTTCTTGACCTTCCAGAAAGAAAACTTATTCAGCTTCAAACCAACAGGTAATTTTAATCAAGTCAGTCATTGGAATATAAAGTCAGTTTAACAGCTCTTAAAATTTCTAAAATTAATTTTTACAGATTTATTATATATATATTTTTAAATTCCTTTGAACTTTTTGCTTTCTTGTTTTGGCACACATCAAAGCAATATAATAGTTTTAGAAATTCCATTTTATTCTTCCCTGAACAAAATCAAATATTTTTAAGACACATTACACTCTCCTTGCTTGCTTTTTTTTATTTTTACTTCAAAAATGTTTTAATTATAATAAAATTACAATTTCTTCCCCCCTTTTGCTTTTCTCCCCTCAGCCCCAGATACCATCTCTGGAATCCCTTTCACATCCTCTCCCCACCCTTCTGCAGCATCTTGCTCTCTCCTCTCTCCTCCCATCTCCTGGCTCTCGCCTCCCTCTTCCCTATCCAATGACAGGGTTCTACTGCAAATACATTGGGCAGGAAATTTCTGCACACAGTGTAGTATATGTTCTTCTCTAGATATTAAGCAAATATCTGTTTATTTGAGACAGCATAATTTGAAGGTTGGAAACACCTAGAATAGTTTGGAGCATATTTTAGTTATGTAAATTATAACACTAAACTTAGCCATAATCTTGGGTAATTATGTATTAACCACTTTTACTGTGTATATATGTAGGATAAGCATTACAAAATAAAAGTAGTTAAGTTCATGAGTTCTTGTTTTAATGTCAAGTTTGGTGTGCATGTTTAGTGTTAAGTAATAGACAGTATTAAGCAATCTCTTTTACTGCTCTTACATTCATACATTTGTCCTTAGGTTAGATTACTAGTGTTCAAATATCCATTTGATAGATTATTGTCTTACAACTAGTAAATCAAAGACAAATAATTAGGAAAAAAATGCTAACTATGTCACTATTATAATTATTGCAGACAACTAAGTAGACGCAGCAGTTATTTCAAATCAATTGTGTTAAACAAATCTCATTGATTAGTTACCTAAATTATTTAAATTAGTCTCTCTGTTTTGGTTGATTAAGCAATATTAAATTTGTGTAGACACTTCATTTATTTCAAAATCATTAAGGATAGAATTCATTTAGGGTATTTAAATTATGTAATGTTGGTCAGAGGCAGAATATATTGCTTATACATAACATAAATGTATATATAGAGAGATACAAAAGAAAATCTCATAAATATTAAAGGTTTAGCTTGAGTAAAACATGGTGATATAAAACATTAGTTATATTAAAGTTATATCTCATATTTATTCTACTTTATACTTTAATTTTAACTCATTTTTCTGACAAAAATACCTGACAAACTGAGTCTACTGACTTATGAAAAGAATGAAATATAGATTAGAAATTTATTTAATATGTGTATATGTGTACTATATAATTTTTTGAGGCATGATTCATGTAGCCATGGCTAGCTTTTAAAACACTATATTGTGAGAGTGACCCTGAAGTCTTCAACCTACTGAGTGCTGAGATTATAGGTGTGATCCATCATGCTTTGTTGTAATATTTAATCAAGATTTTTTAAAACAATTTTAAGATTTTGGCTCTAAGGCATTATCAGATGAAAGCTTTGGACTACATTTTAAATGATGTTTGAGGAAACATCCAATAGCAGGCTGATTGTTTCCAAAGCCAATGTGCATACGTATTTAGTTTCAAGTAATCTGAGTCTTTCTTGATATGATGAGCACATTTATTTTGGATTTATGTAGGCATGTGTCTCTTGCAGTTTTCAGTGAGTTTAGAACTCTAATATTCCAGCAGTGATGGGAGCTCGTGGGCCAATGTCGGGAGAAAAATGTGCCAGAGATAGACACAAAGGAAGGATGATATCAGAATCTCAGAGCAGCATGTGGAAGGGCAATAGGGAATTGAAGGGAAAATTGATAACTAAAGGAGGACAGAGGAGCAGAAACAGTGGGGAGGAGTATCAGAGAGGTGACAAAGTAGGAAGTGCAGAGATCTCTAAGGTAACTGAGTTTCTAATTATTCCCCAGAAATGTTTGAAAAGACTGTTACTGCCAACTTGGTAAAAATATGGATACATTCAATGTTTACATTAATATCTCAATAATAATATTAAATCAAGAAATTTGCAAAGCTGATTCTTTGGATTGGTAAATATGTAGAAAGGTGATGCTGAGGAGTTAACATGCAATGTGGGCCCTTACTGATTCATTCTGCTTGACTCTCTGACATCACTACTTCGATTTTCTTGAGCTTGAACATCTTTATCAGCTTTGTTTCTGACACAGTTTCTCTAGTATCACGTTTCTTATCTGTTGGCTCTTCACACAGTATATGATAGGATTCATTACAGGAGGCACAAGCAAGAAAATGTCAGCCATGAGAATCTTAGATATGGGGGAACTACGGCTTGCAAAGCGATAGATAACAGCAAGGGATATGACAGGGACATAGAAAATGAGCACAGCACAGATGTGGGAGACACAAGTACTAAGGACCTTGAGCCTTTCTCTTTGGGATGCAATGCCCAGCACTGCTCTCAGATGAATACATATGACATGAAAATGAATGTTATGTCAAGGATGCCTGTGAGAGCCACAAATAAACCATAGATGACGTTGAAGTTGTTGTCTGAGCAGGCCAACTTCATGACATCCTGGTGGAGGCAATAGGAATGTGACAAGAGATTCTTCTTGCAGTATCTTAGAAGCTTTAGAGTTACAGGGAAAGGCAGGATCAACAGCACATTCTTGAGAGAAAAGGCAAGACCGATTTGAAGGACCCTGGCACTGGTAAGGATGGAAGTGTATCTCAGCGGGTTACAGATGGCAATAAAGCGATCAAAGGACATAATGAGAAGCACAGATGACTCCATAGCTGAGAATTCATGAATAAAAAATTCCTGGGCAAAACACACATTAGGAGAAATGTCTGGAGAATTGAACAGGAAAACCTTAAGCATGGTAGGAAGAGAGGAAATGGACAGTCCTAGGTCAGAGAGAGCCAACATGGAGAGGAAATAGTACATGGGCTCATGCAGAGAAGGCTCTGATTTTATGAAAAAGAGGATAGTGCAGTTGCCCAGGATGGCAACAGTATACAGGAGAAACATGGGGATGAAGATCCAAACGTGGGCAGCTTCCATCCCTGGGAATCCAACCAAATAGAAAGTAGAAACTTCAGTGACGGAGATGTTGAGAATGGACATACCAGTATGTGTGGAATCAAGATGGATGGCTCCAAAGAGGTGTGTTGTGGTGCTGAGAGTAGAGTGGCTTAAATGCCTGCCTTTGTCCTGAAGAAATCTTTAAGGTGCTGTTAAACCAAGAGAGATAGAAATTGTTCTTAGAAATGCACCTAACATGGAGGAAAACAGATCAGAAGTAACCATAGTAGTTCATATCAATATGTAAATATGTAGTACATGTTAATATCTATATCAAAGCATATTATGACCTATTAATATCTAAATCTTAATGATTACTGGTCACATGAAGGAGGACTCTAATTTTTTTTCTGGTTGGAGCTCATTGCTTCTCTCTATTCTTTTCTCTTTAACATATAACTTCATGAGAAAGATTCTTGAGTGAGCCTGTGGTTCCTGCTTTCTAAACCACATCCAGTTTTAAAAAGCAATCATCCAATAGACAGGTCTCAATTGATTCACTGTTTACTTGTCTTCCTTTCCTGTTGTTCATATTGTTTACTAGTACCCTGAATTAGCATATTCTCTATAAACTGAATATTATGCACTTTGATATGCAGTACTTAGTTGAAGATGTACAACTCATTTTTATGTTAAACATTTTAACTGAACAGTTATTTGTTATACTACTTTTGATATTGTCAATCATTATCACATTAAATATTCTCTTTTGAAATATGTATTTAGTTGAAGTTTCTTAGGTATTTCAATTTAACCCTGTTAGATAGCTACATATGTATATGTATATGTATATATATATATATATATATATATATATATATATATATATATTCCTTTTAAATACTATCTATTTGTGCAGATTAATTGTATAAAATAGTTTCATTGAAACATTAAAGCACAGATTTTTAATGTAACTTCTCATTCATTCATGTTGAATTTTTGTTTCATTTTTAAATTCGTTTTTAAATGTTTGGTATTATAATAAAGTTAGCAACATATTCCTCTTCCCTTGTCTCCCTCTTCACATTCCTGTACGACTGTCCATTTTCTTTCAAAGCATTCACATTGGCTTCTTTTTTCATCAACTGTATCTGTATCTATCTATCTATCTATCTATCTATCTATCTATCTTTTATCTATCTATTAGCTTGTTTGTCATATTTGTGTTTGGTTTCTAATGTATGGAAATTATTAATCAATTTTATAAATATTCTTCTTTTCATCTAAATGTGAATTATTTTCAATCACCATGAATTCCTGCTTACATTTGCTAATCACTTCATTATTTTCCATTCAATTATTAGTATGCTTTCATGCTAGTATAATTTATTTTTATTTTAATTTGCTTGAATTTATTTATGGCACAATGTGCTATTTTAATGTACCTGTGCAATGAGAAATTATTGTTTCTTCAAATAAATTACATGGAGGAAATATTCAGTTATAACTAATGATACTTGACTACTTTACCAGATTTGTTAAGTATCTTAGTTGTTAATAAAGAATTATCTGTCATGGCTGGTGTATTCCAACTCCCAAGATGTACTTTTGATGCTGACCAGATAAAAGAGAAATGTTTTATGGAAAGCTGAAGAAGACATTGCAAAATGATCAGGAAAGAGATGTTATCTGCTTATTTGGTCCATATGCCTAAACAGAATCATTAGAAGTTTTGTTTTGTTATTTCTTGTTGTTTTGATTGTTTTATTTTCTCCAGGATAGAGCCCTCAAAGGCTGTTTAATATTTATTTTGTTGAGGTAAATGAATGATTAAATGGAATGTAGGGCTTTTGCTGCTTAGCGTCCTCTCCTTCCCAGCTCATGGACAGATCAGGTCAGACTTCACTCCTTCAGCCACTTTGCCACTCACTCTGACAGTCTTTCCTGCAGAAAAAGAGATTTTGTTTCTTTTAAATTTCTTTTCAGTTGTTCTTTAGAAAACTCTATTCTCAAAGTTAATAACAAGCTTAGTTAGATATTGATATTCTTTGGGAGATATTGTGACTGGCATACAAGATCTTTTAATTTTTAACATTGAAACCTATTAATGCTGTTAAAGGTTTGGATTTAAATAATTCTACACCAATCCCAACTAGTAACCTTTTGTTTATGTCAACTCTCTTAATACAATAAAACTACATGTTTAATAATCAATCTAGAATAATAGCGTAGGAGTATTTTCATTCATTATCTACCTCTGCTTATTATAAATGATAAACGGCATTGTGTTTAGCACAGTGAAAAAATTATGAATCTCATTAGAATATTCTTTATGTTTCCAGATAGAATATTTTGTTTTGCTGTAAATAGAGTGACTTTTAGAGAAGCCAGGGAAAGCTAGAATGGTGCATGAAAGTTTTCTAGATCTATCTGTAGCTCAGAAGAGCTTTCAGAATTCAATTCTCTAGTTTGTAGAAATGTAAGAAAAATAATTACAGTAAGAGACCTTGAAGGTTTTCAAAGTGTAGAGTTAGCATGAAGTTCAGCATAAGTTGAAGTTAAAACATGAGTTTTTATTCTGTTATTTATACTAATAGTATGATGATACTTAATGGGATCAATTAATTATTAAAAGGGTTTTTTCAAGTTCTCCATTTACTTACTTGGAAATGAGTATTAAATGGCAAAAATCATAGCTAAATAAAGGTAAGGTGCTCCCCATAGTGCTACTGACTGATGGTGTCTATAGAGGAAACACAAGGGTTTCAGGCTCTTACCAAGGTGTGTCTTACCTGGTCTGCTCCTCAAGACTAAACAGAGATGAGCGAGAATATGCTTCCCCAGACTTGATTGTTTGTCACATTCTGAAAGGCTGATTCTACGTCTTCCTCTCTGAAGCTAATTTAGTAGATTAAAAGCCCTAGGGATTATGATGCACTATGCTATACTCAAAGGACTGAAATGCCCATTGGTGTCTCATGCAGGTCAAAGTCCACTGAAGAACAGTTCAGCTCAATTCCCAGTGTGCAAAGATTTGATGCTTATATTTAAAGCCTATGAATCCACACCTGTCTCATCTAACAAAACTAATTTATTTTTTTTCTTGCCCTTTTATATCCTTTTGGAGAACTGGCCACATCATATTTTTCCAGATAGTTTTGTTTGTTGAGTTTGTTGACTATAGTTCAGTTAATTTACTTTTGCTTCTTTCTGTTAATGTAACTATCTCTATAAGATAATAAATACTGGCTGTTTTTAAACCCAAAATAGTTCTTGAATTTTTCTTTTGTACAGCAGTCTACTTACATCATTTTCCAATTGTATTTTATATGGTTGTGGGAATATTTTTTGTTTGTTTGTTTTACTTTAGCTATGTGCACGCATTTGGCTGTGTAATTGTGTGTGTGTGTGTGTGCATGCATGTGTGTGTCCACTATGTCCAGAAGAGGGAGTCATATCCTTGGGATCTGGAATTACTGCTGGTTGTGATCTCCTACATGGGTGCTATTAACCAAATTCTGGTCCTCTGCTAAACAACAACTTTCCTTAAATTACTGAGCCTTCTTTCTTGCCTTACTTTTAAAAATGCTTTTTAAATTTTATTTTCTGTTTGTGGAAGTGTTTTTTATATAGAATAAATTAATCTTTTATTGTGATTTGACTTGAAAAGTGTTTTTCCGTTACCTTGATAATGAATACTCTCATCCCAAATATGACTACCTTTGTATTGAACAGCAGCAAAGTGACTAACCACTAGAGCGCAGCTGATTGGGTGTGTTCTTTGACGTAAACAAGCTATGTTAAGTAAGAAGGACATAGAGCTATCTGACAAACTGAATTCATTAGTTATAATGAAGTCACCTTCCACACTGTAGAGATCTTTGGTGCTAATATATATCCTTCATCATAGTCTGGAGTAGGGATTATTAATGACCATTAACAGGTCATTGAATTTGTTTTTCTTTCAGAAAAGGTGCATGATCTTGGGTTTGGAGGTTCAGTGTAGGCAAAAGAAGCCCTCATTACAGTTTTTGATAGAACCTGTCTCCTATCATCTCCCATGGAGAAGTGATTCAAGCTGTGTGACAGGGAGATAGATGTGGTATACCAAGTACTATCCACAGCTATTTCATGGTTCAGTGATACATTATAGAAGCAGTTACTCTAGGATTCACATAGGATTTCAGCCCCAGTGAAGGTGACAAGATGACTGTTAGTACAACAGTCTATAGTACCTTGTGCATCAGCTTTCCCGAGGCTGTGTTACACACCACCTGAATCCTCTAGTAATTTTAAACAGCCCTAAATAGTATGTCAGTTTGAAATCATAAACTTTTCAAACTGAGACTTTTGCTGTCCTCCATTACTGTCAATACTAAGTAAGGATATTAGAGAGATCTGTAAGGATCATCTAACAGCAAGTATATCCTGACTTGTCCACAGTGACACTATACCAGTGGCTTTAACTTAATCTAAGTTTAGAGACATCTAATTCTTTTTTGTTTGTTTGCTGCCATATTGGAAAGACACAATGAGGTTTCTATGTGAAAATTCAATAGAACTGTTTGAACTCTGCATATTTACACCCATGTAACACATAATTTTAGTGACAGTTTTGGAAATTTGGTTTCTTTAAAAAACACAGAATATTACAAGAATATGCTTCATTTTAATCCCAGGTGTGGGATATGGGGCTGCTTTCGATTAGAATCTGTGTGATTTTAACAGCACCAGGTAGTTTCTGTGATTGTGTAAAAGTTGGAATTCTGGAGACGTTTAAGAGGTATATAAATTCTCAGGCCCTGAGAGATCAGGTGACTTGTTGGTTGGTTGCTGTTGGTTGTTTTTAGATGTGGTTTGTTAAGCAGTTGTATGCAAAGAAGAAACAACAAGAAAAAGAAATTAGATATCCTGACAGGGAAGATCAAACTTTCCCCAAGGATCTTGATGGCCCTAATTAGCAAGAAATAATCTAACAATAACATTGCCCCCTTTTCTTTCAATACTTTTCTTTACTATATAGAGTTAGGGGTTTGAAAGGGTGGAAAGGGTGAGAGGGTGGAAGAAAGAAGAACCCACAAGTAGCAAAAGACAGCGACATGCAATGGCTTGCAATGTTGGAATGTAGAGCACATATTTCTCACATGGTATGTGGAAGTGAAGCCTAGTAGTGTTAGCATAGGTCTCATTACAAAGTGTAGTGGATTTTGACTTAGATTAGATATTGTATACTGGATGATATAATATCCCTTCAGGAATCAGCACGGAACCAATAATCCTGTTTTAGCATTACATTCTATCTATCTGTCAGACAAGAAGCATCTAGGTTTCAGATGTTAAGCTCTAAGACTGTGGATTGTGTTGCATAGCTAAATGTGAGGACTGAAAAGAATGGCAGTAGCAAAAGATTTCATAACACTCAATAGCCAAATCACAATTCAAAATCAAATTCATAGTGAACACATTGGCATTTCTGTGGTGCTTCCTGTGTTGCAGCATGTGACTCCACTGCAGCTTGGTTCTCAACACTCAATACTCATACTTTGCACTGTGTGTGCTGTCCTGCCATACAATGCCTACAACACTTATGACCTCAGCTGAAACTTGAGCTTTAAATTCCCCTGTGTTTTTCTCCCTGTGTAAAGTTTTCTACTTTGAAGGAAAAACTATGATTTAATGATAGAAATTAAAGGTTCTAATACTTTTTAATGTCATTCTTCAGTATTTGTGAAATGGTTATGTATTTGGATCCCATTGTGTTAGAATATTTGGTATAATGTTGTTTGAAATTCTGATGAGTTTTATCGAGTTTTTTTCCTAGGGAATTTTGGCTTCAAATTAAGATTTAATTTCCAAACTTAAAATCGCTCTAATCATACTTCTATTATTTTATTGTGTGTTTTTGAAAAAAAATCAGCATAAGGAATTATAAAATAATACTCATCAATTCTGTAAAGATATTGAGGAGTCTCCATGTCTTGCAACATCAAATATTCACTCAAGAATTAATTCTTTATGTAAAAACAAATAAGCATATTGAACTTATTATGTGCAATTTGCTTTCATCTTTGATACATAGTAAATATACATACATACATAACATACACACACACACACACACACACACACACACACTCAGGGTCACAAGGCTAATCAACAGTTGAAGGAACAGTGCTCCTGGTCAAAGCAAGAGAACACTGGAAGCTTCCATCCATTATACTTTTTCTGCTGCAACTTATATACTTTGGTCAGAGTTGATGTGTGGAACACTATGTGTGTTTCAGTCTTTCTTTGTAACTGAAAATTTGAGATGAGTAACTGACAATTGCACATTATATGTGAAAGTCAGTATCTGTTTAGTTGCAACCACACAAGCTCTCAATTCATCTCAGAAGGTAGGAATAGGTGATAATTAATCTCAGCTCATAACTTTTTTTTTTTGCCACAGGATCAGGTGAATGTACAGACAAGATGAGTTTCCTATTTTAAGATCAGATATTTAGGATGGTCTGGTACTCTAATACACAAGAGTAAATCCTCTCTGGAAGGAGTTTTACTTTTCCAGTTGCCTAGTAGGAGTTGGCACTTATTTTCTCCTTCATTAGTGGGGAATGATGTGTAGTCTCAGAACACCAAGTAAATGCATGTTCTTCTCAGGACTTCTGTCCTAAGGATTTCATGCTAAGATCACTATGATTAAAAATCACTGTAGTGGTTAATACAGAGACATATAAGTAGTTAAGGTACTGAAAATAAGTGCCTATGGCATGCTCAAAAATCAATATTAAGACATCCTTATCACATATTCTCCCCATAAAGGTTCAGAGAACAACAAAGAAAACAAAGACAGAAAGATTATAAGCACCAGAGGTCTGGGACAATTGTGGTGTAGGCTGTCTTCTGGACATAATGGGACCTTTGTATCCCTATATATGGTAACTGTGGGTACCTCCACAAGATCTTACAAGATGAAGTTGGTCAACATTTTAGTATGCAGGAGAAGAGGCTCATGTGATTCACCACCTAGCTGGGGAGTTATTAGTACATGATGAGATAAAACATCTCAGTTTTTATTAGAGGTATGCCTTTAGTACATTAACATTGCTTCTTTGTATAGCCTCATACCTATGAGCATATAGATGTCACTATTTAGACTTTAAAGTGAAAATTCCTATTTCCAAACAACTATACCATTCCCTCCTCTAAGAAGCTGAAGTTGGGATTTTCTACTCTATGTGAATGCCATATCCTGCCTCCGAGATACCATGTCCTCCCTCCAAGATAAATACAGACAGCCCTCAGGAGGTGAAGAAGTGTCTTGTTGGCCCAACCAAACGAAGTTAAAAAGATGACAGCAAGAGCCATTATGGTGGTTAGTTTAATTTGTCATCATGATCCAGAATCGCCTGACAAGAGAGTTCCTGAAGGACTGTCTAGATCAAGCTGATCTGTGGGCATATCTGTAGGAGACTAACTTGATTATGTTCTTTGGTGTGTGAAGACCCTGATGGGAAATGGGCAGCACCAATCCCTGGGTTTGCGTTCTAGACTTTATGAGTAGGTGAGCTGAGCAAGCCTGCAGCCATTCATTTCTCTGTGCTATTGACTGTGGATGTGATGTGTTTCAGTTCCTGCTGGCTTGACTTTCCTGGCTTTTAACCTGAAACTACGGATTAAAATAAACACCTTCTCCCTTAAAAAGAAATAAATAAACAAGTAAAAACAAACAAACAAAACCCCAAGTGGCTGGAAAGGATGATAGGTAGATCTGGAAGCAGTTAAATGGGGAAATGCAAGTGAATATAATTAAAGTATATTGTGAACATGAGTAAATTCTCAAAAAATATGTAGGCATATATTAAAAGCAGAGATAATGTGTATAAAACCACTATATATTATGAAAAAAGAAGATGTGTTGATACTATTTTTGATAGTAAAATGTCTTGTAAGTGTCAACTAAATAATAAAATAAATACACAAAGCATGCACTCCTGGACAACTAGGACTTAAGAATAGGCAAAGCTATAAACTGAAAATCCAAATAGCCCCATGAAATTTAAACTACAACTTTTAAAATTTTTTTCCTATAAATATTTTAAAAACTTACAAAAAGGAAACATGGATAATAATTATCTAACTTAGAATGAAAATATTTTAGATGGTTTTTTTAATAAAGAACTCACAAAAATATGTGTAAAATATTGTGAGCTTGGGATGGAAATGTCCCCTAAGTTATTTTGAGATGAGTGCAGCATGATTTAAAACAGAACATCACAAACTCATGGTGCATTTTGAATGTGATTTTCCCTCTGTGATGCATGTGTTTGAACAATCAGTCTCACTGATAGTGTTGTTTGATAAAGTTGTAGAATCTTTAGATGGTGGACCCTTGCCAAGGAAAGTAGGTCACTGGGTGGGCCTCCAGGTTTTATAGTTTGGCTCCATTCCCCCTTCACTCTGTTTCCTGACTGTGTATGAAACATGTCTAACAACCTGACAGCTTCTGCTAACATGTTTCTTCCTGCCATGATGGACTGTAGCTCTTTATAAACTGCGAGCCAAAGGGGATCCTCCTTCTGTCACCTTGGTTTGTCAGGTATTTGGTCACAGAAATGAGACAAGTGAGTAATACATATGGAAATAAAGAAGCTTCTCAGGCCATTTCATTGATAAACAGTGATGTCAACATTTCTAAATACAGTATCAGATCAAATCTTACCACTAGTCACACTAACAATAACAAAAAAATCATGATGATCATAAAATCATGAGTCTCAACTTCTAGAAAGTAAGTTTATGAAATTTGCCATCCATTATTGAAGATAACTTCATTATGATCAGAAGAAGGTGATATTTTTCATTGATAGGGTTAATTGTGAAAAGTCTAGGCAACATACTTCATAGTAGAAAATTGAAAACTTTCCCTAATATATGCAGAGAGAAGTCAATATTTTATATCATTCTACACTACACTGCACAAAACTAAGCTAATTCAATAAAGCAATAAATATAATAAAAGATACAATACTAGAAACAGGATTGAAGGAATATGGCATTATTTGGGGGGTGGGGGGGATTTAATTAGACTCCAGCTAAAGCCTAAAGAGTCTCTCAGTCACTTAACAGAAAAAACATACCAGTTGGTTAGTAACTGTCCAATGATCAACCCTGAAAATATTCATACAGCTAACATTATATTACTGATTAGGTTATATTTAAGAATGTATATGTATATGCATACACATACATATACAAATACTCATATGCATAATGCATGAATAACATGAAATATAAGGATATGAATTTGAAGGAAGCAAGAAGTATATGAGCATTTTTGAAACGAAGACAGGGAGAGATATTTTAATTATAGAATTTCAAAATCTAAAATAATAAAGGCCCTAAATCAGAGTTTCTTTCAGAAATAAAGCTATTATATACTATCTTTATTTTTACACTTATTTATTAAGGGACTGGAAAAATAATTTATAAGGCTATTTATGTTATTAAAAATTAATGGCAAATACTTAAGAATGAGTCAAAGTTAGGACATGCAATTTCTATGCATAAACATGTAAAATTATTGAGAAAAAATGGAATACATTAGTACACTGAAGTCCCTGGTCTTGTATTGAAATATGTGATCTATAGATGACATTTCTTCATATTCACAAATATTCTTAATAAAATTATACACTTCAAGTCTGGGTATGAATCATAAGGTATTTCTGGGACTTATCAAGACATAAAGACTTGGGATGAGAATGTAAGCAAATCACAAATGTGCTGAGAGGCCATGATCTGAGCTAAGCACCATGAATGTGAACAAGAGCCCTGGTCTGCTCAACACGTGCTCAGCAAGGGGCCTAGCAATGGGCTTCTCTACAGTTATTTTTATTATTAATTTTTAACATTTTTAATTGAAATAGAATTAGCTCCTTTTATTCACTTCAGCCTTTCCCAGGTACACACTTTGAAACTCTATGCTCTTACCACTCTCAAGTTGATAGACTTTTCTTCAGTTACATTTGGTACACACACAGACACTGACACTTCCACTTCCTGCCACACACAATGTATGTGTATGTACAGTATATATAAACATAACCTGCTGAGTTTGTTTTGTTGTGTGCATTTTTGTTATTTATCATGACTGGAGAACCAGGAATTCTTACCCAAGATTATATCTTCTATATCTGATGGGAAGCTACATTGTGAAATCTCAGCAATATGCCTGCCCAAAGAAGACTGAACAGTGAGCAACACCAACTGACATGCCAGTGTTGACAGGGGAAATATCACAGGACCTCATTGCTAGATGAAGCATGACAAGCAAGTAATGATACTGACTAGAAAGAGTCTTCCTCACAGGTGAACTCCCTAATTATTTATATGATACCAAATGGTCATACCTTAAAATATACAAAAAAAGCAACATACATACAAGCTGTACTAAATGAACTCAAAAGACTGCATTTATATATTTGTTTGTACCTGTGTGTTGTGTGTGTGAATAAAAGAATATTTTTATAACAGCGTATATATATGTACATTTATGCTTAATGAAGCATATATATGGCTATACATATAATAATTAAAGAAAAAGAGGTCAAAATTTGAGGAAGAGTTGGGGGAGCATAGGATGGGTTGGAGAGAGGAGTTGGAAGAGGAAACTGTTACAATTATATATTACTTAAAATAAATATTTAAAATGTAATTTAAAAATTAAAAATACACTTTTAATGAACTTACCTCATTGAGCTTATTTGAAAAATATAAAAACCAAACAAACAAAACTACTGCCTCTGAGGGAAGGAGTAGGAACCATAGATGGCAGTAGGGATACATTCTGAAGATTGAAGTTCTGTGCTCTAACTGATGGTCAAATGCTGTGTGCATAATTTCCCTGCTGGGTATCTAGCAGATTTTAAAAACAATCCCCTGTGTTCTACCCCAGGAGAAATGAGGAATATTTATAGAGGCAGAGGAATAAATAACAAGCCTTAGGACTCCCAGAATCAAAGAGCATCTGCATTCAGTGCAGACTTTATCTCAGGTGAGGGTTAAAAACCAAAGGTATCAAGAACTAAAACAGAAATACAAGGGAAAATGCAGAGACAAAGGCAAAAATAAATAGAAAAACTGAATTACACGCTGAGAAGACATAATTTAGATAAAACTGAAATAGAATAGCAATAGGAAGGAGAGAGAAATATGACATTCAAAAAGTAAATGAAAAGAGAAAAAGAGAAAGAAACAGAAATAGAGACAAAAAAAGACTATGACTTTATCTACAGCAGGAAAGTTTAGTCAGAAGGAAATAACACAACTATTAGTCATTTGGGAAATGGGCTATTGTGGCTTACTAAAGTTTCCTGATGATTCAATTGGCTTATGTATAACCCTCAGGTAAGTGTTGATTTTCAATTACAAATAAATGGTGAGAAGATTTTTAGCATGTTATGTGTTAACATATACTTCTGGAGACAAAAATTATTATAAAGTATTTGTGTAATCCAGGCATAAGTGTCAATTTTGAAATAGAAACACATCATCATGTCCCACTTCTCTTTTTTGGGGGGACGCAATTTCAGACAACTTGCCATTTGACAAGTGTTTTTGAGAACCACAGTTATGTATGATGGGAAGACTGCATCTTGACCTTGGCAGTTTTCCCTTAATTGTAATGAGGTTAGTGTGTGACATGAGTGTTTTCCCTGTGCCTCATTAGCAGTGGTCTTACTCCTAGTGTTGAGTTTCTCAATCTCAGTGTAATTTAAGTATACTCAACCCCAAATCAACCAAATTAATGACCTGCAAATAATAGAATAAAATGAGCCGAAAAGGACAACTGTAGAGAGATCAAGTGAAACAGCAGATGGTATACTGAGAGATGGATTATGATAAATCAAAACTATACAGAATAGAACCCAGCTAATGCTAGATAGCCAAGGATATGAAATGGGAAGAAATGGTCAAAGGATGAAACTTGCATAAGAATAGAAATCTAATAGCTTAAGAACTAAAATAAGTAATGTATTGATTTATACAAATTTGGTTGGTTGTTGAATAGTTCTTAGATGCTCTTACTACACACATCTACATCCAAAAATGTTATCTGAAGAAGGTGATAGGATAATTTTCGTCTCTAATAATTATTTACACATAAAATATGGACATGTTGCATGCTTTAAATACATGAACCAGAAAAAATCTAAAGTATAAAGAAGGATATTAATGTTTGTTATATTCTTCTTTCAGTATATGAACAATCCTGTAATTAAAAATTTCCAAACATTAAAATCAGCATAAAGGAGATTCAGAGTAGGAACAAGACAATTACAAAATCATAATCCAACTTATTTACAGAAATGTCTGAGAATTAAAGAAAATATGATTTGTATTTAGGTTGAAAAATTTGCATAGAATAATGTCCTGGCTGGAATAAGAGATAATTTCCCATGTGTCTAAAACACTAGCTTTGTGTGTGTCTGTCTCTGTGTATGTACATGTGTGCCTGTATATATGAGCATATTACTACATTTGCCATATGTGCTACTAATGTTGATAGCAATGTCTAGATTGTTTGCATAAGCTCAATTGGTAAACAGGAAACATTCTGAGTGAGGAAAATAATAAGGTCAGAGACTTCAGTAGAAATGACTTTTTCTGTGTGTGAGTAAGGAAAGTAAATGTTCTGCTAGCAGGAGAGCATATTGCTTTAGTAAAGCCCACAAGCCCAGTGGAAACAACTTTTTTTGCTCAGGGTTGGACTGGAGAAGCAGGTCTGATTCTAACACAGAGGATGAGGGAAAACTTGACTCTGCAAAAACTAGAGAAATTTTCATCATGTTAGAGATGTGTAGATTATAACTTAAATCCTCTTCGAAAATACAGGCAGTATTGCCTAAGCCCTTTGTTGTTTCCTGGTAGATTAGAAGGAAAATTAAAAATAAATATAAACATTAATCATATAATGTTTAAACAAAACATAACCAGAATAACAAAGGTCACTATTGAAGAGTTGGAGGTGCATTGTAAAATGCTAAGACTTCATTTGGAACAGTTTTCCCTTTAGGTCAGGGCTGATTTACACAAGTGAGAGGCGGCGTCTTTCAGGAGAAATGAGGTAGATACTGAGCTGCTGCTGCATTTAAGAGGTTCCTCTGTGTTTCCAGTAAGTGCAAATATAACACTTAATATTTTTATTGACTGTTCTGTTAAAAGTTATAAACAGTCTTCTGAAAGAGAAAACAGTGAATCAAGAAATCATAAGTGCTGGAAAGTATAGCTCAGGGTAGGACTGTTTGCATAGCATATGCAATGTTCCAGGCTTGATCTTTTAGATTCAGTGTCTCTGTGCCATTTCTAAGAAATGAATAACAGCAAACTGACATCTCTTCTTTATATTTTAGGCATAATAAACAATGTTGTTAAATAAATTGCTTTTATTTTTATTGTTTTGTGAAAGAACATACAGAAAGTCACCGTCAGAAGGATTTCTGTGATTAAGCTATGGTGTGGAATAAAGATCTTTGAAGAAATGTGTGCTGAAGTCACGGGGTCAGTTCAGTTGTTTCATGGTTGCAGCCTAAAGCAATCACCAATTGACTCAAGAGCATTTCTGAGGAAGTACGTGAAAAATACTATGCTTTTACTCTGATATTTGTCTACTTCTGTCATTGTATTATAGAGCAAAACTTGCTGTATTTTTCCATATCATATATTTTCTGGTGTTTCTGATGAAAACCTGTCAAGTTATTTGTCATAGATGACTATATTTATTGGGCACATACTTTTGACATCCCATAAGTTGAGAAAATATTTCTTACATAATAACTACTGTCATTTTCTTCTTTCTTCTAAGATAAACATAGAGGGAATGTATATTTTTGTCCTAACTGCCTTGTTTATTGTGATACAAATTTGACTGAGCAATAAAGAAGAATCTATCAAGTCACTTGAGGCTCACCATGCTTGCCTGGAATAGCAGTGATGTTACAGAGCCCATATTTATTCTGAAGGGTTTTCCTGGACTGGAGTATGTCCATTCATGGCTCTCAGTGCCTTTCTGCCTTGCTTATTTGGTAGCCTTCGTTGGTAATGTAACCATTCTCTCTGTTATTTGGATAGAATCCTCACTCCATCAGCCTATGTACTACTTCCTTTCCATTCTGGCACTGACTGACCTAGGTATGTCCATGTCTACACTTCCCACAATGCTGACTGTGCTGTGGTTGGATGTCCAAGAGATACAGGCCAGTGCTTGCTATGCTCAGTTGTTCTTCATCCACACATTTACATTTCTGGAGTCCTCAGTGCTTCTGGCTATGTCCTTTGATCGTTTCATAGCAATCTGCCGTCCACTGCACTATTCTACCATCCTTACCAACAGTGTGATTGGCAAGATTGGTATTGCCTGCTTGCTACGAAGCATGGGAGTTGTTCTGCCTACACCTTTGCTACTGAGACACTATCATTATTGCCACAACAATGCCCTCTCCCATGCCTTCTGCTTACACCAGGATGTTCTGAGGCTGTCCTGCTCTGATGCCAGGATCAACAGTGTCTATGGACTATGTGTAGTTATTGCTACACTAGGTGTGGATTCAGTCTTCATACTTATTTCTTATGTTCTTATTCTGAATGCAGTGCTGAGTATTGCATCCCGTGAAGAGCGACTAAAGGCTCTGAACACCTGTGTTTCCCATGTCTGTGTGGTGCTCATCTTCTTTGTACCAGTAATTGGGGTGTCAATGGTCCATCGCTTCGGGAAACATCTCTCTCCCATAGTCCACATCCTCATGGCTGACATCTACTGCTTCTCCCTCCAGTGCTTAACCCAGTTGTCTACAGTGTGAGGACAAAACAGATTCGTCTAGGAATTCTCCGCAAGTTTAGGTTAGGTAGAAGGAGGATTTAAGTTATTCATATCCTCTGATTTTTACCCTGGGAAATCTTAGAAAAGGTATTTGTTTAATTACATGGAAAATATATACTATAGTTCTTGGGTCATATCTGGCTAAATTAGAATAAACTAATTCTTTTACCTTCTAAATATACAGTCTCAATTAATTTTAGTCATGATATTATTTAGGTTCTCATGGCCAAATTGTGATAATTACTATGGCCTTTTTCTGTACCTAAGATTATTATGAGATTTAATAATAGAAAACACATGTAATGGGAACTCAATTTTTAAAAACTATTTTTACGTTATAAAACTACTATAGTAACATTCCTTATGAAAAATAGATTAAACAGTTAACAATAATAAAAATTGAGAAATCAATTTCATTTGACAATAGTCTTATTTTATACAAATCTGTACAGGTCTTTATGTTATGTTTTCAATTAATTTATTGTAGATAATTGATTCCTTTGACATCTTCACTAGGATGCTAGTCTTTATGGGTAATATTTTACTATTTCATATATACCATCTTTATTCTCAGTTGAATTGTGTACTTTTTGAGCATGCGACTATAACTGCCCCATTAACAAAGCATTATATGTCTAGTCTTCCCCAAATCATAAAACACAAATGTAAATTTTAGCTCTAATTTTGTAACCCAAGTCAGATATATGGAGACAAATGAAATATGTATTGTGGTAGCCATTTCTTTAAATATTGTGTATATGTAAACAATAGTGTATTGTGAAAATTACTATGGCTGATCTGAATGATGAGGGAGAGCTAGTGCTTTAAATGTCTGCTGTGTGAGCAGGAGGAATTGAGTTATATCCTGGGCATGGCCAGGAGTGCCTATAACCCCACCTCAGCAGGGCAAAGACAGGGAGAACCAGTGGATTTGTGGGTCAAACAGACTGAAATCAATAAAAGTAAATAAACATAATAATATTTTGAATTCTTAATTTTAAATAAAGGTTAATATATAAGTTTTTTTTACTTTTAGTGTACTTTAAGAACTATCTAAGGTGGGCATAGTGATTCATGCTGTCAATCCCAGAACTTGGAGGGTAGAGGCAGGAGTTCCAAGCCTGGTCTGTAGAGTGAGTTCTGGACAGCCAGGGCTACACAAAGAAGGACTGCTTTAAAAAACCAAAATCAAACCAAACCAACCAAAAACAAACAAATAAAAAAGAAAGGAAGGAAGGAAGGAAGAAAGAAAAGGAAAGAAATATATGTTGCCTACTTATTATTTTATTTGGAGTCCAATTTAGAGATAGCAACTACATAGTAATTTTCACAGTGTTGGGAAATATTTATGTATCTTAACTATTAACCTTTCAGGGATTAAGTATATGGGGAATAAATATAAGTCTAAATAATACATTAGCTTTAAAGAAGATTGATTATCCAAAGAAGGTTAAATTATAGCTTGGAGTTCATTCTACCCACTCCATACCCAAAAAGTTTTCACAGATTGCTTTGAGAAAAAACAAAACGAAACAAAACAAACATTTCTTTGGGGAATAGATTATCCACCATTTGCAACATAGAACTATCTTCAGGACCATGATGAAGGAACCATCAAGTAGGAACACAGCAGAGAATGGCAAACTGACCCCTCTTAAAGCATGGATAGGGAGAGAAGATACAATGTTGACTACTAAGCTGGAAACGTGTCCTCTAGTGTGCAGAGTGATTATAGTTGAGGTGCCAAGTACAGTAATGACTGGCAGATCCATAAAGAGCTGAGCCATTTGCCTAAGGTTGAAATTTGAGGGATGTACATCATGGAATGTCTGCTATGCTTGTCTTTGGTCTCTGTATATTAGAAGCAAAATCAAAGAGAAATGCAGAAGACTTTAGCCTACACTGTCTTTTCAGCATTCTCTATTGGCCAACCTTAGCACCATGGTACTGGCAAAGGAAAAATTGTCACTGAAGTCAGCTATATTCTTGTAGGGTCAGCAATGAAGGACATGCTTGAAGTGAGAGATATAAAAGTAACATATGCTTATTTCCACTGTCATTAATGTTCTATGTGATTTTTGAAAAATTTATGAACTACTTTTCATGTTTGGTTATACAAATTATGTAGAATTTACTTTTGTGCAGGGTAAGATAAGATCAAGGCATAGTTTATATGACTGCATAGATCCCAAAGAATCAACTGTTTAATTAAGCATTATTCTTAAATCTCAATAATGTGTCATGTAATGTAAGAATATTTGTGAAAATAATTTTGGTCCTCTGTACTGCTACAATAGTTTTTGCGTTTGCTTATAATTAATACTACTATAGGTGGCATCAACTCAACAATTCAGCACTACTTCTACTTTAAATATTTGCAACTATATTTTTTGATGCTTATGTTTTCTATGTATTTTCTTTCTAAAAAGTTTGAGCTTATAGTGGATTTGTAGTGCTTAATTATTCTTACAATATTACATTATCTAATCTATAGCATATTATCTATTATATTTTATAAATAGTCTTAATTTATGTCATAAAATTTAAAGTTATAAGTCTAGGTGTCTGGTTAGTCTTTATTAGTTTTGATGCCAGATATAATGTGGCTGAGGTTTCATTTTTCTTCCTATTTACATAAGAAATGGATTTAGACATACATTTGTAGTTCCTAACCTGATGAATAACTTATGTTTCCTGAGTTTCATTAAGATTTTTCATTTGCAAAGATTATTACCATTGCCTGAAAATAATAAAGTTATTTTTCTTTGAATTATCAGTGTTTTCTATTATTTTATATTGATAACTTGCATAGATTTTGGAGGTGAACACAGTTATATTATTATCTTTTTTCATCTATGGGGAGATTGTCTTAGTATTTTTTTTCACTAAGATTGTTGCTTATTGTAGTTTTGGCTTAATCACATGAAAAATATCGTGAATTTTGAGTTTAACAAATTTTATATTGTCATTAATTTTAATTTAGCAAATTATCTTTCCACTTTATATTATAAGTGATTCTTCTTTTTTTTTTCTTTTTTGTTTTAAAAACTTTCCCATTTATCTTTATTTTAATGTGTGTGTGAGCCCCGGTTAGCTGGAACTTGGATTTGCCTGCCTCTGTCTCCCAAGGGATGGAATTAAAGGTGTGTGCCATGATGCTCAGTGGCAGCTGCTGCTCCTCCTCCTCCTCTTCCTCCTTTTTCTTCTTTTTGAGTCAGGTTCTCACTGTGTAGCTCAAGATGGCCTTGAATTCCTTACACTTCTGCCTCAGCCTCTTGGGTACTGGGATTACAAATCAGAAGTGTTGCTCGGACTTTAAAGATCTTAGTGTATATTTTAAGCAGGCAAGGTTCAGAGGTTTGGTCCATTACCATCAAGGTGGGAGCATGGCAGTGTTCAGGCAAGCATGGTATAGGAGGTGCTGAGGGTTCTATATCTTCATCTGAAGACTGCTAGGAGAAGACTGAGTGATCCTCTTCTTATGAGGTAATAGTAAGTTACTTTGAGCTTAACATATAAGAGTTTTTATGACTGAATTTTTTTTTTTGGTTTTGGTTTTGGTTTTTTGAGACAGGGTTTCTCTGTATAGCCCTGGCTGTCCTGGAACTCACTCTGTAGACCAGGCTGGCCTCGAACTCAGAAATCCTCCTGCCTCTACCTCCCAAGTACTGGGATCAAAGGTGTGTGCCACCACTATCTGACTTTATGACTGAATCAAATATAAAACAAGCGGTGTATGTGTGCGTGTGTGTGTGTGTGTGTGTGTGTGTGTGTTTAGATTGTATTTATAATGATTTGGTTTAAATTTTATAATAAGTCCATGGTAGTCACGAATGCTTATTTTTGTGTATTATGCTCTTCTTTGGATATCAGGTTATGCTTGGTTCTCAGAAATCATTGAGAAATAATCTCTCATGTTATATGCCTTAGTCAAGTATTTGATATAGTGAATTAAATGTAGTATTTAGGACTAAGACTTTTTCACAATACTTTTAAATAGAATTTCAAGAAAAAACATAATGACACCATTGTTTGTCTTCATCAAATGATCCTTAGGTCACTCCTGAATTGCTTCTCAATCTGAGAGTCTAGGATGACCTGTCTACCATCTGACTTTGAGGAGGATAAATAGCTTTGCCATCAATTATTATTCCCAAAGGTTTTATAATGTGCTAGAGGTAATGTACTAGTCAAGAGGGACAAAGGGCCAGAGTCCTTAAAAGAAGCAAAGTGATGACAAAGCACCTGCCCAGATATTATAAACATATCCAAGGCATGAAATACCCTGTGTAGGCTCTAGAGTCACCAAAGACACTGAACATTGCTTTGAGGCACCTGTGTTTCCATAAAAATCTCTTATGCCTCAGGATACACTGTGTGTCTTTTTTTTTTTTTTTTTTTTTTTGATCTTCAGTGACTTTAGCAACCTATGAGAGTTCCTCAAATTGACAGACTGGAAACTCTGAGTCAGAGTGAATGCCTGTCTGTACTTAAAGACTCAGGTGTGCCTGCGCTTTGAGGTAAGAATAGTGGGCATGAGATTGATGCATTATATGTTTAAAGAATCTAGTACATTGAAAGGAAGTTGAGAGCCTCTGCTGATCTTAGATTAAGCGAAATCACTGCTCTGGGACAGATAAAAGGGATAAAATATCTGTTCTCCCAACACTGCTAGACTATTATATTAAAAAACTAATAAAAATAACCTTGTGGTGAGAGAATGTAGTATCTATAATGGGAGTTCATTACTGACATTGTTGTCCAAAGACAGTACTACAAAATACTAAATAAGATTAAAATGTCAAAACTGGTGAAGTGGGAGGGACTGATTGATGTTGCTTTGAATTCCTTTTTACTCATTCCTACAAATATTATCAGCACTTACCAATCCTACTTGATCTTGCTTAGAGCTATTGGTCACAGTGTCTTTGAGTTAGTGACTGTGGTTGCTATGTTTTATATTAATATCCATTATTTTGATCAATATTTTTATTCCCTTGAGATCAAACTATTTATCAGTTGCTGTGTGTGGCATTTCATTTATTTTCCTCAAACATCTTAAATATTAATAAATTCTTAGTTAATACTACTTATTTTTATGTTCAAGGAAGTTTAGTGATCGGTCAGTCTAAAATGGTTGAAGTAGTAGATTACAATTGCTACCTGACTTTCCCTGGTTCTAGATGGGTAGCCATTGAAAACAGGTGCTCATGTTTATAACCAATTGTCAACCAACTCAAGACTGAATCCTCTAAATTGGAAATATTTCTAAGGAGTAAGAGAGTTACCCAAGACATTAACACTGGTGTGGTTCCCTGAGAAGGAGACTAAAGAAAACTCAAACTACTGAGGGTGGGTATAAGGAAGAAAGAAAAATAATATGGATGCCAAAAATATCCTTATTACTCAGTGATAAAATAGACCAGAAACTTGTGATATCAAAAAAGGCAAGTGATGGTAATATATAAAAAGCCGTATTTCCCAAAATGTAGTATTATTATAGCATTTAGATCACTGTGTAAAAGATAATACGCACATAAATTATTTTATTTTCCTTACTTTTTATATCTTAAAAGGAAGGATATTACCATCACCATGGAAAACTCATGTTACCTCTGTAGAGAATTATATACTGTTATTTTATAATTAAACTAATCAGGAAAAACTGCAGCATGATTCTGTTGATAGAAGAGTATAACTAGGTAAATGGAGCATAGGAATTTTGATGTAGAAATAAAACTTTGGTTATGCTTGGTGCCTAGCATATCCAATCTGTGGATAACTCTATCTGGTCCTCAGGAAGCTCACAACTCTTCCTGCAACTGGACACTGCATCCCTATGTTTATGTCTTTTCTGTTGATCTGAGTAGTGTTTTCCCATCTTTTCTCTATGAAGCATTACGAATTCCTCATTTGGCACAGTATACCAATTCTTCTCAGCATGTA
This sequence comes from Mastomys natalensis, assembly GCA_021653895.1. NCBI lineage: Eukaryota > Metazoa > Chordata > Mammalia > Rodentia > Muridae > Mastomys > Mastomys natalensis. Next base: position 11,689 of record JAJTUV010001503.1, on the reverse strand, counting down.
CACCTCATGCTTGTCATAACTTAACTGGATTTATCTTAATTGTTTACCCAAGTTTCTATATGAGTCTGTTATTCTGTTAACAAATGACAAAATTCGATAAAATAAGCAAGCTGTTCTAGATTTCCAAACTTCAGGGTGTTCTATATTATCCATCTCCATTTTGTCTGCCTGAACTTTACAACTGTATATTCCTTGTGGTACTCACTATTAGAAATTACTTTTGCCCACTATTTTACTAATAATACCTTTCTAGAAGCTTCTTCTGTCTTTTTTGCTAACATTCAGATTACTTTTACACTGATTGTACTTTGACACAAATATAAATATTCTCAAGCTGACTGTTTTTTATCACACTCTTGAAAAGTCAGTAAAAGTAAACTCACAAGTTGTACATTTTTTATTTCTCATCCATTTTTTAAAATTTTAAATTTAGTTATAGAACCCATATGAAGATCTACTCTGATTCTATAGCGTTTGCTTACACCTACAACACTGTAACACAGTATTCTCCCTTTGTCCGCAGTTTGGACTTCTGCCATTTTGTTACTTAGTACCCTCTCTGTTTAGATATCACTGTGTGTTTTAAAAAATGATGTTTGAACAGTTAATTCAGTACTTGATATAGTCCCTATTCACAAGCTTACACTTCACAAGCTTTAAGATATTTATGATAGACCTTCATATTTTAACACTGCCATATTTCCTTTATTATGTTCTTTGTAAGTATACAATAAAACAAAAGAATAAATTAACGCGTTGATTAGCAAATACAAGGCTAATTAAATATAATGAGCAGGAGTAATTAAAATACCTAGCACAAAGTAGAACATCCAAGCTTTGTTCATTATTACAGAGCTAAAATTGACCTTAATTTTCTATGTTTATATCTTCCATTGCAGATTGAAGGGTCCTTTATCAGCATAATGTCTGTCATCAATGATTCCAACCTGTACCCTCGATTCCTTCTGACTGGTTTCCTAGGCCTTGAAAATAGGTATAGCCTGATTTCCATCCCTATATTTTTGGTTTATGCCACTTCTATTGCAGGAAACATTACCATCTTATTCATTATCAGAACTGAGTCTTCCCTCCACCAGCCAATGTACTACTTTTTGTCTATGCTGGCACTCACTGACCTGGGCCTCTCCACTACGACCTTACCTACCATGCTCAGTGTGTTTTGGTTCCAAGCCCGGGAGATCCCCTTTAATGCTTGTCTAGTTCAAATGTACTTCATTCATGTTTTCTCAATTATTGAGTCAGCAGTGCTGTTGGCCATGGCATTTGACCGCTTTGTAGCAATTCGGGAACCTCTGCGCTATGCAGCTATTCTAACCAATACTGTCATTGTTGGAATTGGCTTGGCAATTGCTGGAAGAGCCTTAGCCCTGGTCTTTCCAGCCTCATTCCTCCTGAAGAGGCTTCAATATCGGGTTATCAACATACTCTCCTACCCGTTCTGTCTGCACCAGGACCTCATAAAGACAACTGTATCCAGCCGCTGGGTTAGCAGCATCTATGGCCTCATGGTGGTCATCTTCTCCATGGGACTGGATTCTTTGCTTCTCCTCCTGTCCTATATCCTCATCCTGGCACTGTTTTGAGTATAGCCTCCAAAGCAGAAAGGATAAAAGCACTCAACACTTGCATTTCCCACATCTGTGCTGTGCTCACTTTCTATACACCAATGATTGGGCTATCCATGATCCGTCGCTATGGGCAGAGTGCTTCCCCAATTGTCCATGTGCTCATGGCCAATGTATACCTACTTGTTCCACCTCTCATGAATCCTATTGTCTACAGTGTGAAGACTAAGCAGATTCGGGACAGAATCTTAAGGAAATTTAAGATACACAAAGTTTAAGAAAAAGGAACTAAAAACCATTCTTTGTTTCCCCTTTATTATAGTATTTCTTATTTATATAAATGTTTAAATGTAAGTATTGTTAATAATATTTTGCCTTTAAGATGCTAGTTCACAACCTCAATGTCAGAAAATCTTTGTCTTTTTAGCATAGAGAATTAAAACTTGGCTTTATTTGCTTTTTTAAAAAAGCCCTCAATTTCTAAAAATATTCAGATTTCAAGACAACTCTTACATAAATCCTAAAACTTAGATCAACAATAATGTCCCATATTACTTTCCATAGTATAAAAATATTTTGCATATACATGTTGATTCAGTTAAATATAAAAAAAATATTTTTAAGAGGAAGTAGATTTTACTAAAATAAAATGGTGAGTTAATGAAATATAACACTTTCCCCAATCTATAGGATGCTGTTTTGTCCTATTGACAGTATCCTTTGCCTTACAGAAGCTTTTCAGTTTCATGAGGTCCCATTTATCAATTCTTTATCTTAGAGCCTGAGCCAACGGTATTCTATTCAGGAATTATTCCCCTGTACCAATGTGTTTGAAGCTATTTTCCACTTTCTCTTCTATTAGATTCAGTGTACCAAGTTTTATGTTGAGGTTTTGATCCACTTAGACCTGAGCTTTGTGCATGGTGATAAATATGAATCAATTTGCATTCTTCTACATGCAGACTACCAGTTAAAACAATCACCATTTGTTGAAGATTCTTTTTTTTTTTTTTTTCTCAATGCATGGTTTTGGCTTCTTTGTCAAAGATCAAGTGTCCATATATTTGCAGGTTTATTTCTTGGTCTTTGATTCTATTTTTGATTGACAGGTCTTTCTCTCTACCAGTACCATGTGTTTTTTTTGTTTTTTTTTTTTTTTTTTTTTTTTTTTTTTTTTTCACTATTGCTCTGTAATTCAGCTTGAGGTGAAAGATGGTGATTCTCCATGAAGTTCTTTTATTGTTGAGAATTTTTTTTTGTCTGTTCTCGATTTTTTGTTTTTCCATATGAAGTTGAGAATTGCTCATTCCATGTCTGTTAAGAATTGTGTTGGAATTTTGATGGGTATTACATTAAATCTGTATATTGCTTCTGGCAAGATGGCCATTTTTACTATGTTAATCCTACCAATCCACGAGCATGGGCGATCTTTCCATCTTTTGAGGTCTTCTTCAATCTCTTTTTTTCAGGAACTTTAAGTTTTTGTCATATAAACATTTCACTTGCTTAGTAAGAGTTACACCAAAATATTTTATACTATTTGGGGCTATTGTGAAGGGTGTTGTTTCACTAATTTCTTTCTTAGTCCATTTATCCTTTAAGTAGAGAAAGGTTACTGATTTCTTTAAGTTAATTTTGTATTCAACCACTTTGTTGAAGGTGTTTATCAGCTGTAGGAGTTCTCTGGTAGAATTTTGGGGGTTGCTTATGTATACTATCATATCATCTACAAATAGTGATACCTTGATTTTTTTCCTTTCTAATCATATCTCCTTGATCTTCTTTAGTTGTCTCATTGTTCTAGCTAGAACTTCAAGTACTATATAGAATAGACAGGGAGAAAGTGGAAAGAAAGCCTTGTCTTTTCCATGATTTTAGTGAGATTGCTTCAAGTTTCTCTCCATTTAATTTGATGTTGGCTTGCTGTATATTGATTTTATGTTTATATATGTGCCATGAATTCCTGATCTCTCCAAGACTTTTAACATGAAGGGGTGGGGTATTTTGTTAAAGGCTTCTCAGTATCTAATGAGATGATCATGTGTTTTTTTCTGAGTTTGTTTATTAGTGGATTATGTTGATGGATTTTCTTATATTGAACCACCTATCTCTGATCCCTGGGATGAAAGCCTGCTTCATTGTGATGAATAATGTTTTTGATGTGTTCTTGGATTCAGTTTTTGAAATTTTATTGAGTATTTTTGCATCTATGTTCATAAGTGAAATTGGTTTGAAGTTCTCTTTCTTTGTTGGGTCTTAACACATTTTCTGAAGCATAAGGGGAAGTATTTTTGAGACAAACCAGTAAACAAAATAGGAATACTGCTGTTTTTATACCTAGTATGTTAAATATGTTTTTCTCTTTGGACTATAATTATTATTGGATCCAAATTATTTTTTAAAAAACATTTCTGCCAGGCTTCTCAAACTGTTTCTGAGCTATCTGCAATAGGCATTTTGCATTTTGTCTTAAAATGTGGTCTCTAAGACATAGACATGGAAGAATAGATTTGTTTAATAGCAGTGTACTCCTGCATGCATTGCATTAATCTTTTTCTGGATTTCCTATAATAGACTGACTTGGAATGCTCAAGATATTTTAAATTTTGTTATTTAGGAATTTCATATATGTATATGTTTACTTATGGAACTGATGGATATACTGATTTTAAATGTTAAGAATCTCTATAGTATGTTGCTAAGAAAAACTTGATTTTCACCTGGTATGAACAATTTAAGTATCTATCATCTATGTATCTATGCATCTATGTATCTATGCATCTATCTATCTATCTATCTATCTATCTATCTACCACCTATCTATTTATCTGAAAAATAGATTCTTCTCTCATACTATCTATCTCAACCACAGTTTACCTTCTCTCCACTCCTTCTAGTTCCCACCACCTCCCCTTTCCCCTATATCTTCTTCCCTTCAATTTCCTCTTCAGAAAAAAGCAGGCCTCCAAGAGTTTACAACCAAACAGGACAAATCAGGATATAGTAAGACAAGGCAAAAGCTCTAAGATCAAGACTGGATCACACAACTCAACAGGAGAGAAAAGTCTCAATAGCAAGCAAAAGAGTCAGAGATATATCTACTCCCACTGTTAGAAATGAGCCAATCTAATAGACAAAACGTATACTCAGAAAAATTAGCAGAGCCATGTAGGCCCTGTGTTTTAAATCACATAGTACATGAAATATCTTCAAAGAATTATGGCCTAATGGTTCTATTTCTTTATCTTCCTTTATAAAGTTAATCTGTTGTCATCTGATTTACAAACATCTCTGAGTTTCTATTGAAATTTTAATTCTTGAATTTTTTGTCAATTAATTCACATATTGACTTAATTTCTATTTCTATAGACATTATCCACATACTGTGGATACATGTATAAAACATGTTCTCACTTAAAACCCAGGGAACCTTGTTGAATAGGGTCATAAAGATTGTAAGGTCCAGAAGATCATGGAGTATGCTATGATAGTATGTGTCCTAGTACTATCAGTTCTACTCATAATTTCTCATCAAAGTGATTCCCCAAACATGATATCAACAACAATGTTACCAATGAATATGATAAACTGGATGAGGCAAAGACTATGAAGCCTTAACCCTACACAGAGAACTACAGGCAACTGAATGAAGATGAGAATGGGAGTGGTAGTCCTCTCCAGAGACTAGCATAAACTGTAAGCCAAACAATTAGCCTTGAAAATATTCATTCAAGTAACAACATGTGGACTTCATGGATTTTATTTAGGAATATATATGAACATGCAAAACCATATATATACATGCAATAACAGTTAGTGAAAAAAGAGAGAATGGATTTGAAGGGAGTGAAAGGGGGCATATGTGAGGGTTCAGAGTGGGAAAACGGAAGGAAGAAACAAATTATAATCTTAAGCAAACTAACAAACAATAACCTCCCCAAAATAAAAGAGGAATCCCCTAAAAGAAAACTAACAAATAAACTAACCCCCAAACTAACTTTTTTAGACTTACAGAAAAAGATTAAATTATACACAGTTCCCAGTGATATAGCACCCAGTTACTCCTATTGTTAACATCTTGATTAGTATGGTACATTTGTTGCTAATTAATGAACCATGACTGATACTTCATTGACCAAGTTATGTACTCTTTCTATATTCACTTCATTCCTATCACCTTCTTTTCCCTCCCAGATATCAACCAGAGTACCACATGCCATTAGTCAGAGTTGTTCTTCGACTCTTTTAATTGTAAATTTTTCTCGAGACTCTTTTTTCTCCTACTGGATTTGATCACTCAATCTTGATCCTAGGGTTTGTTCCTAGATATTGTATTTTGTTACTCCATCTGTGTTCAGTTGATATCACTAGGAAGCCTGATCTTTTCTGAAGGGAAACTGAGGAGCAGTGGTTGGGGAGAGGGAAGGTGAGAGGAACCCGGAGATGGAGGGGAGGAAAGAGGGAGAGGAAAGTACAGTTGGGATGAATTGTATGAAAGAAGAACAAATAAAACCTTTTCATTGTTAAAATAGTTGAAGAGTGCTAAACAGGAATTTAGTAAAATGCCCTTCTAGTTGGATTTTTCTAATAATTTTTACAGGAATAGAGAAGAAGTGTGTGTTTGTGGGAAGTAAAACCATAGCAGCAGAATTCTACTTTCAATGTACTATGTTGAGAAAATGCATGAGAAGTTTAAATTGCCACAGTTGATGCTCACTTTGTTCATGTGACTTGGGTAGCATTTCTAATATCCCTCCTCTAAATATTCTATTCTCTGTCCTTCTCTCTCCCCTCTCCACATTTCCTCTTATCTCTTCCTTTCCTTTACTTTGTTTTAAACTCTTTCTTTCTAAAGTATAAGAAACATAACTCTGAGGTAGTGTGCTTATCTAACATGTGGGAGGCCTTGAGTTTGATTCCAGCCCCATAAATAAAATGAAATAATAACATCCCTTTTTCATCATTGTAGCTTTTTGTTATAAAGTCATTATGCATGGATTACACTGAAGAGGTCGACAGCTACCTGTCTTCTCATTGGTAGCAGAAAGCTTTCTACATTTCCTGTTAAAACCATGAAATAGATAAGACTGTTATTTTATACTTTCTAGATATATAAATACCACCAGGGCAATGGCTATAGTTATGGTAAAAATATATGCTATGTTTCTAAAATATATATAATTGCAAACCAGAAAATTACTTTAAAGGACCAAAAACTTGAGCTGAATTAAAGGACATATGGGTGCATTCTGATATATACAGATATACATATATATGATAGTGGGCTGAATGGACGTGATAAGCATATTTTGTTAATTATGAACAAAGATAGTAGTATACTAAAGTTGATACTCTGTTGCAATAAAAAATTATGGTTCTTGGAAGAGTAGAGCGATCTAAATTTTCATGAAATACAAGGCTCTAAAGTAAAGGATGGCCCTTTATAAGCTGAGTGTGCTAGCAAATTTAAAGCCTTGTAAATTTCAAAATGAGAGAAGGCTTTGTAGTCACCATTTCATCTTCAAGATGCCACAGTTATAAAATCAGCATTCAGAAAATTAGCACAGTTTCATTGAGAAAAGAAACTTCAGGAAACATCAGCTTTCGTAACAATAGTGGTTACCTTGAAATATTTTGCAAAACACCCACCAGGTCTCTGATGAAAAAGGAAAAAGGCATATGTCACTAAAATACAATTGTAAGAAAATTGAAGCATCAGACTAAAACACCAATTATATCTTTGGTGAAGTAACATGAAAATCCACACATTTAAAACACTTAGAGCAGAGTGTTGACTTAGCTTCTTGTTGGAAAGTTACTGTTTCTGCAGGACATGTTCCTCGGTGAGTTGTGATAGTCTGTGGAGCCTCATACGATTATGTGCTATTCCTTTTCCTTTCCTCGTACTTGAAATAACATTTTCTTTACACGATCATAGATTTGTTTGGTTCTCACCCCATATATGACAGGATTGAGCATTGGTGGCACTACAACATAAAGATTGGCCAGGAGTATGTGTATATAGCGAGGCACATTCCTACCAAAGCGATGTGTCATGAAGGAAAAGAGGGCTGGTGTGTAGAAGGCAAGGATGACACAGACATGAGAACCACAAGTGCTGAGGGACTTGAGCCGGGCTTCCCGAGAAGGGAGATGAAATACAACACGTAGTATTTGTATGTAAGAAAGAGCAATTGCTACTATGTCAAACAGAAGATTACATATGGCACACAAGCCATAAATTACATTGGCCTTGACACTGGCACAAGACAGACGAGCAAGACCCATGTGCTCACAGTAAGTATGAGGAATGATGTGATGCCCACAGAAGGGCAGTCTCAAAATTAGAAATAAATGGAATAACAAAGATAATTGCCCTCACTAGCACAGCTATGCCAATCATAGAAACGACCTTGTTGGTGAGAATGGTGCTGTACCGAAGTGGGATGCAGATGGCCACATAGCGGTCATAAGCCATTGCCAAGAGGACTGCTGACTCCATAAGTGTGAATTTGTGAATGAAAAACATCTGGATAAGGCAGTCTACAAAGAGTATCTCTCTGAGATTAATCCAGAAGATCCCAAGCATTTTAGGGATGGTTGCTGTTGAGAGGCCCAAGTCAATGGTAGCCAACATAGCCAGAAAATAGAACATGGGCTGGTGGAGGCTGCTCTCAGTTTTGATCACAAACAAGATGGTTAAGTTTCCTAAAAGAGCAATCATGTATACAACACAGAAAGGAAATCCAATCCAGATGTGAAGAGCCTCTAGTCCTGGGATCCCCAGCAACAAGAAAGTGGAAGGGTGAAACTGAGTGTCATTGAGAAGTATCATCCTATAGGAGAATGCATGAATCAGTCTTCAGAATTTCATGCTTGCTCATTTAATTGGCAGCTCTCTGGGTAGATTTTTGAAACTGGAGACCTGGTACTATTAAAGAGATGATATACAGCCTATGCATGTTCTTCTGGAAGCTATCATACCAATTTCAATTGCTCTTCATACCAGAAGGACAAGTCTTGGGGGAAGCTACACATGGCATAGTAAATAAAAGTAAAATATTGTGTTAAACCTATTGTACAGTCAGTCTTTCAGAAATCAATAGCCTTATAACCAGTCTTTCAGGATTATTTTACATTAATACTGCCTTTTATGAGTGCTTTCTTATTTTGACCGTCTTTAGTAAAAGGGTATCTTTGTATGTTGATGGATTTAGGCTTCAACTAGCCCCTGAATTTGGAGTCCTGGAAATTAATCCAGTTGACAAAATGACAGTACTGTGATGGTAGGTCAAGATTTTCAGCTTGATTGTGTTAAGAAACACCCAAGAGATTCCTAAACTTGCTTCTGGATGACTTTATGTTCATCTTCAGACACTGTTAAATCAGAACAAATGAATTAATAAAAGTTTTAATCTATTGGTATGTTACAAATTTGAATGTTTACCTATTATACATGTTGATCAATATCCTTAAACATGAAGAATCAACACATAATCCTCCACAAACATTGTAGAAACACACAATCCCTGTGAATATCTTGATATCCAGCTGAATGCAATATATTAGCATCTTCAGGTTTGTAATTGAGGCAGTGATAAATTTTGGAGTCCAAGGACTTGATCAATGCATGATTGTGTATACAGAGAATTGTCTCAGTAAAACCTATTAGTACAACAAATATGTTTTAGTATTTTAAAATAAGAATATACAATACTACTATATTTATCTGATAGATGTTACCTACACAGCTACATATATCAATCATTCCTTTTTTATTAATTTTTATAGAATACATTTTGATCATGTTTTTTGCCTTTTCTATCTCCTAGATAAATCCCACCACATAACCTAACCTACTTTTGCTCTTTCTCCCAACTTCTTTCTTTCTTCTTTCTTCTCTTTCTTCTTTCTTTCTTTCTTTCTTTCTTTCTTTCTTTCCATGATCTATCTGCCTACTGACCTAGGTTATATATGCATTTTTACTTGTCTAGTTTAACCACCCAACCCATGTCTCCAGCCCAAGCCACCATACTCGAGACTAGTATAATATGATGATATTAATGCTTCAGAGTATGAAATCTGCATCAGAATGATTTTCATAAAACAGCCTTCAAAGTAATTCAATCTATATTTGAAGAAAATTAAGATCAAGTATTGTTACTTTCCACACATAAAGTCTCTATGTGTCTCTTGATATGGACAATAGAGAGTAATTAAGGCAAACAAGCTTTTAACCTATTATTAATTTTAGAATAGGTAATACTTTCAACAGTTTAAAAAATATGTCAACAATATGCTATTCATTCATTAGACACCAAGCAGAATAACCTGTCTAAAATTCACTAGCTAGCATCTTCTAGTAGTGTTACATAGTTTTCATTATCCACGCCTCTATTCCTTTCCAAAGCTTCATTTTCAATTTCTGCCTCTGATATGCCCCATGTCTCTTGGTCTCTCTTCTGTTTTCTCTTTCCCTTTAATTGTCTGAAAGCTGAAAAATGTGAGACTCACCAGGCTGAGCTCCAGAATGGAATCTTGTCTTGGTTGTATGTTATTCTGGCTGCTTTATCAGGGCTTTAAAATTTTCCAGGAAGAATCTTTCATTAATGCCCTTTTCCCTAGAGCAGAATTATATAAAAGAAATAGAAAGAAAAAAAAAAAAAAAACAGGTCCCTGTGGATTCAGTTCATTCTTATTCTTGCTTGATCAATGAAGAAAAATGTAGCTTTTGAGCAACCCAAACTATAAAAAATTAGATTTTTGTGCAAGTACATTGCATATATCTGTGAATCTCTTTTCTCCTACACTAGTGCTTTCTTGGCACTCATTTCTATAATTCCATATTGTCTCCTTCCTGTATCAGAGAGATTTTCCTTTCTAAGGAATTCACATGCATAAAAGAGACAGAGACTTAGAATTCCCCTTTTTTTTTTATTGATTTAGAGGAAATTTAATGAAAAAGATGGAAAGCAAGAATATGAGAGATATAACATGGAAAAGTAGTATATATACACAATCTAACATTTTCCTCGTAGCTTTGTAATGCCTTACAAATTGTCTATTTGTATGTTTTATGTATATGTATAAAACTTTGTTTCTTTCTTGATGTCTTCAGTGGGAAGACAAGAAATCTGTCATGGGTTACTGTTGAAGAGGAGTCTGCACATTTCCTTGTAAGCAGACTCAGAAAAGAACATTTTATGAAATAAGCTTTGCTGCTGCTTATAAATATGTTTCAAGGCGCATGTCTCTCTCTGGTGTGAGTACCAAGAAGGGACAGGCAAGATGACAACTAGAGTATGAAAAATGGTTTGAGAAGCTTGATCAATCAAAATACACCACACACACACACACACATACACACACACACACACACACACACACACATACACACACAATCAAGATCCTAGTGTGCTGCATTGAATACATTGTTCCTCAGCTCAGGAAAGTACTTTTTATATAGATTTGTTGACTTTTGTTCAGCTGAAACATGTCTACTTTTGTCCATCATATAATTAGCCATTAAAAAGCAACACTTCTATAAGATTATTTTTTAATTTCATGAGACTTCATTTATGTGAATTGATGACTTCTGTGATGTCAATCACTACCTTCATATGGCACAGGTATAAACATTCTTCAGCTAGTCTTTAGCAGCCATTTTAATTTAGAACCCAGAGAGTTTATTTTGTATACTCTGCTTTCTTAACTGAAATCTAGAATTTCATTGAACAGCTGTGATGAGTACATAGATATATTGGGACAATGATTTTTTCTTTGCTAATTTTAGAAGTCTTGTTTTTGAGTTGTCTGTATATGAGTTTGTGAGTGTATGTATGTGTGTGTGCATGTGTGTGTATGTGTGTTTATCAGAGTGCAATGCATATAGAGGCTCTAGAAAAAGATGTTAGAACCCTTAAAACTGGAGTTACAGGTGGTTGTGAGCTGCCTGACTTGGGTGCTTGGAACTAAGTGCTAGTGCTGAACATCTTTCTATCATCATTGCCCCCTTTTAAAATAGGAAGTAGTGTGAGAGAAAACTGTAATAAGGATGTTGTAGAAGAAAATAATTTATTTTCAATAAAATGGAAAAAAATAAA